>JAEOAD010000025.1:27165000-27470000 GCA_036365145.1 Orientallactaga sibirica | reverse complement strand
ACAGAAGGAATGTCCTACCTGGTTCTCCCAGCATGCACTGTACCCGTTGTTCTACGGGCCGATGTCACTGCAGAATACATCCCGAGGCCTTTCCGTGGTGCTTCCTCATTCTCTGCTCTCGTGACCAGTGAACAAGGTGTGGGCCTCTGTAATTTACTTCACGA
The DNA here is from genome assembly GCA_036365145.1 of Orientallactaga sibirica. Classification (NCBI taxonomy): domain Eukaryota; kingdom Metazoa; phylum Chordata; class Mammalia; order Rodentia; family Dipodidae; genus Orientallactaga; species Orientallactaga sibirica. The sequence goes on along the minus strand of JAEOAD010000025.1, from coordinate 27,469,836 downwards.
GTCCTCCCTCGAAGGAACGCTTGGGTTGTTTCCAGTATCTCCCACTCTGGTGAATGTCACCGTGCATAATTGTGCATTCCTCATTGCCAAAGCGGCAGGCTTAGCTGCGGGGCAGGTTTTCAGGAGTGGGATAGCTGGGTTAAAGGGCACATGCCCGGGTAATTTTGCTCGCTATCTCCCCATCTCCTTTCATGTGAGTTTTACTGCTTAGCTATACCGCTGGCATTGCAGAAAACCGCCTGTTCCCCAAAGCCGCATCAACAGACTGTGTTGTAAACTTTTGAATCTTTGCCAAGCTGATAAATGAGAAATACTGTCTGAATGTAGTTTTAATTTTCACTTATCTTCTGTGTGAGATTGAGCATCTTTTTAAAAATTGAAAAGCCATTTGCATTTCCTTCCTGTGAACCGCTCATATGCTTCGGCCATGATTGGGTTGTTGGTCTTTCCAGTTAATTATTAGCTCCAAGCAAAATAAAATGTTGGAAAAGAGATAGAATGAATCAGAGAATAATACATGGTGCAATTGTGGATAATTGTTAGTTTCATAACCAGTTAAATGCTTAATATTGATTTAGCCAAAATTTTACATTGAATTCTCTTGGAGGCAAAAGTGCATGTGCAGCAGCATTCCACAGAAAGCCAAATCCTCACCTTCCAGTGGGGGACCAGTGAAGTCTAACACTGACAAGAGAAAAAAAATCAATTATTAGTATTTTATTTAGCCCAATTAATTTTTTTGAGGCAGACTGACTTTTTTTTTTTTTTTTTATGCGAGAGTATGTGTGAGAGAATTGGTATGCCAGGGCCTCCAGCCACTGCAATCAAACTCCAGACGCATGCACTCCCTAGTGTGTCACATGCAAACTTGCATCACTGTGCATCTGGGTTATGTGGGACCTGGAGAGTCAAACATGAGTCCTTAGGTTTTGCAGGCAAGTAAGTGCCTTAACTGCTAAGCCATCTCTCCAGCCCTGGAAACTTAATTTTTAAAATTTATTTGCACATGTGTGTGTAGGTATAGGCACACCAGCCTCTCTTGCCACTGCAAAGGAATGACTTTAGCCGCTGAGCCATCTCCTACCCCTATTTAAAAATTTGAAGGTACACATCAGAAAAAAACAACTGTAGGCCAGAGAGGTGGCTCAGAGGTTAAGGTGCTTGACTGCAAAGCCTAATGACCCAGGTTCAATGCCCCGGTGCCCATGTAAAGCACAAAATGGTACATGCATCTGGAGTTCATTTGCAGTGACTAGATGACCTGGCATGCCCACTCATTCTCTCTTGCTCTCAGCATGCAAATACATAAATAAAATAAATATTAAAAAAATAAGCTGGGCGTGGTGGTGCACACCTTTAATCCCAGCACTCGGAAGGCAGAGGTAGGCGGATTGCTATGAGTTTGAGGCCACCCTGAGACTACAGAGTGAATTCCAGGTCAGCCTCAGCTAGAGTGAAACCCTACCTAAAAAAAAAAAAAAAAAAAAACACACACACACACACACACACACACACACACACTTATATAGAGAGAGACATTAAAAAAAGAAGAAGAAAAAAATGGAGGGGCTGGAGACATAGTTCAGTGGTTAAGGCACTTGTCTGCAAAGCCTAACAATCCATGTTCCATTCCCAAGTACCCATGTAAAGCCAGATGCAGAGTGGCACATGCATCTGGAGTTCGTTTGCAGTAGCTGGAAGTTCTGACACGCCCACTCTCTCTTTGTGTCTCTCTCTCTCTTCTCTCTCTCTTTCTGATTGCATATATATATAAATAAATATGGGCTGGAGAAATGGCTTAACGATTAAGGCATTTGCTGCACAAGGTGGCGCATGCATCTGGAGTTCATTTGCAGTGGCTGGAGGCCCTGGCGTGCCCAATCTCTCTCTGTCTGTGTCTCTCCTGTCTCTCTCTCTGCTTGCAAATAAATAAAAATTATAAATAAATAAATGAGGAAATCAAGGGAGCTGCCTCCACAAACCTCCATCTATGATCTCATTGTGGTGGGCCTCACCCTCAGGCTCAGGGGAGTTTGGAGGAAGAGCTGATTGGTCGGGGCTCAGGGCGCTGGCTCAGGAAGCCCTCAGCACACCTGAGCAGGGGGAGCAAGAGGGCTGCCTGGGTGACTGGACCAGACACTGAGTTCTGGTTCTGCTGAAGCGGGTGGGGTGAGGTTCCCTCTTTGAGGCCTGCTCCTAACTGGCCACCTAAAAATAAAGCTCTCCCTTCCTCAACCTCGGTGCTGGGCTAAATCCACACTCTACCATGGCGCTTGTACCCACACCTTTAGTGCCACAGGCTGAAGTTTAAAAAAAAAAAAAATACATATATATATATATATATATATATAGAGAGAGAGAGAGAGAGAGAGTATGTGCATATGTGTGTGTGGTGTGAACATGTGTGAATGCACATGTGTGTGCATGTGTATACACAGGAACATATGGAAGTCAGAGGTCAATGTCAGGGGTCTTCCTCAGTCACTCTCCACATTACTCTCTCTCTTTTTTTTTTTTTTTTTTTTTTTTGGTTTTTCGAGGTAGGGTCTCACTCTAGCCCAGGCTGACCTGGAATTCACTATGTAGTCTCAGGGTGGCCTCGCACTCACGGAGATCCTCCTACCTCTGCCTCCCGATTAAAGGCGTGTGCCAGCACGCCCGGCCACCTTACTCTTTGAAACACGCACACCAGGGCCTCAGCCACTGCAATCGAACCCCAGATGCTTGTGCCACCTAGTGAGCATGTGTGAGCGACCTTGTGCTTACCTTACCTTTGTGTGTCTGGCTTACGTGGGATCTGGAGGATTGAACATGGGTCCTTTGGTTTCTCAGGAAAGTGCCTTAACCACTAAGTCATCTCTCTAGCCCCTGTTTAGTTGTTTGACAGTGAATCAAAAAGAGGTAAATAGAGAGAGAGAGAGAGAGAGAGAGAGAGAGAGAGGAATGGATGTGTCAGGGTCTTTACCCACTACAAACAAGCTCCAGGCACATGAGCCACCTTGTGTATTTGGCTTGTGTGGGTACTGGGGAATTGAACCTTAGTCCTTAGGCTGTGCAGGCAAGCACCTTAACTGCTAAGCCATCTCTCCAGCCCTGAGACAGAGTCTCTTATTGAATCTAGAACTTACTGATTTGGCTAGATTAGCCAGTGAGCCCCAAGAGTTCCCTATCTCTACTTTCCCAGAGCTGGGATTACAAGCATGCACCACCGTGCTCAGCATTTTACATGGGTGTCGCAAGTCTAAACTCAGGTCCTCACCTTGTGATACAGGGATTTTGGTTCCTTGTACACCAATGCATTGACAATTTGGGGTGTTCCCAGATCCTTGTCCTGGGAATTCCAAGAATGAAATCCACGTACCAGAGGATGAGGTTCAGAAAGATTTTATTATGGCGTAAGACTTTAGGAGGAAGAAGGGAAAGGGGGCTTAAGACTAGAACATAAGAGAGGGAAGCAAGGTGGAGCTCTTGTCCAGAAAAGTAAGGGGGTGATTTAGAACCCACATGAGGGAAAAGGGCAGAGCTCTTGCCCAGAGAGAGAGAAGAGGGGGTTTGAGAAGCCCACCTCGAAACAGATCTAGGTTTTTTATGGGAAGTGGCTCTGTGAGAAAGACCAGTCGGCAGGCTGCCATGGACAAAGCCCAGATTTTACAGCTTTGCCAGTAATCTGAGGTAAGGATCAGAGTTTCTGTCCTCCAGCAAGGGCGCAAGCTTAATCTAGAAATCTTCCCTGGAGGGTGTAACATCCAGGTTTCTTCAAGCTTAGTGACATTTCCCGTTTTTAATCAAGGGAAAAAAATTCACTTTTGAGGTTCTGCTAACATGATTGCCTTAGCAGTTCCTGTCTCCTGTCACGTGTGTGGCAAGTGTTTTCCCTACTGAGCTCCCTCCCAGATCCCAGGCCGACTTGACTTCTGGTTCTGGCCTCAGGAGTGAGTTCATGATTTTCCCTCTCCCCTTAAATAAAGAAAACAGCCTATTCTCCTAGAAAGCCCTGCTCTTCACACATGGAGAACTTGTTGAGCAGGACGTGACCCCGAGGAGAGAAAATGAATGAAACGAGCCTTAGATGGCCTAGCTTAATGGCTGGGAAGTCCAGGTCCCGGCTGAGGAAATGGAAGGAAGGGGAGGAAAGACCAAGGTGGGCTCCAGATTGCAGAGTCCTGGAGAGGAGAATTTCAAAGTGGGGGGCAAGCAGGGTCTCTGGAGACCTGCAGAGCCCCCCTCAGCTCCTAGGCATGCTGAGCAAGTCTCTGTAGGTCAGGAGAACGCATCGCCTCTCAAACCTGAACAACAGACAGTCTCTCAGCCGTCACTTTGTGTCAATTAATGCACTGCCTCTCAGCTCTAACGGGATGCTTCACTGCCTGCTGGGTGAAAATGGAACTGAGCCATGCAAATGTTTTTTCTGCCTTTGTCAGCTGGCGAAGAATAAACCTTATCAGTAGAGGGCGCGGGAGAGACGATGTCAGAGAAAGGTGGTTGCCAGATTCTGGAACTATTCTAGTTTTATTATTCATTTTATTATTTATTTGTACGCTCCTGCGCACTTGTCACTGCATTTTTATTTTTGGTTTTCCGAGGTAGGGTCTCACTCTAGCCCAGGCTGACCTGGAATTCACTGTGTAGTCTCAGGGTGGCCTCGAAGTCACAACGATCCTTCTACCTCTGCCTCCCAAATGCTGGGATTAAAGGCGTGCACCACCATGCCCAGTTTATTTAATTTTCTATTTATTTATTTGAGACAGTGAGGAGAAATGATAGATAGATAGATAGATAGATAGATAGATAGATAGATAGATGATAGACAGATGATAGATATAGAATGGGTGCACCAGGGAATCAAAGCTGGGTCCTTAGGCTTCACAGGCAAGTGCCTTAACTGCTAAGCCATCTCTCCAGCCCTGTAGCCCTATTTTTTAAAATATATTTTATTTATTTATTTGAGAGAGAGAGAGAGAGAAATGGGCACACCAGGGCCTCCAGCTACTGCAAATAAACTCCAGATGCATGTGCCACCTTGTGCATCTCACTTATGTGGGTTCTGGATAGTCAAACTGGGATCCTTTGGCTTTGCAGGCAAACGCCTTAACCACTAAGCCATCTCTCCAGCCCTCTAGCCCTATTTTTATTTTTGGTTTTTCCAAGGTAGGGTCTCACTCTGGCCCAGGGTGGCCTCGAACTCATGGCAATCCTCCTACCTTTGCCTCCTGAGTGCTGGTATTAAAGGAGTGCGCCACTACCCCAGCTGTAAAATGATTTTTTAATGATTTATTTAATTTTATTTATTTGAGAGAGAGAGGAGTCAGAGAGAGAGAGAGAGAGAGAGAGAGAGAGACTGGCCATACCAGGGCATTTAGCAGTTGTAAACGAACTCCAGATACACATGCCAACTTGTGCATATCTGGCTTATGTGGGTCCTGGGGAATAGAACCTGGCTTCTTAGGCTTCTCAGGCAAGTACCTTAACTGCTAAGCCATCTCTCCAGCCTCCTGTCCACTTGTTTTATTTTTTAATTTTTTGTTTTGGTTTTTCAAGGTAGAGTCTCACTCTAGCTCAAGCTGACCTGGAATTCACTCTGTAATCTCAGGGTGGCCTCGAACTCACGGTGATCCTCCTACCTCTGCGTCCCAAGTGCTGGGATTAAAGGCGTGCGTTACCACGCCCGGCATGTTTTAAAGGCATTGTTTTAAAGAGAGGGTCTTTCTTTGCCTTGGAACTCTTCAAGCAGGCTGGCTGGCCATAGAGCCCCCGGTATCCACCTGTCTCTGCCTCCCCAGTGCTGCGATTACAAGGTTATGCCACCAGGCCTGACTATTTTTCTTTTCCCATGTGTGTTTGTGTGTATGGGGTGTGCATTCACATGTGTATGTGTATCTGTATGCATGTGGGCACATGAGTGTGCATGAGTACCTGCGTGTGTGTGTGCAGGAGGCCAGAGGTCAATGTCGGGTGTCTTCCTCTGTTGCTCAACGCTTATTTTCGCAACAAGGTCTCACGGAACCTCACTGATTCATCCAGACAAACCAGCCAGTCCCAGGATTCCCTGTCTCTTGTCTCCCTGGCACTGGGGCTGTAGGTGTGCACCACTATACCCACATTTTCTGTGGGTGCTGAGATCCAAACTCACGTCCTCATACTTGCAAGGCAGGCACTTACTGTCTGAGCCATCTGTCTCCTCCACCTGAACCCTAACATGGCGTTTTGTTTTCCTTTTTTGGGGGCGGGGGGCGGGTTCAAGGCATAGTTCTGCTCTAGACCAGGCTGACCTGGAATTTATCATGTAGTCTCAGGGTGGCCTCAATGTCACAGTGATCCTCCAACTTCTGCCTCTCAAGTGTGTGCTGGGATTAAAGGTGTGCAACACCACGCCTGGCTCTAATGTGTTCTCCCCCCCCCCGAGGAGGGGCTACCTCTATCTAGCTCAGGCTGACCTGGAATTCACTATGTAGTCTCAGGGTGGCCTCAAACTCACGGCGATCCTCCTACCTCTGCCTCCCGAGTACTGGGATTAAAGGCGTGCGCCACCACGTTTGGCTTTAACATGTTGGTTTTTCTTTTAATAATTTATTTATTTATTTATTTGAGAGAGAGAAAGAGGCAGATAGAGAGAAAGAGAGATAGAGAGAATGGGCGTGCCAGGGCCTCTAGCCACTGCAAACAAACTCCAGACACATATGCCACCTTGTGCATCTGACTTTATGTGGGTACTGGGGAATTGAACCTGGGTCCTTTGGCTTTTGTAGGCAAGCGCCTTAACTGCTAAGCCATCTCTCCAGTCTGCTAATGTGTTTTTTTAAAAATATTTTATTTGACAGAGAGAGAGAGAGAGAGAGAGAGAGAGAGAATGGGCGTGGCAGGGCCTCCAGCCACTGCAAATGAACTCCAGATGCATGCGCCCCTTGTGCATCTGGCTAATGTGGGTCCTGGGGAATTGAACCTGGGTCCTTTGACTTTGCAGGCAAATGCCTTAACTGCTAAGCCATCCCTCCAGCCCCGCTAATGTGTTTTTAAAAATATTTTTATATATTTATTTGCACATGTATATGTGTGTTGGTGGGTGCTCCAGGGTCCCTTGCTGCCAGGTGCTTGTGCCACTTGTATCTGAATTTTTTTTCTTTCTTTATTTTTTCTTGGTTTTTCGAGGTAGGGTCTCACTCTAGCCCAGGCTGACCTGGAATTCACTATGTAGTCTCAGGCTGGTCTCCAACTCATGGTGACTAAGTCGACATCATACCCTATGAACGCTAAATATATAAATATAAATATAAATATATTTTCCTTTTAAGGAAAGAACGTGCTGACAAAAGCCTCCCAGCCACATTGGTGAGCCAGTCCACTGAGGGGTGGAGCCCCTTCCCTTCCTAAGGGAGGCTGCTTGCTAGTCACGGCCACCCCTGCTGCGCACCCACACCACCTGTATGATAACTTTGTCTTTGGTGCATATTATCTACCATACGGATTCTTTTCTATTCAAGTGCTATCTTTTTTTTTTTTACAAAGAAAATTTTTAATTGCTCAAGTGCTATCTTTTAACACACAGACACATCTCACTAATTTTAATTGTTGGAATTAACTATGTCATCTCAGGGTGGCCTATCCTTTCTGCCTCCCAACATTAAAGGCAGACACATCTCACTAATTTTTAAACCAGAAACTGCATCTGCCAAATCCCTTCTCCCATGGATACAAGCACAAGGTGAACAGTTTATCAGTTATCACAATTATTTATTTATTTATTTATTTATTGGTTTTTCTAGGTAGGGTCTCACTCTAGCCCAGGCTGACCTGGAATTCACTATGCAATCTCAGGCTGGCCTTGAACTCATGGTGATCCTCCTACCTCTGCCTCCTAAGTGCTGGATTAAAGGTGTGTGCCATCACACTTGGCTCATTTTCTTTCATTTATTTGAGAGAGAGAGAGAAACAAGCAGGTGTGGGGGAGAGAGAATGGGTGCACCAGGGTCTCCAGCTGCTATAAACAAACTCCAGAAGCGTGCACCACCCCTGTGCATCTGGCTTATATTGGTCCTGGGGGATCAAACCTGGGTCCTTTGGCTTTGTAGGCAAGAGCTTTAACTGTTAAGCCATCTCTCCAGCCCCAACTGATTATTTATTTATTTTTATTTTTTTGTTTATTTTTATTTATCTATTTGAGAGTGACAGAGAGAGAAAAAAATAGCCAGAGCCGGGTGTGGTAGTGTACACCTTTAATTCCAGTACTCGGAAGACAGAGGTAGGAGGATCACCATGAGTTCGAGGCCACCCTGAGACTACAGAGTGAATTCCAGGTTAGCCTGAACTAGAGTGAAACCCTACCTCGAAAAAAAAAAAAAAAAAAAAAAAAAAAAAAAAAAAAAAAAAAAGCCAGGCATGGTATCACACATCTTTAATCCCAGCACTGGGAGGCAGAGGTAGGATCACTATAAGGTCAGTCTGAGACTACATAGTGAATTCCAGGTCAGCTTGGGCCAGAGTGAGACCCTACCTTGAAAAACTAATAATAAATAAATAAAAATACATGAAAAGAAAAAGAAAAACAAGCTAAGGGGCTTTATTCCAGTGCTGCTGTTTCGCAATGACGCCTTCCCCGGAGTCGGTGGTGGTGTCACACGGCAAAGAGTAAGAGAAAGCCCACTGTGCGCAGGCAGCTCGGAGCCAACTGCTCAGCTTGGACACAGTAGGGCGATGTCTTTTAAAGCACAGACAGAAAAGAAAAGAAAAGAAAAGAAAAGAAAAAAAAATCAACCTAGAATTTGGTGGTGATCCCTTTCAGATATGAAGATGGAAGAAAGGCGCTTTCAGACGTCCGCACGCTGAAAGACTTCATCGAGCGGAACTGCACGGCAAGAAACCTGTCAAAGTCATTCAAGGAGGAGAGTGCGCCAGACAGAAGTCTCCGCATAGAGGGATGAAGGGGCTCAGAAATGGTGAAGCTGTCCGCTTTTGCCTTTTCTTCACATTCTCTTTAGAGCCAGGCGTGGTGGTGCCCGCCTTTAATCCCAGCACTTGGGAGGCAGAGGTAGGAGGATCGCTGCAAGTTTGAGGCCAGCCTGGGACTACATAGTGAATTCCAGGTCAGCCTGGGTTAGAATGAGACCCTGCCTCGGAAAAAAAAAGTATCTCTTTAGGGCTGGAAGAGATGATTCAGCAGTGTTTGTTTGCAAAGCCTGAAGGCCCTGGTTTGATTCTCCAGTACCCATGTTAAGTCAGATGCCCTAAGGGGCACATTTGTTTGCAGTGGCAGGAAGCCCTGGCATGCCCATACTCATTTTGTCTGCTTCCTTCTAATAAAATATCTTTAAATATATTTTATTTATTTATTTATTTGAAAAGAGGCGGGGGGGGGGTGGAGAGTGAGAATGGATTCACCAGGGCCTCTGGCTACTGCAAATGAACTCCAGATGCATGCACCATCTTGTGCATCTGGCTTCACATGGGTACTGGGGAATTGAACCTGGGTCCTTAGACCCTACAGGCAAGTGTCTTAACCACTGAACAATCTCTCCAGCCCCCCTCCCCCAGTAAAATATTTTTTAAAAATTCTCTTTAAGAGACAGTTGGGAGCCAGGCATGGTGGTGCACGCCTTTAATCCCAGCACTCGGGAGGCAGAGGTAGGAGGATCGCCAAGAATGGGTGCACCAGGGCCTCCAGCCTCTAAACGAATGCCAGACACATGTACCTCTGGCTTATGTGGGTCCTAGGAATCGAACCTGGGTACTTAGGCTTCGCAGGCAAATGCCCTAATCGCTAAGCCATTTCTCCAGCCCGTTTTGGTTTTTTTCAAAGTAGAGTCTGACTCTAGCCCAGACTGACCTGGAATTTACTATGTAGTCTCAGGCTGGCCTCAAACTCACAGCCATCCTCCTACCCCAGCCTCCCGAGAACTGGAGATAAAGGTGTGCATCATCACACCAGCTTTGTTCTGTTTTTTCTTTTTCCTTTTATTTTTAGAGAGAGAGAGAGAATTGGCATACCAGGGCCTCAGTCACTACAATCAAACTCCAGACACTTTTGTCACCTAGTGGGCATGTGTGACCTTGCACTTACCTCACCTTTGTATATCTGGCTTACTTGGGATCTGGAGAGTCAAACGTGGGTCCTTAGGCTTTGCAGGCAAGTGACTTAACTGCTAAGCCACGTCTCCAGCCCTTTGTTCTGTTTTGAGACAGGGTCTCGCATACCCCAGGCTGGCCTCCTTATGTACCTGACCTTGAATTCTTGAGCGCATTGGCCACACCTGTTCAGTGCTGGGAATGAGCGTGGACTACCACCCCCAGCTTTGCAGACCCAAAGTTTTACTCCTGCCTTTGTGTGATTGGCCCTTAAGGAATGAAGAATGGGCTCAAGGCCTGCTGTGGCCTTTCTAGAGGTTACATAGCATCTTGGCCTCCCATGCCTGGAAGATCACTCAAGTGACGACAAGTGACAAGTGCACAGAAGGAAGCCATCTTCCACCATCTTCCATGCCCCAAGAGCTTGACGCTTCAAAGACAAGCTGTGAGTGAGCTGTTCCCTCCATGGACCTCTCTGGTGTCCAAGTAGACAGAGGTGGGCAGGACGGCCTCACATAGATGGGGCAGCCTTTTTTGGTCTCCTTGAGCCCATCTCAAGGCCTGGCGCATGTGTGTGTGTGTGTGAGCATGTGTGTGTGTGTGTGTGCACGCGTGTGTATGCGTGCAAGTACTTGAAGAAGTGTGTATGTGAGATGCAGAAAGAGGAATTCTCTCTGGCCTCAGTTTTGCTTTTTATTCTTTCCAGAGTCTCCCATTGTCTTCTCCAACTGGGAGGCAGCAGGGAGGCCTTGGCAGGGTCCCCAGTAAGAAGTGCGGTAACATGACTTGGGCCCGTGCATGTACAGATGAGAGCAAGCAGTCCTGCCGTCTGTGGGTTTGTGCTTGGAGACGTCCTTCGGGTGGTTTTTGTGTTTTGTGTGACTGGTGATGTGACCTGTAAGTTCCAGTTCTGTAAGTTCCAGGAGTGTGAACAACGTGGCATTTTCCCCTCCTGCCCTGTACTTTCCCGGATCTCTAGCCTCACCCAGTTGGTTTGGCTATGGCCCTTCCTGGCATAAAACACTGTTTTATTGAGACTGTCAGCTGACCCGTGTTGGAGAACTGTGTCACTGGTTGGATGCCAGTCCTCAAGTGTGTCACCCTATGTGACCCCGGATGCAAGTGTGGCTTGTGAGCAAGTGCTCTCTCCTGAGTGTGAGCTGGAGTTGTATAAATGTGTTAGATGGTGTGACAGGAATATGTGCCTGTGCACGTGTGAGAATCTGGAGGGGGGGTTGAGTATGCACACCTGGAAGTGTGTGGTGCATGTCTGTACTCCTGCCTACACATGTAGGGACAGAGGTGGCCTGTGAGCCTCAGGCCATCCATGGGGGCCTACGCTGGTCCCTATGGCTCCGTGTGAGGACCCTTCTACCTCAGCTTTGCAAATAGGTGTCTCTTTCCCTTCTGACGTCCCTTCAGGGTTATCCCCCCCCCCCCCGTAATAGCAAGTTTGACGGCATGGGGTCACTAGGTTGTGAGATTATGTGAGTGGGTGTCAACTGCAGTGTGTGAAGCTGTGTGTCAGCTTGTGTGAAGCTGAGTACTCACTAGATCTGCCAGCTCTCAAGATCAGGCTGGGAAACTTCCTCCTTGGCTGGTGGAGCCTAGATCTCCCGGGTCTCTGGGCTGGTCTACCCATTCTTTTTTTTGGGGGGGGGATGGGGGCAGTTTCGAGGTAGGGTCTCACTCTAGCCCAGGCTGACCTGGAATTCACTGTGTAGTATCAGGGTGGCCTCAAACTCACGGCGATCCTCCTACCTCTGCCACCATGCTTGGCTATCCATTCTTTTATTGATAGGCTTGGCAGCACCCCTGTAAGTACCTGGGGCCAGACACTGTGGTGAATGCCATAGGCTGGCACTGACGCTCTAAGGACGGATGATATATACCCCCATTGGGCCCAGCAAAGGAGATTGGAGGAGGCCAGTGACAGAGTTTAAATTGATTACTGGGCTGGAGAGATGGCTTAGCGGTTAAGGGGCCTGCCTGCTAAGCCCAAGAACCCGGTTCCAATCTCCAGGTCCCGTTTACGATGCAGTGACTCAGATGCAGTGACCACAAGGGGCAATCTGCACTTGACCACCTGAGACACTGCTGGCGCACACATCTCTGTCTCCCTTCCCCTCTCTCTGTCTCTCTCTCTGTGTCACCTGAGACAAAAAAAAATGCTGGCGCGCCCGCCTTTAATCCCAGCACTCGGAGGCAGAGGTAGGAGGATCTCCCACCCTGAGACTCTCTGTCTTCTCAGCCTGGACCAAGTGAGACCCTCTCTCCAAAAAAATAAATAAATAAATAAATTGATTACTATTGCATTCTTTTTTTGTGTGTGTTTGTTTGTTACAAGATAGGGTCTCACGCTAGGCTGACCTAGAACTCACTATGTAGTCTCAGGCTGTAGTTCCAGGCTGGCCTCGAACTCACAGCAATTCTCTTACCTCTGTCTCCCAAGTGCCGAGATTAAAGGCGCCACCACACTCAGTGCAGTTGCAGTTACAATCTTGTTGCTGACATAAAGCACCTGACCAAAAGCAGTTGATGGAAAAAAAAAAAGGTTTTTATTTTGGTTTACAGTCTTGAGGGGAAGCATCATGCTGGCAGGGGACAGCATAGCTTGAGCAGAGGCTGGACAGTCCCTCTGCCACCACAGGTGGAAAACAGCACAGGAGAGCAGTCAAACTGTAGCGAGGGGGAGCTTCTATAACACCCCTAAGCCCGCGCCCAACAACACACCTCCTCCAGAAAACCTCCACTTCTCAAACTGCCACCAGCTGGGGACCAAGCACCCAAAACACAAGTTTATGGGGAACAACTGATTCAAACCACCACAATTGTCAACTTGACAGGATTTAGAATCCTCTGTGAGGGGCCATGTAGCGTGGTTTGCCTCTGTGTTCCCCTGTGAGGATGACCTTGATTAGATCAATTAAGCTAAGAATATCTACCAGATCTGGGGAGCACTACTTCAGGGGCTGGGGTCCTGGACTATATGAAAAAGACAGAACGGGACGTGGTGGCGCACACCTTTAATCTCAGAGCTTGGGAGGCAGAGGTAGGAGGATCACCGAGAGTTTGAAGGCACCTTAGGACTACATAGTGAATTGCAGGTCAACCTGGGCTAGAACAATGATCTACCTAAAAAAAAAAATAAATAAAAATTAAGTCAAAAAGGGGCTGCGTGGTGGTGGTTTACCCCTTTAAGCCCAGAATTTGGGAGGCCGAGGTAAGAGGATCACCATGAGTTCGATGCTACCCTGAGACTACAGAGTGACCCTGCCTCAGAAAACCAAAAAGAAAGAAAGAAAACCAAAAATCCTTTCCCACTCATACCCTCGTGGACCCCAGCCCAGACGCTGCGCCACCTGGTGGATATGATCAGAACTGCAGACCCTTAGCGGCTTTGCAGCCGGGCTCACACCCCAGCTCTGATTTGCAAACAACTTGGCTCCAGTCCCTACCCTGAACATTGAGGCATTGCTAGTGGTTAGCATAGCCGCCTTCCCCCTGAACGTGGCTTGAGGGAGTGTCCTCTCCCCCAGAAGGGGAGGACATGGTCACTCTGAACCAACTCTGTTCAATTGCTTGCTGTGGCCACCCCTGCCCCCGCCCCCTGCTGCTGCAGGACAAGTTAGGACACCTCTGAGAACTCTGTGACAATCCTAGGATGTACTTGATGTCCTTGCCAAGGTAACCAGATAAAGCCAAAGTCGGAGGAAGCCCCTGCTCAGGGTGGGGTGCCTCTGGAGCTGGCTCTCCTAGTCTACAGGAGCCGACGGGCCACTGACTGCCTGTGCTCTGTGCTTGGGGTGAGGACAGTCAGGTGAGCACAATGTCCAGGCCCCGAGCAGTCAAACTGTAGCGAGGGGGAGCTTCTATAACACCCCTGATGTGTGTCCATCTAAGGAGGCCCTGATGTGTGTCCATCTAAGAGCTGAGCTGTCCCAGTCCCCTTACCAGCCCTGGGGACTAAGCCTCCGATTGATGGTCTCTGGCCCGACCTCTGGATTCAGGGAACCTTGAGGGGGAACCTCCTCCTCATCATGAATTTTCTTTTTTTTCCTTTTTGGTTTTTCAAAGTAGGGTCTCGCTCTAGCCCAGGCTGACCTGGAATTCACTAATGTCTCAGGGTGGCCTTGAACTCATGGCGATCTTCCTACCTCTGCTTCTCAAGTACTGGGATTAAAGGCGTGTGCCACCACGCCCGGCTTGGTGTGAATTTTCTCCTCCCATGCGCCGGGTGTAGGGAGTGACAGGCTGTGGGCATGAGGTAATCAGGATTTGTGGAGGCTTTCAGGCAGTGGTACAGGTTCCAGTGGGCAGGGCACAATGACAATGGGAATATTTTAAATATTTTGTTTTTATTTATTTATGAGAGAGGGAGAGTATCGGCGGGTGTGTGTGAGAGAGGGCACCAGGGTTCCCTGCCATTGCAAACGAATGCCAGATGCATGCACCACATGTTGCTTTATGTGGGTGTTGGGGGAATCAAATCCAGGCCGACAAATATAGCAAGCAAATGCCTTTAACTGCTGAGCCATCTCCTCAAGCCCTCACACAAATCTAGAAATGCTAAGACTCTGAAGGGGCCAGGCATTTGGGAGCAGGAACTCAAGCAAACCAAGTTCTGTGTACTGAGCACCATGTCCTCTTCACAATTAACACACACAGTGTCTAAAAAGATTTCTCTTGATGGGGCGGGTGTCACAGTCTGGCAAGTGGTAGGTCTGGCAATCTAAGTGGGTCTCAAGAAGTGGGGTGTAGTTCAGTGGTAGAATGTTTGCTTTGGATAATAGTCCTGAGTTTGAGCCACAGTACCTCAGGGAAAGAAAAAAACAAAGAAAAGGAAAGGAAAGGAAAGGAAAGGAAAGAAAAGAAAAGAAAAGAGAAAAGAAAAGAAAAGGGTAGGGGGAAAAGGGTTGGTGAGACTGCTCTGCAGTTAAAGGCACTTGTTTGCAAAGCCTAATGGCCTGGGTTTGATTCTCCAGTACCCATATAGAGCCCATCTGGAGTTCATTTACAGTGGTAGGGGGCTCTGGCATGCCCATATTCATGCTATCTATCTGTCTCAAATAAATAAATAACTTTAAAAAAATTTTTTTAGTTATTTGAGAGAGATACAGAAATAGGCAGGTAGAGAGAGAGAGAGAGAGAGACAGAATGGGTGTGACAGAGCCTCTAGCCACTGCAAACAAACTCCAAATGCATGCACCCCTTTGTGCATCTGGCTTATGTGGATCCTGGGGAGTCGGACCTGGGTCCTTTGACTTTGCAGGCCTTAACCCCTAAGCCATCTCTCCAGCCCATAAATAACTTTTTTTTTTCTAGGTAGGGTCTCACTGTAGCTCAGGCTGACCTGGAATTCACTCTGTATTCCCTGGGTGGCCTTGAACTCACAGTGATCCTACCTCAGCCTCCCAAGTGCTGGGGTTAAAGGGGTGTACCACCACGCCTAGCCATAAATAACAATTTTTTTCTTTCTTTCTTTTCTCTTTCTTTCTTTCTTTATTTTTTTTCTTTTCTTTTCTTTTTTTTTTTTTTTTTTGAGGTAGCGTCTCACTCTGGCCCAGGCTGACCTGAAATTAGCTATGTAGTCTCAGGGTGGCCAGGATCCTCTGGCTTTGCAGGCAAAGGCCTTAACCGCTAAGTCATCTCTCCACCCTGCTTCCCCATCTTTAACCTCTGTCTCCTCTGTTCTCCTGATGCTGTGGTTAAGTCCAGCACCAGCACCAGCACCAGCACCAGCACCAGCCGTGGGCATAAAGTTTTGTTCTTTTCAAGGCAGGGTCTCACTGTAGCCCAGGCTACCCTGGAACTCACTCTGAAGCCCCAGGCTGGCCTTAAACTCATGGTGATCCTCCTACCTCAGCCTCCCCAGTGCTGGGATGACAGGCATGTGCTGCCACTGTCAGTGACATAACGTTATCAAGTGAATAAAATTACAAAGGATTGTAAAGGAAACCAGTTATATTGAAGCACAGTCATCAAAACATTTACATTTTTGGTATGTAACATATATGCTTTTTGGTATGTAACATATATGCTCCTTTATTAACACATTAAAAACAAGGAAGGTCTAACAACTATGTTCATTTCAAAGTAGTGACACGTAAATGATATTCTGAGATATCTCCAACAACTATAAAGCAGCCTGAAAACATCCGAAATCTCCATTGGTTATGAAGTCACAGGTTCTGTTAATATTATTGCGGCTTGTGGCCCAAGTACATAAGGGAGTGTTAAATTTGTCACAGGTGAGTGAAAAGAAAGATGGAATTTTTTTTCCTATCTAGGTTCACAAATCCCCTGAAATCCAGACACCCCCCTCCTCCCCGCCCAGCTAAGAACCTTTGACAACAGCCACGGAGAGCACCAGCGCGGACGCAACCTCCACTCCCAGGCACCAATCCCAAGAGACAGCTCAGCTTTCCAGTGGGGAAGCCTGACCCCAGGGAGGTTAAGGGATCTGCCCAGTGTCACCGAGCTGGGCCTGAAGCCTTGTCACTCTCTCCCTACAGAGCTGAGTCTCTCCAAGGAGACAGGAACCACACAACCAGGTGTTCTGGGACTCGTAGGCCTAGAAGCCCCTTCCTGCTCAGGGTCTGCTCCCTGCGGGGGTTTTCAGCCAGTAAAACAGAGGGGCATGGCCCCTTGAAATCACACACACTCAGTTATTTTTATCTCTAGTTTATTATTATTATTGTTTTTTTAGACTAAGAGCAGAGTATGAAAAGTCACAGCCAAAGCACTTGAAAAAAAGGCCCAGGATGGGTGAGGACCATGTGGGGCGGGCAGGGCAAGGTCCTGGGAGTCCTGGTTCAGGGCCGGAAGGGAGGGGCATTGTTGTCACGGTCTCCAAAAAGTGTCTGTGCGTTGCATAGGTCCTGTCTTCACAGAAGACAAAAGAGGGGCCAGGGGGTCCCCGGGAGGGGGGAGGCCTAACCTGGTGGGGAAAGGGTCTGAAGCTGGAAGGGGAAGTTGAGAAAGGTTGAAGTTACGGAGGGAGAGGGAGTCTGTACATTATATATAGAGATACAGAGTCTGTACATGCCTGCTTGGCACCCCAATACCCACCCTTTA
This sequence comes from Orientallactaga sibirica, assembly GCA_036365145.1. Classification (NCBI taxonomy): domain Eukaryota; kingdom Metazoa; phylum Chordata; class Mammalia; order Rodentia; family Dipodidae; genus Orientallactaga; species Orientallactaga sibirica. Next base: position 27,452,703 of record JAEOAD010000025.1, on the reverse strand, counting down.
CCACCCCTGCCCACTGCCTGGCCCCAGGGGTGTCTATTTGTAAACTTGGGTGCAATCCAAACCACAATCCTGCAAGTGGGAGTGGAGGGAGAAGGACGTGCTTATTGCTGTAAACAGGGGAAGGGGGCAGCCGCTGGTGCTACCCCTCACCCGCCTAGTCCCCTCCCCACGTTCTGCCCTGGAAGAGAGTGACAGGGGGTACCTCCCAGGCTTCCATTCGCTCTCTTGGGGGCATTATTTGTCTCGTGGGGGGGACACAGGAGAAGGGCACCAAGAGTCAGGGGAAGGTACCAGAGGGCAGGGAGTCCTGAGCACTGCCCTTTAAGGCCCCCAACATTACCAAAACCACAAGGCCATCTGGGACCTGTGGCTGTCCCTGTGCCTGATCCAATACAGTGCCCTCACCTGGAGAGGGGGGCGGGCACAGAGGAGGGCCGGCACAGATGTACGGTGCAGACCCCACTCCCAACCACGGGGAGGTGGCGTGTAGGCCCCACAGCTGGGCTTCCCATGGTGAAGAGGCAGAAAGTTCCCGACTCCTTCTCAGCCCCGCCCCCATCTCTCCCCGCCAGCCACGAGAGAGGGCAGAACTAGGAGGCCAGGAGAGTCATGAGGAAGAAGGCGATGCCCACGGCCAGGGGCAGGTGTTCCCTCTTGGGACTGGTCCCGCTGATGCTCTTCTCAAGCCTGGGCACCTGGGGGTTCTCTCCCTCGAAATCTTCTGTGGACAGATGAATAAACAGACTGGTGAGGGCTGGGCTGTGCGCTGGGGCGGGGGCACGCGGCGGCGGCAGCAGTAGCAGCACAGGAGCCAGGGACGTGACCACCCACAAGCAAGGAAGGATCGGTGCGTCCCAGGGACAGTCATGCAAAATGAGCAGGCACCCCGGAAAGGGGCTGCGGTTCCAGCAGTGGCCACCAGAGGGCGCTGCGCAGACTCACCCAACACGTTGATCTTCACATTGGGGCCCATGGTGAACTGGGGGAGAGTGGGGACCGGCTTCTCCCCGGAGTGCGATGCTGCGGGGGTGGGGTGCGGGTGGGGAGAGAGGAGGGGGAGGGAAGAGTCAGGGCTAGGACCCCCCTCCCCCTGCTACAGCTGGGGAGCTAGTTCCCGTCGCCTGTGCCCTCCGCACCCCCCCACATCCCCAGGAAGCCAGGGATGCCCCAAGCAGGGGAGCCGAGGATGGAGGCGCGGCTGGGAGCCGAGGGGGATACTCACTGGAGGCGCAGCACACGAAAACTTTCATCCTCAGACACTTCCAGTGCAGGTTGTGGGTGGGCGTGGCTGGGAAAAACACTGGGCCTGAGTCTCTCATCCTATAAGTGCCCTGCACCCCACAGCTTAGACATCCCGTTTTGACCCGCCCTGCTCCGAACTGCCCCCCTTTGGCTGTCTGCCGGGATGGAGAGATGGCACAGCAGTTAAGGTGCTTGCCTGTAAAGCTTAAGGACCCACGTAAGCCAGATGCACAAGGTGGCGCATGCATCTGGAGTTCATCTGCAGTGGCTGGAGGCCCTGACGTGCCCCTTCTCTCTCTAATAAATAAATAGAAGCTGCCCCGTCCTTATTTTTATTTGAGAGAGAGAGAACGGACGCCACTGCAAACGAACTGCAGATGCACGCGCCCCCATGTGCATCTGGCTTACATTGGTTCTGGGGAGTCGAATCTATGTCTAGACCTCGCAGCTCCTGCTCCATCCTTTTTTTGTTTTCTGTTTTGTTTTTTCGAGGCAGGGTTTCACTGTAGCTCAGGCTGACCTGGAATTCACTCTGTAGTCTCAGGGTGGCCTCGAACTCAGCGATCCTCCTACCTCTGCCTCCCGAGTGCTGGGATGAAAGGCGTGCGCCACCACGCCCGGCCCCTGCTCCATCCTTTAGACTCTGGTCACCCCACAGTGGAAGTCCTGGGCTCCAAACTTGGACCTCTGTCACCACGCCCCTGCGGGAACCTCCCTCCCACCCCCGCCGCCCATCACTTGGGAGGGAGCACGAGTGGATGCTGCACTCACAGATGTAGTAGTACTCGTGTCCCGCGTGGAACTCGTAGCCCAGCGAGAAGGCGCTGTAGCGCTGGAACTTCTCGGAGAACTTGATGGGGCTGTGCGGGGCGTGCGGCCGGTTGCACTCCCAGCGCTTGAAGCCCTGGCTGGCGTTGCAGGCCCGGTACCCGCTGCGGCTCACCATGTACAGCACGTACTGCTCGGCCCCGCCGCCAGGCCCCGGGCCCGGCCCGGCCCCCACGCCCGAGCTGTTGTAGTGCGGACAGTAAATATCCAGGTAGTCGTTCACATTCACCTGCACCGTGTAGCCCTCTCGCCGCAGGCTGTGGGCAAAGGAAGTGGGGTCAGAGAAAAGAGACCGCGGAGACCCACCTCCTTTTCTTTTTCTCGAGGTAGGGTCTCACTCTAGCCCAAGCTGACCTGGAATTCACTATGTAGTCGCAGGGTGGCCTCGAACTCAACGATCCTCCTACCTCTGCCTCCCGAGTGCTGGGATTAAAGGCGTGCGCCACCACGCCTGGCATGAGAGTCCCTTCTTCGCCAGGCTTCCTCTCTCCTCTGCCTCCGTAGGTCCCCAGTGCCCCTGGCCACCCTTCCTGTCCTCTCTCCTTTTGGGGGCCTGTCCTTCTCCTGGTGACCACCAGAGGGTGGCAAAAGCACAGGGAAGCCGGAGCAGCCAGAGGGAGAGGGGAGGGGGGAAGGAGAGAGCCTAGCTTTTGGTTGCCACAGCAACAGCGCAGGCCCGAATGACTCCTAGACCCAGGCCCGGATTTCCTCCGTCCATACCCCATAATTCACCAGCCCAGAGGAGAAGGAGGAGGAGGGAAGGAAGGGATGGGAGGAAGATGGTTGAAAGTGAAGAGATCCCTTCCATTGGGACACACGCCCTGGCATCGTTTCTCTTAGCCTTTTCCTTGCCCACTGCAGGCTCACATGCAAGGCCAGTCTAATAGGACTTACCTTCATCTCTCTCTCTCTCTCTCCCTCCCGACCCTCCCTCTCTCTCTCTCTCTCTCTCTCTCTCTCACACACACACACACACACACACACACACGGCAGCTTCATGCATATACATGCACGCGTTCTATGGCACACACACAAGTATGTCTACCGCCCACTCACAGGCAGCAGACACACAGAAAAGCTAGGTTTCACGGGCACTGAGCTCTTGCTAGTATTCCTTGGCCCCAGCAATCCCAGGGTCTCTCCCACATCCCTCACATGACAGAAGCTCTTGACTTCTACACCGTGAGTCCCACCTACTTCCACCCTGAGGCCATGGACAATTAAGTCCCCCAATAACTTGACACGGAACAGGAAAGACAGGGACCCAGCACCAATGCCCCACGTGGCATCATGCCAACTAGCCGAAATTTCTGTCTCATTACACACCTCCTTCCTCTACTTGGGTGCCATGCCCATGCTAGATAGAGTGAGCAGTGGGCACAGTGCCTAGACAAGATGGCTGTGCCTGTCACTTTCCAGATGTGTCTCTGGGACAGTAAAGCAGAAGCTTGGTCCCCCACCTGCCGTGCTAGTCACCATCAGAGCATTGTTCTAACTCCTCTGGGTGGGTAGGATGGAGAAACCTCTCAATGGAGAAAGAAACATAGCCGTAGCCAGGCGCGGTGGCACACGTCTTTAATCCCAGCACCTGGGAGGCAGCGGTAGGAGGATCACCAGTGAGTTCAAGGCCAGCCTGAGCTAGAATGAGACCCTACCTCAAAAAAAAAAAAATGTAGAGCCGGGCGTGGTGGCGCACGCCTTTAATCCCAGCACTCGGGAGGCAGAGGTAGTAGGATCGCCAAGAGTTCGAGGCCACCCTGAGACTAATTCCAGGTCAGCCTGGACTAGAGTGAAACCCTACCTCAAAAAAACCATAAAAAAAAAAATGTAGAGAAGTGGGCTACACTTTACCCCAACTTCTTGTTTTGTTTACTTTTTTGAGGTAGGGTCTCACTCTAGCCCAGGATAACCTGGAATTCACTATGTAGTTTCAGGGTGGCCTCAAACTCATAGCGATCCTCCTACCTCTGCCTCCCGAATGCTGTAATTAAAGCAGTGCACCACACTTGGCTTAACTTTTTAAAAATTTATTTATTTATTTGACACAGAAAGTGACAGAAAGACGGGGGAGGGGGAAGGATGGTCATGTCAGGGTCTCTAGCCACTGCAAAGGAACTACAGACACATGAGACACTTTGTGCATCTGGCTTTAAGTGGGTGCCGAGGAACAGAACCTGGGTCCTAGGGCATTGCAGGCAAGTGTCTTAACCGCTGAGCCATCTCGCCAACCCTCCCCTAACTTCTTTATGACAAGAATGCACATATGTCGGCAGTGACGTGGAAGGGCAGTCGACACAGGCAGGCATGGGGTACCTGGCAAAATGTCAAACCTCTGGGACCCCTAGTTCCTGAGAATGCCCTGCGGGGAGGGTCTAGCGCCCCATGTCACTAGGTGCTACCTAGTTCCACAAACAGCAATTAGATCCATCAGGGACATGAGCTCCTCCAGGCCTCGCACATGCACGGGCCTAGAGAATCCCTCCTGACATTGCCCTGCCATGTTGGCTTGACCCTGCCTTCCTCCCTCGTTGAGCCTGGCACTGAGGTAGATGGGTGACTGCGGGTGTTTGGCCACTACAGTAAGTATGGGCACAGCCTTCTTGAGTCATCAGAAATGCCACCAGTCCCACTTGGTTCCCATGGAAGTGATGGGTCACTTAGGCCCCTCCCTGGCCCTGGCACTCCGGTGGGCAGGAGTCTCGGGCCTGGGGCGCCAGGAGCAGGCAAACGGGTTAGACCAGGCCTGGCTCCCAGCCTCCACCCCAGCCTTGCCTGTCCATCCCAACCTCTTCGGCTCCCTTTCCTCCCCTCAGGCCTTGGGGAGGGGGCCCCAGCCAGCAAGCCAGCACAGGGTGTCTGGCTTGGAGCAGACGCATAGCACACTGAGGTCTCTGTCCTTGAGCCTCGCCCATGTCTCCAGTCTAGATTTGAAGCAACCCCTCCCTGCTTCACCTCCACGTTCCTCCTACCACACACCCCATTCCAAGAGGGAGCAAGCCAACTCCAGAGATATTCCTACAGGTGGTACCTCAGTTTCCTCGACAGGGTGGGGGCCAGTCTCATAAAATGGTTGCTGGGTGACCACGGGAAGAGAAACCACCTCTTAACCTATTTCTGTGCTGGGTGACAAGAGAGCCCCAGAATTGCAACCTAAACCCGGGCACGTGGGAGAAAGACCTGCTAGCAGGTCAGCTGTGTGCAGCTGGTATCTAGTGGACAGAGCACCAAAAGCTTAGTGGTAGGTGTCCCCAAGGAGGCCTGTGGGCTTGGCAGGTGTGCTTTCAATTGACTGTGTCATCCCCCCCCCCAGCAGTGAACAGCGAGGTGTAGCTGGGCCCCCCGCAGAGCTCCAACGCTAACTCTACTCTAGGGCTTCAGGACCTGCCCCATCGCGGGGGACTGGGTTGTCCCCAGCTTCTTCAAACAGTTCTCAATTCTTCTCTCAGTCAGCCCCTTCTTGTTTTCCACCTCCCGGGTAGAAAGGCACGCGTCTTCACAGCTTGTCTGGAGAGGGAATCCCCTCACTCCATTATTTTGGTCTCTTCCCGGCTTGCATCTCCCTGGGCGCAGACCGACCCCCCTCTGTCTCACTTCCACAGGGAACCCGACCTCCCGCCTCTGCTCCATTCGGGGGCCCCCAGAGTGTCTGTCCTGGGGGACAGGATGAAGTGGTGTGGTGGGGGGAGGTTGGCGCAAACATCTCCCCCAGGGGCAATTAGGGGTAGGTAAACAGGGTTTCTAACAAGACCAAGGAGTACGGGAAAGACCCCCCCAGGGACCCTGAACTTGTTAAATCCCTCTCCTCCCCGCCCCACTTAGACCTGGGTGGGTGTGGGTATGGGTGCGGGGGGGGATGCAGAGTTAAGGGAGTGGAGGAGGAACGGAACTGGGTTCTCCCCTCCCGCGCGCGCCCCCGAGGCTGCGCGCCGCCCACTTCCAGCGGGCGAGGCTGGACCACGTGTGCGCGGCGTGGGGTCCGCGCGCGGCGCTCGGCGGTGGCGGCGGGACACAGACACCCCCGCACCCCCCCGCCCCAGGCCTCCGCGCCCGGCGCACGCGGGTTCGGGTCTCGCCGGCCTGGTCTGGAGAAGGGGAGTCAGCGCCCAGCATCCCCCCCCAACCCCGCCCCTCGACCCTGCGACAGCCGCGGCGGCGAAGGTTTATTGATCTGCAGCGGCGGAAAAGAGCGAGAGGCCCGCCGAAAGCGAGATGCTCAGAGATGGAGAGAGACAGACACACAGACACACATACACACACTACACACACACACACAGAGGGGAGACGATCACCCACCTGAGCCAGAGGTGGAGGGAGGCGGAGAGGGAAGGAGCCAGAGAAAAGGGGAGACCGACGTAGAGATGTTGGGGGGAAGGAGAGAAACAACACGAGCCTGACCGTGAGAGAGAGGAAAAGAAGGGGAATCGTGGGAGACTTAGAAAACAGGAAAGACCCCCCCATACACACACACCAGCAGTGAACATTCAGAAAGACCCCAGACAGCAGAGATGGAGACCCCGCGAGGCGGAGGAGGAGGGACCTGGAAGGTGCAGGGCAAGAGACTCGGTGGCTGGGAGAGAAACAGAGAAGTATCACCGGGAACGTAGTAGAGCCTCAATAAATATTTGTTGAATGAATGCGTGTGAATGGGAGACGGCAGCAACAGGAACCTCCCAGGCGCACACAAGGTGGGGAGAAGCTCCTGAGGACCCGAAGGGCGACTACACAACACCTTGTTGGTTTCCAAGGATCAAGCAGTGTTAGGGGGCAAATATCTGACCCTCGGCAACCAGCCCTCCCCCCCAGCACACACACCTCCAAATGCAGCTCTGGGGCCCAGGGGAACCCCTCGACCTCACTCTCATCCCTGCCTCCACTATATCCCTCCTCCCCAAGTCCTCGTTTCTGGGTTAGGTTAGGAACAGGTCTCGCCTATTTCCAAGGGGACTTAAAACGAAGAGCTGATGAGGGTGCAGGGGGAGGCAGAGGGCCACTGGTTACCCCTCCAAATCTGTCAAAAGGAGGCCGTAGCACGTGTCCCACCAGCACCCTTGCACGTGACCTTCCCCCCCTCGGGGGAGTGGGGTCGTAAAGACCCTCCCCACGTGACCTCAAGGGGCAGCGACCCTCGGCACGTGACGCGAGGTGGGAGCCCGGAGCCTTGCTCACGTGACTGGCGTGGGGGGAGGGGGCGCGGGAGCCTGAGCCTCGGCCCGGGCCCCGCCCCCCGGCCCTCTCCACTCCCCGGCTCCGGAGCACGTCGCTCTCACGATTTATGGGGCCGCGGATGCCGCAGTGAGGGAGCCGGGGAGCCCGGGCGCAGCGGCAACAAAGGCCCGGGGAAGCAAGGCGGGGGCGGCGGCGGCGGTGGGCTTCCCGGTTGGGTGTGCACCTCCGCCGCTCCTGCGTGGACTTCAAAAAAAGGAGGTTCCTAGAACCCAGTTCCATCATCACCCCCCCTTCCGGCGCTCTCACCTGAGCCCAGGTGTATGCGGAGGAGGGGAACCCACTTAGCACCCACCCCCTCGAGGCTATTCCAACATCCTCCCCTCCATCCCCTAGGCTCTGTCTAAGAAGATGGGGGTTGTGGTGCACCCCGAGGGTAGCTAGCGGAGAACCTGGGGGGGAAGTCTCTCACCTGCTCCAGACTACCGGGGATGGGGGGGTCGGACGTGTGAATATGGGGGAGGGGACGTGGAAGCTGGAGTAGGAGGAACCAGCCCTCCGCGCCCCTGGGGGGGAATCTTTGAAGAGCCTCGCTGGGGAGGAGGGGCTGTGTCCCCACCCCCGAGGTTTCCATGGGAAGCGAGAGGGGGGGCGTCGCGAGCTCATCCCCACCCCCAGTCTGACACCACGGGCGCGAGGAGGGAGGGAGGGGGAGGCGCAGAGCCCCAAACAACAAAGAGCAGAGAGGCTAGTGGCAACCCCTCCCCCGGAAGGTTGGGGGTCGCGGCCGCAGGCCCTCCCCTGGGGAGGGGGGAGGTGTACTCCGTTGGCTGCCTGGTCGGGGAGGGGGGTCCCCATGGTGTATTTGGGGAGGGGGGTAACGGGAGGCAGGACTGCCGCCACCGCCCGCGCAGGTGTGACAGTGACCCCCCCAGCATCCCAAGGGGATCCCCCCTTTACCACCACACCGAGGCGGGTCAGGGTGCTACGTTCGGCGGAGAGGAGACGACAAGGGCAGTGCAGGACTGAGCAGGAACGGGGTGTCCGGGGGTGGGGGTGTAGGTGGGAAGACCCCGGCCCCACCGCGCGCCACACACCCAGGGAAAACCACACGGCCAAGCCCCGACACCCGCCCAGACCGCGGCGCCGCCGACAGCCACCCCGGCCCAGACGAGGTTTGGCCACGCGGAGCGGACACTGACCGCAGCGTCCCCCACCTCCCCCGGCCCGCCGTCCGCTCCCATCCTGAGACGGTCGCCGATGCAGACACACAAATCACACGCACACCCTGACAGCCGCGCACGCCCGCTCACACCGGTGCCATCCGCCGTCCCCAGCCCCAGTGTGTGCGTGCGTGCGTGTGCGCGTGTGACACGCCGACATCTCGCTGTCTTCGGCCCTCTCGCCTGCACCCTAAGTCCCTCTCCTAATCCGGGGGAAGAGAGGGAGGCCCCCCCAACTCCATGACCCAGCCCCACCGCACCCCAGCCCCGGTGTATCCATGCACACCACCCCATTCTCCCCTTCTCCTCTTCCCCAGTAGGAGGACTGGGTCGCACTTCCTGTCTGGGCACTGAACCCCACTTTTAAAAGCAAGAGTCCTAGGCAGAACACCTAGAAACCTTCATAACCGAAAAAAAATGGGTCATGCCCGGACACCTCCTCCTTTCCCCAAATGCGGCCGTCTATGCCCCAGGACACTGGGGACCCTAGATTTCCCCCCAACCCAGCCCAAAGGGAAGTGTAGAGATGGGGACTGTATGACAGGGCCACGCTATGACAGCAGCGAGTGTGGAGCGGAGGAAAGATGGGGGTGCTTCCCCCCCATCCAGCAGCCTCCTGCACGGCCCGAGAGCCCCTCGCTGGAGCCCCCCCCCAACAGCCCTTCTCAGACTCTCCCCTCCCCCGAGTTTTACAGCCGCCTACAGAATGGGTCCCCGTCTCCCTCGACCCCCGGGCCCGTGACCTGATCTGCCAGGACTCTCTCCCCCGGGTCTCCCCCCCCAACCACACACACACCCCAAGATCCCCTCGGGCTCCCCCTCCGTTGTCACCGACGCGGGACGCACGGGCTCCCGGGGGAGGGGAGGGTGGTGACCCCCGACTCACTGCTGGTTGGAGCTGTTCCAGTACACCGCATGCCGGTTCCCCAGCGCGCCCCCGGGCCCCTGGGCCAGCAGCGGCAGCAGCGGCACGGGCACGAGCAGCAGCAGCAGCAGCAGCGGAGCCGCCGCCATCCCCGGAGCCGCCGCCGCCGCCGCCGCCGCCCCCGACTGAGCCCCGCGCCGCCGGCTCCTCGCCTGCTTCCCAGCTCCCCGCTGTCGCCGCCACCGCCAGCCCGCCCCGGCCTCAGGCCACGCCCACCGAGCTCCCCCTCCTGCCTCCCTCCCAACACTCACACACCCCGCCTTCTTGGGGCGCGCCCCCGAAGCCCCGCCCCGCCCCGGGCGCGCTCACCCACGCACTCCACCCCCAGGCCCCGCCCCGCCGGAGCCGGGAGCGCGCGGCGCGTGGGCGCCCGGGAATCTTGCTGCCCCTCCCTCCGGGAATGGGCGCCGTGGCTCGTCTCCTACACGGTTGGCTACAGCTTGTGCCTTGTGCTACCCAGGCTGGAGTTCCCGGTAGGATTTCGGAGCCCAAGATCTTCTGTCTCACATAGGCCCCATTCATTTTTTAAATTTTTATGTTTTTTAATTTTTTTGTTTTTTTGAGGTAGAGTCTCACTCTAGCCCAGGCTGACCTGGAATTCGCTCCTTAGTCTCAGGATGATCTTGAACTCATGGTGATCCTCCTACCTCCGCCTCCCGACTGCTGGGATGTGTGCGCCACCACGCCCGTCATCCCATTCATTTCTTTCCTTCCTTCCTTCCTTCCTTCCTTCCTTCCTTCCTTCCTTCCTTCCTTCTTTCCTTCCTCCCTCTCTCTCTTTCTTTCTTTAAATAAATTGGTCTTATAGTTTTATATTTATTTATTTATTTATTAGAGACAGAGAGAGGGAGAGAGAGTGTGAAAATGGGCGCGCCAGGGCCTCCAGCCACTGCAAAAGAACCCCAGACGCATGCACCATCATGTGCATCTGGTTAACGTGGAACCTGGAGAATCGAACTGGGGTTCTGAAGCGTCACAGGCATACGTCTTAACCACTAAGCCATCTCTCCAGCCCCCCTTCATTTCTTGATGGGGGTTGAAGGAGGAGGAGTGAGAGGGGACCCAGACCTCCACCTGTGTAAACAGTGGGGGCGGGTCTCAGCTCCCTACACATCCCTCTTCCCATGCGCACACTAGCTAGCCAGGTGGGTACAGAAAGGTGATGGAGAAGCCAGCCACTGGCACCCAGGATCTGACAGCTGCTCACCGGAAGCCCCTTAGGTGAGCATGAAGCTTGCTTTTCTTGGAACTGGAGTGGAGGAGTTTAGCCCCTGAGAATGGCAGCACTAGAAACAGGAAGGCCATTAGGAGGGAGGGATGGGAGAAGGGAGTAAGGAAAGAAAGACACCCAGAAACAGAGAACTTAGAAACGTGGGCCCTTCACCTTGGAAGCCAAAGGTTGTTGCAGGAAAAAGAAAAATCTCAGTGCCGGGGATGGGGGATACCTCCCACTGAGCTGTTGACCAGGGAGGACCTTGAGGACCTCAAAATAATATAGGCTATTGCCAAGGCTCACCAGAACTAGATGGTAAGAACCTGTTGCTGAGGGCCCCACATAATTCAGTTACAGCTCACTGAAAAATCAAGCTAGAGCTGGGCTGGAAGCCTGCTCCCTGCTACCTAGCAGTCATAGCGCTAGAGAGAGCTCTGCAGCCTGCTGGGGGAGAAAAGTCATTGTCTTAACCCGCAGTGGACCTTGCAAGCTACACCACTGGCCAGCCAGGCAAGATGTGCCCACTAGTGCAATAGCGGCATGTCTGTTATGGGGGAACAAAAAACAATGGTTCTCTAATCAGATCTGAGGTCCACTGAAAACCTAGCCAGTAGCCTATGGCCAGGAAGGTCACAAGCCCTGGCAAGGGAAGCTATTCCCGTCGTTTGGCCAATTGAATGGATTATGCCTACCAAATTCCCTGCTATACATTTTTGCTTATGACAATATATTAAGACTGCTCTTGCTTTTGGTTAAAGAAGCTTCTCTTTTCAGATGGCAGCTGACAACCATGGATACTCAAAACTCATCAAAATGCTGAGAAGAATGGACAGTGGAGTGAGTGTCCGGCACTAAGATATGTCTGTCACACCCTCCACGGCTCAGGGGTCATTGAGGAAGAGATGGTAGAAGGAATACAAGAGCCAAAAAACAAGATGGAGAGGAGTGCTTTGTAATCCAGACACAATGTGGCCTTGATATTCATGACCTCACAAAAGCTGTGCTTACCTGCACAAGATCTGCATCATGTGACTCCATACAACATGCTGTTATGGATTAAGAAAGAGGACCAAGGAAGGAAGGAAGGAAGGAAGGGGAAGGAAGGAAGGAAGGAAGGAAAGAGAAGAGAGAGAGAGAGAGAGAGAGAAGAAGGGAAGGGAAAAAGAAAAGAAAAGAAAAGAAGAAAAGAGAAAAGAAAAGCATCAAGTCAGGTGTAGTGGCGCACATCTTTAATCCCAGCACTCGGGAGGCAGAGGGCTGCTGTGAATTTGAGGTCACCCTGAGACTACATAATGAATTCCAGGTCAGCCTGGACTAGAGTAAGACCCTATCTCAAAAAAAAAATTAAAAAATAGGGCTGGGGGCTGGAAAGATGGCTTAGTGGTTGATGGCTTAGCTTGCCTGCAAAGCCAAAGGACCCAGGTTCCCCAGTACCCATGCAAAGCCAGATGCACAAGGTGGCACATGCATCTGGAATTCATGGATAGAGGCCCTGGTGTGCCCATTCTCTCTCTCTCTATCTGCCACTTTCTCTCTGTCTCAAATAAATAAATTAATTAAATAGGGCTGGGGAGATGGCGATTAAAGGCCCTTGCTTGCAAAGCCTGGCAGTGCCGTTCAAGTCCCCAGAACTCACATAAGCCAGATGCACAAAGTGATACACAGGTCTGGAGCTTATTTGTAGCAGTAAGAGACACACCCATACATTCTCTCTCTCTCTCTCTCTAGCAAATAAATCACATAAAAATAAATAAAGAAAAGATAAGGCCCATAGGCCCTTGACACAAGTGGACAGACTGATAGCCACACAAACAAAGGTGATAAAGGTGCTACCAGAGAGGAAAGAACTGTAGAAAGATCTGTAGAAGTATAGGTCTAAACCGGGCGTGGTGGCACACCCCTCTAATCCCAACACTCGGGAGGCAGAGGTAGGAGGATTGCTGTAAGTTTGAGGCCAGCCTGGGACTACAGAATGAATTACAGGTCAGCCTGGGCTAGAGTGAGACCCTACCTCGAAAAACCAAAAAAAAAAAAAAAAAAGAAAAAAGAAAAAGAAAGACAGAAACCTAGGACTATAGACACACAGTGACATCAACTGTACATCCAAACATGCTACGACTCTCCCAAGGAAAGCCACCTGCACCCTTTGACACTACACTCCTTTCTATGTCCAGAATCCACATCCAGTGGATATCCATTCCTTATCTCTTCTCTTTTCTAAACTCCTAGACTGAGTGACCAGGCAGAACCAGGCCTGACCAGGTTTCCAGGACCCATGCCAAGCACCTGCGCCCAGGTAGGCAAGCACAATGCTTTATTTATTTATTTGGGAGTGAGAAGCAGATAGAAAAGGGCCTCCAGCCGCTGCAAACGAACTCCAAGTGCACATGCCACCTTGTGCATCTGCCTTACATGGGTACTGGGGAATCGAACTTGGATCCTTAGGCTTTGAAGACAAGTGCCTTAACCACTTGTCATCTCTCCAGACAGACATAGGCACCCTTCATCAGGTTATCCTGGGCAGAACTGGGGTTGGAGGGGGTTGCTTCAGGTGCTGGGATGGGGAAGAACAGAGTTGGCTTGGTGCCTTGCTGCTCTGAACCCCTCTTCCCACCCAGCAAGTGCTGTCCTCCCCTGGGCTCCCCTGCACCCCAGGAGAGCTCTTCTCCGTTCTTAGGAACCAGAAAATAATTCAGGCCCCTTGGGATGGGACCAGAGGACTTTGCAAACAGATCTTCTCATCTCCAGGGAGATTCGTTTCACCCAAGTGATGCTATCCTGCCTACTCCCAGGACCGCAGCTCCTAACCCCCGCCCCGTCCCCACCATTCCTGCTCCAGTGTAGGGCACAGTGGCCAGGGTGGATGTGCTTATGCATAGTGGGTGGGAGCTTGCTGGTGCTGGTCCAGGACTTTGAATTCCTTTTTTAAAAAAATATTTTAGCCGGGCGTGGTGGCGTATGCCTTTAATCCCAGCACTTGGGAGGCAGAGGTAGGAGGATCGCCGAGAGTTCAAGGTCACCCTGAGACTACATAGTTAATTCCAGGTCAGCCTGGACCAGAGTGAGACCCTACCTCGCAAAAACAAAAAAAAAAAAAAAAATTATGTATTTGAGAGGAGAAAGAAGCAGAGAGAGAGAGGGAGAGAGAGTGGGCGTGCCAGGGCCTCCAGCCACTGCAAACGAACTCCAGATGCATGTGCCCCCTTGTGCATCTGGCTTACGTGGGTCTTGGAGAATCGAACCGGAATCCTCTGGCTTTGTAGGCAAATGCCTTAACCGCTAAGCCACCTCTCCAGCCCATGAATTCCTTTTTTTAAAACAATATTTATTTATTTATTTATTTATTTATTTATTTATTTATTTATTTATGAGAGAGAGTGAGAATGGGCACTCCAGGGCCTCTAGACACTGCAAACTCCAGACATTATGCATCACCTTATGCATCTGGCTTACGTGGGTACTGAAGAATTGAACCTGGGTCCTTAGGCTTTGCAGGAAAGCACCTTAACCACTAAGCCGTCTGTCTAGCCCTTGTGCCACTTTTTTTTTTTTTCATCCAGCTTACATGGGTGGTTTGGGAGTTGAACCCAGGCTGGCAGGCTTTTTAAGCAAGTTCCACCCCCCCTTTTGAGGTAGGGTCTCACTCTAGCCCAAGCTGACCTGGCATTCACTCTGAAATCTCAGGGTGGCCTTGAACTCACAGCAGTACTCCTACCTCTGCCTCCCTGGGATTAAAGACATGTGCCACCATGCCAGGCAAGCAAGCCTTTAACTGCTAAGCCATCTCTCCAGCCCTGGAATCCATTTGAAATGTTAAATCCCCGTTGATAGAATCTGGGTTCCAGGCTGAGAAATGTAGCTCAGCTCCTTGGTAGAGTACTTACTTAGCATGCGGGGGGGAGGGGAGCATGGTCAAACCTCAGAACCACAAAAATAAATTTAAAATTAATTAAATAATAATGAAATAGGAATAGAATCTGGATTCTGCTTTAAAATTTGGGTGACTTGGGCTGGAGAGATGGTTTAGCAGTTAAGGCGCTTGCCTGCAAACCCAAAGGACCTAGGTTCTATTCCCCAGTACTCAGGTAAGCCAGATGCACAAGATGGTGCATGTGTCTGGAATTCATTTGCAGCAGCTGGAGGCCCTGGTGGGCCCATTATTTCTCTTTCTCTCCACCTTCCCCTCTCTCTCTCTCTCTCTCTCTCTCTCTCTCTCAAGTAATAAATAAAGAAAAACAAAATATAAAAAAATGAAGTGACTTGGGCTGTATACCCGTGTGTTCCTCTTTAGAATGTACGACCCTTTCCTCTCCCTCCAGTAATAATGGAGCCTTTCTCCCTGAATCTGAGTGTCCCTCCACAGTGTTTTGGCCTAAGTCTGGCTTTCAAGTTGAGACACTGTATGTGAGGCCTCAGTGTGTCCATGGGATCTGGTGCTCTGGTATCCAGGCTTTAACACACGGGGCTGCTGTCTGATTTGGGTCTTTGTGTGGATAAGAAAAAGCATCCCTCTATGCAGACTTTGTCCCTATGCTGCAACTGTTGGCAAGTGGTGCCTTTGTGCCAGAACAAAGGTGCTGCCTCCTTCAGCGTCTCTCCATCTTTGTGAGGGTGCTTGGGCCTCCTCTTGCCCTTCCTATGGCTCCTTTGTGTAAAGACAAACTATACAGCTGTTGGTGGCAGTTCTGTCTACACAATATGGAGGATGTACGACTCCAAGGCCTATCTAAAAGCCTCGGCTCAGGAGAATTAGGATTCCCTTTTTTTTTTTTTTTGGTTTTTCGAGGTAGGGTCTCACTCTGGTCCAGGCTGACCTGGAATTCGCTGTGTAGTCTCAGGGTGGCCTCGAACTCATGGTGATCCTCCTACCTCTGCCTCCCGAGTGGTGGGATTAAAGGCGTGAAGACTATGTCTGTGTCTGAGATCTGAAGGACCAGGCCTCTGTGACATCTGGGTCAGAGAAAGACCCAGTGCTCTATCAATGGGACTAGGCCTTTGCTTATGTCTGTGACTCAAATGTACATGTGGCACTGTGGTCCGGCACGCATGTGCACATGTATACACATATATACACAACATGGCTGAATAAAACATCTGACAGAGCAGCAAGTTTCATGAAACGACATTCACCCTTACTACAAAGGACACACACTCGTAGTTTTCTTGTGTTTTGTTTTTAAAACAATATTTATTTATTTATTTATTTATTTATTTATTTATTTATTTATTTATGAGAGAGAGTGAGAATGGGCACTCCAGGGCCTCTAGACACTGCAAACTCCAGACATTATGCATCACCTTATGCATCTGGCTTACGTGGGTACTGAAGAATTGAACCTGGGTCCTTAGGCTTTGCAGGAAAGCACCTTAACCACTAAGCCGTCTGTCTAGCCCTTGTGCCACTTTTTTTTTTTCATCCAGCTTACATGGGTGGTTTGGGAGTTGAACCCAGGCTGGCAGGCTTTTTAAGCAAGTTCCACCCCCCCTTTTGAGGTAGGGTCTCACTCTAGCCCAAGCTGACCTGGCATTCACTCTGAAATCTCAGGGTGGCCTTGAACTCATAGCAGTACTCCTACCTCTGCCTCCCTGGGATTAAAGACATGTGCCACCATGCCAGGCAAAGCAAGCCTTTAACTGCTAAGCCATCTCTCCAGCCCTGGAATCCATTTGAAATGTTAAATCCCTCGTTGATAGAATCTGGGTTCCAGGCTGAGAAATGTAGCTCAGCTCCTTGGTAGAGTACTTACTTAGCATGCGGGGGGGAGGGAGCATGGTCAAACCTCAGAACCACAAAAATAAATTTAAAATTAATTAAATAATAATGAAATAGGAATAGAATCTGGATTCTGCTTTAAAATTTGGGTGACTTGGGCTGGAGAGATGGTTTAGCAGTTAAGGCGCTTGCCTGCAAAACCCAAAGGACCTAGGTTCTATTCCCAGTACTCAGGTAAGCCAGATGCACAAGATGGTGCATGTGTCTGGAATTCATTTGCAGCAGCTGGAGGCCCTGGTGGGCCCATTATTTCTCTTTCTCTCCACCTTCCACTCTCTCTCTCTCTCTCTCTCAAGTAATAAATAAAGAAAAACAAAATATAAAAATGAAGTGACTTGGGCTGTATACCCGTGTGTTCCTCTTTAGAATGTACGACCCTTTCCTCTCCCTCCAGTAATAATGGAGCCTTTCTCCCTGAATCTGAGTGTCCCTCCACAGTGTTTTGGCCTAAGTCTGGCTTTCAAGTTGAGACACTGTATGTGAGGCCTCAGTGTGTCCATGGGATCTGGTGCTCTGGTATCCAGGCTTTAACACACGGGGGCTGCTGTCTGATTTGGGTCTTTGTGTGGATAAGAAAAAGCATCCTCTATGCAGACTTTGTCCCTATGCTGCAACTGTTGGCAAGTGGTGCCTTTGTGCCAGAACAAAGGTGCTGCCTCCTTCAGCCTCCTCCATCTTTGTGAGGGTGCTTGGGCCTCCTCTGCCCTTCCTATGGCTCCTTTGTGTAAAGACAAACTATACAGCTGTTGGTGGCAGTTCTGTCTACACAATATGGAGGATGTACGACTCCAAGGCCTATCTAAAAGCCTCGGCTCAGGAGAATTAGGATTCCCTTTTTTTTTTTTTTTTTTTGTTTTTCAAGGTAGGGTCTCACTCTGGTCCAGGCTGACCTGGAATTCACTCTGTAGTCTCAGGGTGGCCTCGAACTCATGGTGATCCTCCTACCTCTGCCTCCCGAGTGGTGGGATTCAAGGCGTGTGCCACCACGCCTGGCAAATTAGGATTCTTGAAGACTATGTCTGTGTCTGAGATCTGAAGGACCAGGCCTCTGTGACATCTGGGTCAGAGAAAGACCCAGTGCTCTATCAATGGGACTAGGCCTTTGCTTATGTCTGTGACTCAAATGTACATGTGGCACTGTGGTCCGGCACGCATGTGCACATGTATACACATATATACACAACATGGCTGAATAAAACATCTGACAGAGCAGCAAGTTTCATGAAACGACATTCACCCTTACTACAAAGGACACACACTCGTAGTTTTCTTGTGTTTTGTTCTTTAAATTATTTTCAAATATTTTATTTATTTGAGAGGGAAAGAGAGAGAGAGAGAGAAAATGAGAAGGTGTGCAGGGCTTCTAGCCACTGCAAATGAACTCCAGAAAAGCATGCTCCACCTTGTGCATGTGACTTTATGTGAGTACTGGGGAATTGAACCTGGGTCTTTTGGCTTTGCTGGCAAGCACCTTAACCACTGAGCAATCTCTCCAATCCTCCCAATTTTTTTGATAGTTTATTGAGTATTTATTTATTTTCAAGGAGAGAGAGAGAGAATGGAACAGGTTGTGGCGGTGCACACCTTTAATCCCAGTACTTGGGAGGCAGAGGTAGGAGGATTGCCATGAGTTCAAGGCCACCCTGAGACTACATAGTGAATTCCAGGTCAGCCTGGGCTAGAGTGAGACCCTTCTTCGAAAAACCAAAAAAAAAAAAAAAAAAAAAAAGAGAATGGGCATGTCAGGGCCTTCAGCCGTCGCAAATGATCTCCAGACATGTGCAACTTTGTGCATCTGGCTTTAAGTGGGTAATGGGGAATCAAACTCAGGTCGTTAGGCTTTGCAGGCAAGCACCTTAACTACTAAAGTCTCTCTCCAGCCCCCCCTTTTTAAAATTTTATTTATTTATTTGCAAGCAGAGAGATAGATAGAAGAGAGGCAGACAGAGAGAGAGAGAATGGGCGCGCCAGGGCCTCCAGCCACCGCAAATGAACTCCAGATGCATGTGCCCCTTGTGCATCTGGCTTACGTGGGTCCTGGAGAATCGAACCGGGATCCTTTGGCTTCGTAGGCAAACGCCTTAAAACCGCTAAGCCATTTCTCCAGCCCCACACTTTTTTTTTAAAAGGTGTGTACCACCATGCCTGGCATTTATTTTTTATTTGACAGAGAAAGAGGGGGAATGCAAATGAACCCCAGACACATGCGCTTCCTTGTGCATCTGGCTATCTTGGGTCCTGGGGAATTGAACCTGGGTCCTTTGGCTTTTCAAGCAAATGCCTTAACTGCTAAGCCATCCCTCCAGTAGGTATGATGGCACATGCTTCTGATCTCAACACTTGGAGGTGGAGGCAGGAGGATCTGGAATTCAAAGTCATCTGCTGCTACACAGCGAGTTCCAGGCCAGCCTGGGTTACATGAGAGCCTGTCTCAAAACATAAAATAATAATTATTATAATAGTAATAAAAATGCTGCTTGACTCATAAAATTGATTTCTCGATGTTACCTTGCGCGTGAATCACAGTCTACCAGATGAAGCGCTGGGGCACCAGGTGTGGCGGGCAAAGACCTCGGTGAGGCTGCAGTCCTCTTCATGGGCCTGGTCCCATCGCTGGGCCCGCGGCCTCCATCCCCTCATCTGGAGGCTCTCTGCCTTCCATTCCCACAGAACACAGCTGGCTACCAAGATCTCTCTAGGAGCACTGAGCTCAGGCCTCTTGGGAGCTCGGTGACCCTGTGCCTCACTCCACCCGCCCCAGGGGCCCAGGGATGAGCAGGTAGCTGAGCAGTCTAAGGCAGATAGCTCTCAGGCTGTGTGGCTCAAGGCGGCTCCCAGGACGTCGGGCGGGTGGGGTGGCAAGCGCAGAGCTGAGCTTCTCCTTCAATAAATCATGTAGGCTAGGGCCTGGGGGAGGGGAGGCTGCCAGGGGAGGGTGGGAGAGGGTCTGGATAAATAATTCATTAAACAAATAAACAAGGAGCCTGGTGAGAGGGAAGCTGGGGGGGGGGTGGTGGCGTGTGTGAACAGGAGCGGCCACTGCCAGCTCCTGACATGAAATATTCACAGGTTCTGCACATTTCCCAGGCTCATGCGTGTGTGTGTGTGTGTGTGTGTGTGTGTGTTCCTGCCGTCCTTCCATGGACACCTGAGTGCCATCAGGGAGGGCGGACGATGCATGATGTGTCTTCTGACTTCTCAGTGTGTGTGTGTGTGTGTGTGTGTGTGTGTGTCAGCGTGGCTCTGTGGTGTGCTAGCTTGCCTGAGTTGAGGTGGAACCACACACATGACTGGCAGCACGGAATGTGGTCCTTAGTGTGTGTGGGGGTGCTACAAATTAGGATGCGGGGTTGGCAGGTGGGGTCAGGGTATAGTACCCTTGCAGCCTACACATTCCCTGATTCCCTTTACTGAGTCCAGGAAGCCAAGGGCCTGCTGCAGGATAGCGTCTCTGGCGTGTCAGGCTAAAGGGCATGTGCCTCTGGTGGTACTTCTAGAAAAACTGTGAGGGAGGCAGTATGAGGGAACAGCATGGGCCCACTCACTCGTCACTCAGGGAGTTGGTGGTTGGGAGGATCAAGGCTCTGCCTGGGACGCACTCAGTACAGCGCTTGGGGCTCAGGAGACGCTTGATTAATGGAGGCTTTCCCATCACTGTGATTAAGAGGTTATCTCACACAGCTGCGCACACCTTTCATCCCAGTACTCTGGATGGGAGGCAGAGGTAGGGGAATCACTGTGAGTCTGAGATCAGAGTGAGATCCTGCATCAAAAGATAGAGGGCTGGAGAGATGGCTCAGCGGTTAAGGTGCCTGCCTGCGAAGCCTCAGAATGACCCATTCTCTAGGTCCCACTTTTAGCCAGCACAAGAGACACAAGGGCGCAATGCTGCACTTGCCCACAAGGGGAGTGCACGCGTCTGGAGTTCGTTCATAGCAGCTGAGAAGCTGCTGGCGCGCCCTTTATCTCTCTCTCTTTCTCTCTCCAAAATAAGTAAATAAATAAAATAAAAATAAATAAATAAACAGAATAAAGCCAGGCATGGTGGCACACGCCTTTAATCCCAGCACTCATGAGGCAGAGGTAAGAGGATTGCTGTGAGTTCAAGGCCACCCTGAGACTACATAGTTAATTTCAGGTCAGCCTGGACCAGAGGGAGACCCTACCATGAAAAACAAAACAGAAAAGAGGGCTGGAGAGATGGCCTAGCCATTAGGCGTTTGCCTACAAAGCCAAAGGATCCCAGTTCTATTCTCCAGGACCCACATCAGTGAGATGCACAAAGGAGCACATGCATCTGGAGTTCCTTTGCAGTGATGGAGGCCCTGGCGCACCCTTTCTCTCTCTCTCTCTCTCTGCCTCTTTCTCTCTCTCAAATAAATAAATAAAATATATTAAAAAAGGGCTGGAGAGATGGCTTAGCAGTTAAGGCGCCTGCCTGCTAAGCCTAAGAACCGGGTTCCAATCTCCAGGTCCCACGTTTAGCCAGATGCAAAGTGAGGCAAGGGCGCAATGCCACACTTGCCCACAAGGGGGCGCACACATCTGGATTTTGTTCACAGCAGCTGAGAGCCTGCTGGCGCGCCCATCTCTATCTGTCTCCCTCTCTGTCTCTCTCTTTGTCTCTCTCCAAAAATAAATAAAATTAAAAATTAAAAATATATATATATATAACAGAAAAGAAGGAAAAAAAACCAGAAAAGTCCCTCCTTTACAATGTGGGAAAATGTGTTTCTTTTTCCCATAACTTCTTCTCTTTTTTAATTTTTTTGTTTTTTTGTTTTTATTTATTTATTTGAGAGAGGGAAAGAGGCAGAGAGAGAGGAAGAATGGGTGTGCCAGTTTTCAGCTACTGCAAACAAACTCCAGATACATGCACCACCTTGTGCATCTGGCTTACGTGGGTCCTGCGGAATTGAACTGAGGTCCTTTGGCTTTGCAGGTAAGTGTCTTAACTGCTCGCTAAACCATCTCTCCAGCCCTCCCATAACTTCTTAACCTCCAAACTCTTCCTAAATCCAGGTGCTCACCAAGGTTTGTTTTCTTTTTTTTAATTTTTACTTATTTATTATTTATTTACTTATTATTTATTTATTTTGAGGTAGGGTCTCGCTGGGATTAAAGGCTGGCAAGGTTTGCTTTCTAGCAAGTGACTCGAGGAGACAAAAAGACCCTGGGGGAGAGACCCCTGAACAGCATCACTACCCCCACCCCATCTTTACTTCCAGAGTTCTGGTCTCTCCCTATCCTCTGCCCTTGACAATGCTGCTTAGGCCTGAGCAGAGCCCAGAAGAGTGGCACCCTAGAGTGGGTGGGGAGAATCCAGGCTGGAGAGAGCATCGGCAGGTCAGTGTAAAGAATCAGGCGGGTTCCTAGCAGGCCCCAGCATTTCCCAGCCTCCTCTTGTCCCCCTGGGAGCTCCCAGGGGAGAGAGAGAAGCGAGAGAGAGAGAGAGAGAGAGAGAGAGAGAGAAGAGAGAGAGCCAGAAGACAGGTCTGAGCTGGCCTGCTTCTCTGTACAGACAGAAAAGGAACTGGCAGGGTAGGGGCCAGAGATCCTGGTGGGGAGTGGTGTGGAGCCATGGGCAGAGTGGTCCACCCTGCCTGGGCAGAACCTATCACTTATCACAGCCTGGGGCCCAGACCTTGGCCTCCCTGGACCAGACTGCTACCAATTGGGAGCTAGAGGTCTGGACTTCACATGTAAAGACAATGTCTGCCTACCCTCTCCCATGGAGCCAACATTACTTCTTCCCTGCCCTGGGCTGGGCAGGTTCAGGCCAATCTGCACAAGAGCTTCAAGCAAACATTGATCTGTAATAAACATAATGGGTGCTGAGAAGAAGGAATTCCACACACAGGGCTTCAGCCTCTCTCCCTCTCTCTTCTCATCTTTATCCATCTCTTTCATGCAGATGCAACATGTAGGAACAGTCCAGAAAATGCACTAAACATGAACTTGGTGCTGGAGAGATGGCTTAAAGGTTAAGGCACTTGCCTGTGAAGTCTAAGGACCCAGGGTTCGATTCTCCAGAACCCACATAAGCCGGATGCACATGGTGGCACATGTGACTGGAGTTTGTTTGTAGACTAGAGGCCCTGGCATACCCATTTTTTTTCTCTCTCTCTCTCTCTCTGCCTTGTTCTCTCTCACACACATACATAAATAAATGAAATACTAAAAAATATGGACGTATACTATGTCAAATACATACACATTATTAGCCATGCCCATCTCCTTTATGACCAACTTTGTTCTTCAAAATCAAAACCTTCTGGATGGAACATTTCCCCCCTGTTCCCATAGTACTTCATTTGTAGCTCTGTATGTCATTTTCATTTGGCATTATAATTATTCATTGGCTGGTCTGTCTCTGCAGATTCCTTAAGGGAAGAAATCTTGTGTCATGCAAGTGTGTATCCAGCATGCAGCGTTGTATTTAGTTAGTAGAGGCGCTTAATAAATAATTGTGAATTTATGAACAAGCAAGAAAAGCAATGCCTTTGGACAGTTCCACCCATTCCTAGAATCCCATGGGAATCCACAGAGGACACTCTGTGCATGGCACTTCCTTATGCAGTGCCCTGGCCTCACTACCTCTCAGCTTCCTCAAAGGCCTTCCCTTCTCTTTACTTAGTGTGTGAGACCATGAATTTGAGTTCCATATGATAGGTAAGGTAAGGGTTAATGACACCTCATTAGTGTATAATTGGAGGAAGGAAGCTGCCTTGGCACCAGACAGGTGGGCAGGCCTGCCCCTTGCAAGAACTAGGCATCTCTAGTCCCAGCACCCCGGCAGGCATGTGGGTGATTTGACCCTGGAGACCTTCCACCCAGCCAGGACACCCCCCACCACCACCACTTGCTTTGCCAATTCAGTCTCCAGGCAGTGCAGAGCAGCACTTCCCATGTGCCACCAGACATCTAGGGGCAGAAGCCCACTCCTTTCCTTTCTCCTCTTAGCTGGGCTTTGCCACACCCCACCCCACCCCCCCCCCCCCCCGCAGGAGACTGGACGGTCAGAGAGGTAGGGCGTGACAATTGTCCATCCGACAATTGAGGAATACATTAGAGAAGCCGCCAAGGGGGATAGATTGCAGATGCAGACAAGGGACAGAGATAGGGAGGTGGAGATGTCTGCCCAATTTGACCTTAAATGAACAGAATATAAATGAGATGCAGACGATATGCAGATGAACACAAGGCTCTCAGAATTGACATTCCCTGAGGCTACAGCAGCTCTGCACTCAAGACCCCAACCCTAGCGCCAATAACCCTTACCTAACCTTCCTGGGTTAAGTGACGGTGACCCTTGCTCTGAGTGAAGAAAAGGATGTCAAGAGCTTGGCTGGATGAGGGCTGCAGAATCCGGGGAAGCTGAGCTCCACCCTCACCCCTCCAGCTTCCTCACCTCACCCCCAACACCTGTTTAGGTGGGCACAGTGATGGGGACACAGCAGCCCCGAATGACCGCTTTCCGGATTGAGCTTGGACCTACTGTTGATTGCTGGGGGACCCCTCTTTTCATTTCCAGGCCTGAACCAAAGCATATTGCATTTGGTGACCTCATGCCCCAAGCCCTGGCATTCTATTGACTATTTGGAAGCCAGAGTGCACAGTTTTCATTCACCCTGGGAATTGTCCCAAGGACCCCAGCAACTGTGGCTAACTTCAAAGCTGAGCAGATTTCTCAATGCACTGAAGGAATGAATAAAAATGAATAAAGAAAGAAGGAAGCTGGGCTTGGTGGCACACACCTTTAATCCCAGCACTTGGGAGGCAGAGGTAGGAGGATGGACATGAGTTCGAGGCCACCCTGAGACTCCATAGTGAATTCCAGGTCAGCCTGAGCTAGAGTGAGATCCTACCTTGAAAAGAGAGTGGGGGGCGGGGAGAAGAGCAAATAATGAAAGCAAAGAAAAGAGGGACAGGGATAAAAATTTTGGGGTTTTGGACCTGTAGAAATGGCTTAGCGCTTAAGGCATTTGCCTTTGAAGCTGAAGGACTCAGGTTCGATTCCCCAGGTCCCACGTAAGCCAGATGCACAAGGGGCGCATGTACCTGGGGTTTATTTGCAGTGGCTCGCGGCCCTGATGTGCCCATTCTCTCTGTGTCTCTCTTCTCTCTGCTTGCAAATAAATAAATAAATAAATCTATTTTTTAATTCGGGGTTTAGTTTCAATGGGAAACAGACAATTTGCAATCATGGATTCTGGGTGGAAGAGGCTCAGGGTGAGGTTAAAATGAATGTAGCTTACGAATCTGTTCCGGAGAGACTAGGGCAGGCCCAGGAAAATTGAGGGCCCCACCCTCAGCAGTCTAACCCCGCTGAATTTAGGGGAGACCGGTGACTCCCCAAAACTTGTAGGCCTGCCTAACCTCTTGGAACCGCGCCCCAGAACACGCCTGGAGGAATTCTTGTGGGTAGGGCCAGGTGTGGTGCTGGGAGCCTGCTTGGATGCTAAGAGCAGATGGGGCCATGGCTCTGTGAGGGAATGTCCCAGCCTGAAACTGTCCTTCCTCGGCAGGACCTAGGCTGAGGAAGGGGACAAGGGTGGCTCGTTGGGAGACAAGATATTTCAGCTTAAACTTCATCAGCCTGTCACCTGGAGGGGAGCAAGTTTGCGCATCCCCACCACCCCGCACCTCCACCCCGAGGCATCTGTCCTGGCACCAGCAGGGCCTGGGCCTGGCTGGGGAGGACATGTCTGGCTGGGGTGGAGGGTGTGTGTCAGTGCTGGGAAACCGGCTGGGCCCGCGTCTCCATCACACGTGTGAGAAGAGGTGGGGAGGGGTCCTCGGGACCCCTGTGCTCTGGGTGAGAGACCTGTAGCTTTAAAAAAAAATGTTTTATTTATTATTTATTTATTTGAGAGAGAAAGGCAGGGGGAGAGAGAATGGGCATACCAGGGCCTCCAGCCACTGCAAACGAACTGTAGATGCATGTGCCCCCTTGTGCATCTGGCTTACATGAGTCCTGGGGAATCGAACTGGGATCCTTTGGCTTTGCAGGCAAGAGCCTTAACCTCTAAGTCATCCCTCCAGTCCCAACCTGTAGTTTTGAACACAGGGCTGGAGCTGCCAACATGCCACCTCTGCCCTGCCCTGCCTGTGGTTTGTCTGACGGGGACCCCGGGGTAGCTTGTAGAGTCAGTTTCCATGGCAACACACAGAGACACCTTCCAGGGAGATGGTAGAGAACAGAATTCGAACGTGGGACCAGACACCCAGCCCACAGCTGCTGAGTCCACCTCCCCACACAGCCTAGCCTCATCCCCTCTCCCCTAAAGGTTTGGGGTGAAGATCCTAAAAGAGGCAACCTATAATTTGTTTTCTTTCTTTTTTTCTTTCTTTCTTTATGGTTTTTTGAGATAGGGTTTCACTCTAGCCCAGGCTGACCTGGAATTCACTGTGTAGTCTTGGGGTGGCTTCAAACTCACAGCGATCCTCCTACCTCTGCTTCCCAAGTGCTGGGATTAAAGGCGTGCGCCACCACACCTGGCTGCATTTGGTGTTTTCTGAAAAGCGACCTCCAATGAGAGAAAGCACTAGAATCTCCCACAGTGCCCTCCACCCCCCAGCTGTAGCATCACCATGACCCGTGGTGACCACTATTGTCCTGCACTTGGTGACAGCGAGGGGGCCCCATCCCCTTTGAGAGGAGTATGAGGAGACCTGACCTAGGGTGCGCAAGAGGACAGGGTGGGCGTGGGCTTTGCGGTACCCAGCAGCTCCCGAATCCCTTAAGTCCCTGGACCCCAGCACCTTCCCCATCTCTCTCCCCCGCAGCCGCCGAGCTCATCAGCACAACATCCACCAATCGATCCCTCACTGGCTTCGTGCCGGGCGGGCGGGCACCTAGCCAGAGGAGGCTGCGGGGCACCGGGGGTGGGTTGATCACAGATGCAAGGGAAGGGGCACCCCCTCCCCTGGACACACCCAGGACACACAGTTTAGAATGAAGAACCAGGTTGGGTTGGGGGGTATCAGAGCTTCACCTGCCAGAGGGGGTAAAGAGATAGAGTCACAGGGAGCAAAAGGGGGCCCTCCCTCTCCAGCCCCACCCCCTACTCCTTATAAAAGCCTACAACAAAGAGGCCGCTGGGGAATGAAGCTTTGATCTGACCCCACCTTCCCAGTTCTAGGCCAGGCAGGGCCCAGAGCGCTGGGAGGAGGGGGAGGGCTGCCCAGGTCTCCAATACCCAGGTATTCTGAAACCGAGCCTGCTGTCTTTCTGCTTCCCATTGCCTTTACCCCAGCACCCTACTAGGCATGGCCAGGGCTTGGGCAGGGTCCCCAATGGGTGGGCTACCAGCAGCATCTGCTCTCAGCACCAAAGCCCACTGGGGAAGTGGGAGATGGTGCCAAGCTCCACAGCTGCTGCTGGCACCTATCCCGTACTGCCCAGAGGGGGTGCCCAATGAAGCCTGGCATAGATATCCTGGGCACAGCTGGCATGGAGGTCAGGCCAAGCTAAGAGCAGGGCGTTCTGATGTCAGTGGTGGAGCCAAAGGGCAAGTAAGTTAAGACAGGCTAACACAAAGATGGGTGGTTTATTGAAGGTTTGGTCCACACACTTATAAAAAATACAAATCGGCATGAAATTCAACCTCATGGCAAATCCGTCTTCACAGAAGACAAGCGAGTGACTCCCCTGCCAGGAGAGAGGTGGTGTCTCAGGGAAGAGGCTCACAGGGCCCTGGGCAAGGTTTATTCTTTTTCCCTGGACCAGCATTCCGCTTGTTCCTCAGTCTTCCACCTTGGCCTCCAGCGGCCCGAGGGTTTGATCCCACCAGATCCCAGTGTTCTGAGCGAAGAGATGAGACCATCAAAGCAGCTGACAAAGCCCCCATGTTTGTCCTGCTGGTGCCCAGGGCTGTCCACAGCTCCTCGTCAGCCTGTGACGAAGGGCCAGGCACCTGCGAAGATCGCCTCAGATCCTCTGGCTTTCGCCCGGCAGAGCTCCATTTTGTCCGTCTGGCTTGGCAATTCCCAGCGCAGGTGGCAGAGGCCCGGTCCCCCACTCCCTTCAGGGCTCTGGCTCCTTGAGGTGACACGGAAGGTCCACTGACTCACAGAACTCGCAGGAGGCGCAGTATTGGGAGCAGCAGCAGGGGCAAGAGACAGAGGGGGTTAGGAGCCTGGCCCCCTCGCCACCCCGATGTGCCACTTTCTCCAGGGCTCCCAACCGGATGGGCGGACTCAGATCCTGTGAGAGGGCAGGAGTGGTGGTGACAACAGGTTCCTCCCTGCCCTTCCCACTAGCTCTTCACTCTGGTCCCATTCTCCAGGGTCTCCCAAACCAGCTACTGTCTTCCTACGATCGCCCTCATCTCACTATCCAAGCTCCAAGTTCCACATCTCCTCCAATCCCGTGAGAAATGTGAAGTCCAGCTAAGGCTTCCAAGGACTTTACACTCGGGGGCTCCATTCTAGGAGCCAAGCGTGGAAGGCTGTGTGGTTGGAAGCTCCAACGAGGTTGAGTTGGGAGACAAGATATATCCACTTGAAGTTAGTTCAGCCTGGACCCCTTAGATCTGATGTTCCTATCTTCTCCCCACTCATTCCCTTCCCCAGGCGCCCCCCACCAGACTGGCCAGAGGGCTGCTCATGACCAACCCCGCCCACTTACTGCTGTCCTTGCAGCACACAGACACCTGGAGTCGCAAGCACTGGCCAGAGCTCTCTGGAGTTGGCACGGCTGATGGGAAATCAGGGGCGGGGGGGGGGAGAGAAAATGATTTAGCACAGAAAACCAGCCCTTCGAAAACTTCAGACAGCTTCAAACTCTTCCCGCTTCTCTTCCTCTGGGGCCCCAGGCAGCTATCACCCTCATCCGTGCCTTTGCACACTCCCTAGCACCTGTTACGTCTTTCTTCCTCCAGACAGACCTACCGGGCCATTCCCTGACTCAGTCCCAGTCCCCCACCCCCAGCTTTAGGGAGAACAGCTCCCTTTCCCACCCAGCCTCTCCTTCCATTTTACTTCAGGCCTCTCTGCCTTGACCCCACTCCTTCCCCATCATCCCAAGCGTGCCCGTCACTCACAAATGTAGTAATAGGTCTCTCCAGGCAAGAACTCGAAGCCCAGGGAAAAGGGGGTGAAACGTTGAATCTTCTCTGAGAATCGCACAGGACCGAAAGGGGCAAAGGGGAGTGAGCACTTCCAGCGCTGGAAGGCGTTTGCCCCCTCTGCCCGGCAGGCCTTATAGCCCGACCAGTCCACCATGTACAAAGCAAAGGTCTCAGGGCCTTCGGGAGGCCCCGGGCTTTCATAGTGTGGGCAGAAGATATCCAGGTAATCGTTGAGGCCCAGCTCCACCACAGCGTCTCCTTGAAGCAGCCTGTGGGCACAAGGGAGTGTGGGTAGCAAGGTTATAGCACAACACAGTGAAGGTGGGCATGGGCTCCAAGACACACCTCCTGAGAGGTCCCCGCTGGCCTCACTGGACACTGACATTTAGGAAGGCCTGAGTTCACCTAGATGTCTTACTTGCCCCCTCTTGTACTTAGTCCTGGGGGGATCAAACCGAGGACTCTTGCTAAGCAAGAGAGTTCTACCATTGAGCTATAACTCCAGCCCTCTTTTTTACTTTTTTTTTTTTTTTCCAAATGTTTATTTTTGGTTTTTCGAGGTAGGATCTCACTCTAGCCCAGGCTGACCTGGAAGTCACTATGTAGTTTCTGGCTGGCCTCGAACTCATGGCAATCCTCCTACCTTTGCCTCCTGAGTGTTGGGATTAAAGGCATGCGCAACCACACCTGGATTTTATTTATTTATTTATTTGAGGGAGAGTAAGGGAGAACGATACAGAGACACACAGACACACACAGAGAGAGAATGGGTGCACTAGGGTCTCTTCCATTGCAAACGAACTACAGGCACATGCACCACCTTGTGAATCTGGCTTTATGTGGGTAGTGGAGTCCTTAGACTTTGTAGGTAAGTGCCTTAACTGCTGAGCCACCTCTCCAGCCCTGCTGGAGAGCTCAACGACTCTCTAAGACAGCAAGGCCCAGGGAAGCTCCTGTCTCTACTTCCCCTATTATAAGAATAGGTTAAAAGAATGCATGGTGGCACACGCCTTTAATCCCAGCACTTGGGAGGCAGGCAGAGGTAGAAGAATCACCATGAGTTCGAGGCCATGCTGAGACTACGGAGTGAACTGAAAAACAAAAACAAAACAAAATGTATGGTGCACCTAGATTTTTAGATGGGGGCTAGGATCTGAATTCAGGCCTTCATATTTGTGTGACAGGCACTTTACAAATGAGCCCAGCCTCTTTTTATTTTGCGAGCAAGCACCTCTAACCGTTGAGCCCTCTCCTCAGCCCCTGCTTGTTATTTTGAAATAGGACCCTACTAAGTTGCCTAGGCTGGTCTTGAAATCGTTCTGTAGCTCAGGCAGTTCTTAAGCTTGTATCTTCCTTCCTCTTGAGGAACTGTGACTACAAGGCTGAGCCACAGACCTGACCCCAAGACTAACACCTCTTGAGACAAAGAAATGAAAGTGTGAGACATGAGTGCAGTGACCAAATCAGAGGTTTAGAGAGGTGAGGGAATGCAGCGGGAACAGTGATCAGTCAGAGGTTTAGAGAGGTGAGGGAATGCAGCGGGAACAGTGATCAGTCAGAGGTTTAGAGAGGTGAGGGAATGCAGCGGGAACAGTGATCAGTCAGAGGTTTAGAGAGGTGAGGGAATGCAGTGGGAACAGTGATCAGTCAGAGGTTTAGAGAGGTGAGGGAATGCAGTGGGAACAGTGATCAGTCAGAGGTTTAGAGAGGTGAGGGAATGCAGTGGGAACAGTGATCAGTCAGAGGTTTAGAGAGGTGAGGGAATGCAGTGGGAACAGTGATCAGTCAGAGGTTTAGAGAGGTGAGGGAATGCAGTGGGAACAGTGATCAGTCAGAGGTTTAGAGAGGTGAGGGAATGCAGTGGGAACAGTGATCAGTCAGAGGTTTAGAGAGGTGAGGGAATGCAGTGGGAACAGTGATCAGTCAGAGGTTTAGAGAGGTGAGGGAATGCAGTGGGAACAGTGATCAGTCAGAGGTTTAGAGAGGTGAGGGAATGCAGTGGGAACAGTGATCAGTCAGAGGTTTAGAGAGGTGAGGGAATGCAGGGAATGCAGTGTCACAGGTTTAACAGTGATCAGATCAGTCAGGTTTAGAGAGGTGAGGGAATGCAGTGGGAACAGTGATCAGTCAGAGGTTTAGAGAGGTGAGGGAATGCAGCGGGAACAGTGATCAGTCAGAGGTTTAGAGAGGTGAGGGAATGCAGTGGGAACAGTGATCAGTCAGAGGTTTAGAGAGGTGAGGGAATGCAGTGGGAACAGTGATCAGTCAGAGGTTTAGAGAGGTGAGGGAATGCAGTGGGAACAGTGATCAGTCAGAGGTTTAGAGAGGTGAGGGAATGCAGTGGGAACAGTGATCAGTCAGAGGTTTAGAGAGGTGAGGGAATGCAGTGGGAACAGTGATCAGTCAGAGGTTTAGAGAGGTGAGGGAATGCAGCGGGAACAGTGATCAGTCAGAGGTTTAGAGAGGTGAGGGAATGCAGCGGGAACAGTGATCAGTCAGAGGTTTAGAGAGGTGAGGGAATGCAGCGGGAACAGTGATCAGTCAGAGGTTTAGAGAGGTGAGGGAATGCAGCGGGAACAGTGATCAGTCAGAGGTTTAGAGAGGTGAGGGAATGCAGTGGGAACAGTGATCAGTCACAGGTTTAGAGAGGTGAGGGAATGCAGTGGGAACAGTGATCAATCAGAGGTTTAGAGAGGTGAGGGAATGCAGTGGGAACAGTGATCAGTCAGAGGTTTAGAGAGGTGAGGGAATGCAGTGGGAACAGTGATCAGTCAGAGGTTTAGAGAGGTGAGGGAATGCAGTGGGAACAGTGATCAATCAGAGGTTTAGAGAGGTGAGGGAATGCAGTGGGAACAGTGATCAGTCAGAGGTTTAGAGAGGTGAGGGAATGCAGTGGGAACAGTGATCAATCAGAGGTTTAGAGAGGTGAGGGAATGCAGTGGGAACAGTGAGAGGTTTAGAGAGGTGAGGGAATGCAGTGGGAACAGTGATCAATCAGAGGTTTAGAGAGGTGAGGGAATGCAGTGGGAACAGTGATCAGACACAGGTTTAGAGAGGTGAGGGAATGCAGCGGGAACAGTGGTCAGTCAGAGGTTTAGAGAGGTGAGGGAATGCAGCGGGAACAGTGATCAATCAGAGGTTTAGAGAGGTGAGGGAATGCAGCGGGAACAGTGATCAGTCAGAGGTTTAGAGAGGTGAGGGAATGCAGCGGGAACAGTGATCAGTCAGAGGTTTAGAGAGGTGAGGGAATGCAGCGGGAACAGTGATCAGTCAGAGGTTTAGAGAGGTGAGGGAATGCAGTGGGAACAGTGATCAGTCAGAGGTTTAGAGAGGTGAGGGAATGCAGTGGGAACAGTGATCAGTCAGAGGTTTAGAGAGGTGAGGGAATGCAGTGGGAACAGTGATCAGTGAGAGGTTTAGAGAGGTGAGGGAATGCAGTGGGAACAGTGATCAGTCAGAGGTTTAGAGAGGTGAGGGAATGCAGTGGGAAGAGTGATCAGACACAGGTTTAGAGAGGTGAGGGAATGCAGTGGGAAGAGTGATCAGTCACAGGTTTAGAGAGGTGAGGGAATGCAGCGGGAACAGTGATCAGTCACAGGTTTAGAGAGGTGAGGGAATGCAGCGGGAAC
Organism: Orientallactaga sibirica; assembly: GCA_036365145.1. Classification (NCBI taxonomy): domain Eukaryota; kingdom Metazoa; phylum Chordata; class Mammalia; order Rodentia; family Dipodidae; genus Orientallactaga; species Orientallactaga sibirica. The sequence continues at coordinate 27,420,633 of JAEOAD010000025.1, read as the reverse complement.
AGTGATCAGTCACAGGTTTAGAGAGGTGAGGGAATGCAGCGGGAACAGTGATCAGTCACAGGTTTAGAGAGGTGAGGGAATGCAGTGGGAACAGTGATCAGTCAGAGGTTTAGAGAGGTGAGGGAATGCAGTGATCAGTCACAGGTTTAGAACAGGGAATGATCAGTGAGAGGTTTAGAGAGGTGAGGGAATGCAGTGGGAACAGTGATCAGTCAGAGGTTTAGAGAGGTGAGGGAATGCAGTGGGAACAGTGATCAATCACAGGTTTAGAGAGGTGAGGGAATGCAGTGGGAACAGTGATCAGTCACAGGTTTAGAGAGGTGAGGGAATGCAGTGGGAACAGTGATCAGTCAGAGGTTTAGAGAGGTGAGGGAATGCAGTGGGATCAGTGATCAGACACAGGTTTAGAGAAGTGAGGGAATGCAGTGGGAACAGTGATCAGTCAGAGGTTTAGAGAGGTGAGGGAATGCAGTGGGAACAGTGATCAGACACAGGTTTAGAGAGGTGAGGGAATGCAGTGGGAACAGTGATCAGTCACAGGTTTAGAGAGGTGAGGGAATGCAGTGGGAACAGTGATCAGTCACAGGTTTAGAGAGGTGAGGGAATGCAGCGGGAACAGTGATCAGTCACAGGTTTAGAGAGGTGAGGGAATGCAGCGGGAACAGTGATCAATCAGAGGTTTAGAGAGGTGAGGGAATGCAGCGGGAACAGTGATCAGTCAGAGGTTTAGAGAGGTGAGGGAATGCAGCGGGAACAGTGATCAGTCAGAGGTTTAGAGAGGTGAGGGAATGCAGTGGGAACAGTGATCAATCACAGATTTAGAGAGGTGAGGGAATGCAGTGGGAACAGTGATCAGTCAGAGGTTTAGAGAGGTGAGGGAATGCAGTGGGAACAGTGATCAGTCAGAGGTTTAGAGAGGTGAGGGAATGCAGTGGGAACAGTGATCAGACACAGGTTTAAAGAGGTGAGGGAATGCAGTGGGAACAGTGATCAGTCACAGGTTTAGAGAGGTGAGGGAATGCAGTGGGAACAGTGATCAGACACAGGTTTAGAGAGGTGAGGGAATGCAGTGGGAACAGTGATCAGTCACAGGTTTAGAGAGGTGAGGGAATGCAGTGGGAACAGTGATCAGTCACAGGTTTAGAGAGGTGAGGGAATGCAGTGGGAAGAGTGATCAGACACAGGTTTAGAGAGGTGAGGGAATGCAGTGGGAACAGTGATCAGTCACAGGTTTAGAGAGGTGAGGGAATGCAGTGGGAACAGTGATCAGTCAGAGGTTTAGAGAGGTGAGGGAATGCAGCGGGAACAGTGATCAGTCACAGGTTTAGAGAGGTGAGGGAATGCAGTGGGAACAGTGACCAGGCACAGGTTTAGAGAGGTGAGGGAATGCAGTGCCCATATCACAATGCTTCCTTCTATGTGAAAAGGCCACTCAGGACACCCGACCTTTCAGGGTAGCTTTCTTGTGGCTCAGTGTCCCACAGGGGCCTGGCCTGGTCTGTGCTTGACAGACAGTAGGAGGATGGATGCTCTTAGGAAGCTGGGACAGAGCACCTGAGAACAGATGTAGGCCTATGGAGTCGAGTAGTTACAGACAGAGATGAAGACGGGACTGTTGGCTCTCGGTACCCAATAGAGAAAGAGAGAATGACCATCATTCCATGGTTAAAGAAACAGCAAAATGTCATGGTACAAAGAGAATGAGCACGTGGGTACTCGGTGCCTCTAAAAAAAAACAGCCACTGGGTGTGGTGGCGCACACCTTTCATCCCAGCACTCACGAGGCAGAGGTAGGAGGATTACCCTGAGTTCAAGGCCTCCCTGAGACTACATGGTGAAGTCCAGGTCAGCCTGGACTAGAGTAAGACCCTACCTTGAAAAACAAAACAAACAAACCAAGCAAACAGACAAACAAACAAAAAAAAGTGTTATGGGGATGAAAAGATGGTTCAGTAGTTACCACCTGGTAGCCCTGGTTCAATTCCCCAGTATCCAAGCAAAACCAGAGGCACAGAGTGGCACATGCATCTGGAGTTAATTTGTAGAGGCTAGAGGCCCTGGTGGGCCCATTCTCTCTGTCCATCTCTCTTTTCTCTATCTCTACCTGCTTGCAAATAATTTTTTAAGTTGGCAACAACTTTTAAATATATATTTTTATTTATTTATTTATTTATTTATTTATTTATTTATTTGACAGAAATAGGGAGAGAGAGAATGGGCACGCCAGGGCCTCCAGCCACTGCAAAAGAACTCCAGATGCATGCGCCCCCTTGTGTATTTGGCTTATATGGGTCCTAGAGAATTGAACTGGGATCCTTTGGCTTTGCAAACAAACTCTTTTAACTGCTAAACCATCTCTCCAGCCCCGCAAATAAATTTTAAAAGAAAAGTTTTTTAATACAAACGAAAAGCTAGACATTCAGAAGACAGGTAGGAGGATTGCTGTGAATTTGAGGTCAGCCTGGGATCTGGGCTAGAGTGAGACCCTACCTCGAAAAACCAAAAAAAAAATAAATAAATAAAGGAAGAAGGAGGAGCAGGAGGAGGAGAAGGGGGAAGAAGAAGCAGGAGGAGGAGGAGGAAAGAGAGAAGGCGGCTGGAGAAACGCAGTAACGGTTAAAGCGCTTGCCGGCAAAGCTAAAGGACCCTGGTTCTATTCCCCAGTACCTACATAAAGCCAGATGCACATGGTGGCACTTGCATCTGGAGTTTCTTTGTACTGGCTAGAAACCCTGGCATGCCCATTCTCTCTATCTTCCTCCCTCCCTCTCTCTCTCTGTCAAATAAATAAATAATTTTTTTAAATTTACAAAAACGTCACTAGGTAGGTAATCCATGCCGGACTTGAGTTCGTGATCGCTGGCTTCAAGGGTTGGGATGACAGGCATGAACCCCATGCACAGAAAAAGGCAGAGCCGCATGGAAGAGGACCCCATCCACACACATCCCAGTCTCCTGCCTTCTCAGGACCCCCTTCCTCACCTCTTGGGAGCTTCCTGGGAGGCTAGCACAGGTGGGAAGGGCTGGTACAAGCTGCACTCACTCCCATGGTGCCAAATACTTCCCACACCACAGACACAGTAAAGGCTGGTTTAGGGCATGCCTTCTAATGTTCCTCAATGGGTGGTCTGAGGACCACTAGCACCAGGAAGTCTGATTAGAAGGATTCCTGGGCCCAGCCCAGCCCTACTAGAACACGAACTAAGCGAGCTCAGCGTCTTTCCATCCTGCATGAGGCCGGAGCTCAACAAATACTAGTGGATTTCTTGAATGAACCAGAAACCTCAGAGCTGGGGGTTGGGAGCCTTTTTTTTTTTTTTTTTTTTTTCCAGACAGGGTCTTACTCTAGCCCAGGCTGCCCTGGAATGCCCTATGTAGTCTTAGGGTGGCCTCGAACTCATGGCGATCCTCCTACCTCTGCCTCCCTCTGCCTCTCAAGAGTGCTGGCATTAAATGTGTGCGCCACTCTCAACATTAAATGTAGTCTCAGGGTGGCCTTGAACCTTGGCGATCCTCCTCAACCCCCGAGTGCTGGGATTAAAGGGGCCTAAATTTTTAACAAGTCCTCAAGTGATTTGGGGGCACTGGCATGGAACGGAGATAGAAGTCCAGGGCAACAATAGCTCTTATCACTCAGTATTGGCCTTGTCTGGGGGGGTGGTGGTCAGTGACCTCCCAGAGGGTGGGGTCTTGGCTCCTTATCTTGGCAACATCCAGTAACTCACAGGTCTGGGCCGCACAGTATGTGCTTATCAAATGTAAGTGAATAGAGCCACAGATTGTCTGATGTAGAAAATCAGAAAGGAAAACAGATGGGAAGATAGAAAGGCAGGGAGAATTGGGGAGGAGGATGGAAGCAGGAAGAAAAAAAAAAAAAACCACTGAGGTTCAAAGGCAGCCAGCTCCGGGGAGGGGGGGAGAGGCAGGGAGGGGGGAGGAGGGAGAGAGGGAGAGAGAGAGAGAGAGAGAGAGAGAGGGGAATAAGCATTTACATCTGCACAGCTGTACTTCTTTTCACATTCATGACCTAAGCCTGCCGGCTTCCCAGGGTACCGGGTATTATTAGCCCATTTTGCAGGTGACATAACTGAGGTGAGTGAGGTCAAAGGACTGTGCCCACAGGTGAGTCATCTCGCCAGGGCAGAGGGCCAGGACTGGGCAGAAATAGAAGGAGATGAGAGCAGAGAGACAACCACCCGAGTTTAGGGAGCCGCGTCCTTTCGGAAGGGTTCCCATCCGTCCTCGGCGCACAGGCCGGGGTGCGCCGGGGAGAAAGGGGGTGGGGCCCAGACCCTCTCCACCCCCCACCCCCACCCCCGGCCCGCTCTCCCCACCCCTGCCTCCCCCGCCCACCCCCAGCACGTGCGGGCGGGGGGCCCCGGCGCGCCTCGCCCCTCCCCCGCCGGCGCAGACAAAGGAGCCCCGGCGCGCTGCTGGGCTCGGGCGCCGCGGGCCGGGCCCGGTGGAGCGAGCGGCGGGCGCGCGGGCTCGGCGGGCTCCGGCCCGGCTACCTGGGGTTGGAGGAGTTCCAGTAGACCGGGTGGCGCAGGCTGGAGCACCCCCGCGGGCGGCAGCCCAGGAGCACGGCCCACAGGACGGTCCGCAGCAGGGGCAGCAGCCGCATCGCCCCTGGGGTCCGCTCCGCTCTCCGCCCGGCGCGTCCCAGGCCCGCTTCACGGTCCGGGAGAGAAAGGTACAAAGTGGAGGGAGTTGGGGGGGGCGGGTGTGCAGAAAGGGGGTGGGGTGCGGAGACGCCCAGGCCACACCCCTCAGATAACTTTCTACCAATCGGAACTCGTCCCCGCCTTTCCACCCAGGGCCAACTCCAGTTAACCCCTTGTGCCTCGGATTGCCCCGGCCAGGTCGGCCCCAGCCCTCCCTCCAGGCGGCACCTGGCTCGGGAGGAGGTGGGAGGGGGCGGGACCCGTAAAACCAAGAGGAATTTTTTGTTTGCTTGCTTTGTTTTGGGCTTTTGCAGACAGTCCAGGCGGGCCTGGAACTCGCGATAACCCTGTCTTCTGCATACCCAGGGCTGGGCTGACAGACACGCACCACCTCGGAAGAGGGCTCTTTTTTTGGGGGGGTTCGGGGGCGGGGGCGACTTGTTTTCCTTTCTTAGCGAGGTCATGTCTTTCCTGTCTGCGTAGTACCAGGTAGAGAGCCGTAATAGAAATTTGGGAGCTCAGAGCCCGGGTGTGATCGCACATGCCTGTAACCTCAGCACTCGGAAAATGACACAGGAAAATCCAATCCAAGTCACTTTGGGCTCCATAGCAAGACCCTATCTAAAAACAAAACAAAACAAAAAACAAAAAAACCCAACGTTGTAGCGACTGGTGCAGCGGTTCACACCTGCAGTCCCAGCAGTTCTGGTGGAGCCGGTAGCAAAAGGATCATCTCAAGAGCAGGATTTCCAGACCAGCTTGAGCAAGATTTTCATTTTAAATAAGATCACATACACCTCTTGTCCACATAGGGGGAGCGAAGCAGGGCCAGCCAGGATCCATAGTCTGTGGTCACTCACCTTCTTGAGCTGTCCCTTTCTTTGCACATCTAGGGGTTGGTGGTGCGATGGGAAGGGACACCCCTGCTCCTGTGGGCGGCATGCTAGATGCCCATTTTGGGTTTAGACCTGGCCCTCCCCTTTCACCACACCCCTTCTCTCTGGGCCGGAGACTAATAAGCCCCGATTCTGAGGACCTAAGGACGGAAGTGGTGAGATGGTAGCAGCCTGCACAAAGCACCTTTGTTCTGGAGCCATCAGGTGGGGGCGGGGAGGGGAAGGAGGCAGGTGCAGGACTTTAGGACTGTGGGAACTGCCGCCCTGCTCCACCTAGGCTCCGGGCTCTGAGAACCCCAGTTAATTCGCTTTCCCAGCCCCTAGTGAGAGAGAGGGTGGACGCAGCTCGGACAGTTTGGGTGGTTTGTCCATTAGAGTTTGCTGCTGGAGGCTGGGCACCACGCAGGATAAGGACTTGGAGATTAGGCGTAAACTACTTCCCGGGATGCAGGACTGTGTTGCGGGCCATCCCACACCAAGCAAAAACAAGCAGCGGGCATCCCCAGGACCCTTTCTGGCTGACCCTTTGGGGAACTCCCACCCTCCCCAGTCGGCTGTGGCTTGGGGAAGCAGCGTCTCCTGGTGGCCAGACCTAGAAATGCAGCAGGACCAACCAGGAGCCGACAATTTCCAGTATCTCACATTTATTATTACAACAGGACAGACAGGCTGTGTGCACCGCCTTCAGCCCAATCAAGGCCCTGCCCCTCCCCAGTACCCAGCTGCAGCCATGTAGGAGGAGAGTCCCAGGATGCTGCTTAACAGCACCTGAACGTGGGCGGCTCCTTATACTGGACACCACAGCGTCTAGACTTCTGCTCCTTTATTAAGTTGGGGTCGGGGCTCTCCGGCAGATTCCACTTCTCTAAGTACTGGGCTGGAGGCAGAGGAACCATAGGAGCAGTCAGAGGTAGAGCGAGGATGCTGCTGGGGGTGGTGGTGCTGGCCTGGAGTTGAGGATGGTGAGAAAAAAAGAAGTCTTCTTGTCTAGATCTCTCACTCCACCTGCCTACCCTCAGCACCGCCCTCCTCACCTACCTGGAGGGCACCACCGATGGCATGCTTCTAGCTCCTGCGCCAGGAAGGTCACCTGATGGGTGCCAGCCCTGGGGGTCCACAGGCAGTGGCTTCCTTGGGGGTGGGGGCTTGGCACGCCCCTGAGACTGAGAGAGAAGGCAGGAGCCATCTTGGAGGGCTGTCAAGTCCCCCCCCCCAACACAGTGGTGCTGGGGGCAGGACTAGAGGTCACCAAACAAACCTGCCATCCTCGCAGGCACACTAGGACACGTGCACTCAGGCGCGGAGCCAGTGTTACAGCCCTAGGTGAGGGGAGAGGCGGTGCCTTTCTCTCCCCACACTGTTACCTTCGGGCGCCTCACCGCAGGGTCAGCGGGCAGAGGGCGAGTGGGGGGACTGGGTCGGCCAGTCAGCTCAGCCTGAACAGAGAGAGGAGCAGCGGCTGTGACAGCACGTTCCAAGGTGGTGGGCATGCACAGTCTCCCCAGGGGAGTTGAAGTCAGCATGCAGAGTCAGCCAAGGGTGGGGAGAGAAGGGGGGTAGGCAGGAGGAAGGTGTGGGAGAACCATGGAGTCCCTGGCTGACTGCAGTCCTACCGTCGACCACACGGTGGCAGCAGAGACCACGGCGGGAGCTCACCCTTTGCTGATTCTGGGGCTTTCTGAAGACTGAAGGGGCACCCTGGTCCCCTAGCGAAGAACACCACTGGTGGGGAGCACCTGAGCACCAAGCCTCCCACCTATCCTGAACTAGGGCAAGGCCCGGCCCAGATTTACCTGGAGTTTCTTGGGCACAGGGTCAGGTGGCAGCGGCCTGGAGGGGGCAGCCGGGAAGTGGGGTGCACTAGTCTGCTGAGAGCAGGAGACGCACACAGGCAGGGTGGGCAGGAGGGAGCAGAGACAGATGTGGACAGAGAGGAGTTAGTGTCCAGGCAGGAGCAGAAGAGCTCCGCGGGCAGTGAGGGCAGGCATGCAGTTACTCAGCTGCATGCGGGGAGGGGTGACAGGTGATGGGGGGGGGATGCAGGCTGCCTCCACACACATCCTCTTGGTATCAGAGCCAGCGGGCTCAGGCCTTGACCACTCACCAGCCCTTTCATACATGGTGTGTCCTCTGCCTTGTCAAGTCCTGGCACATTGAAAGTCCTTCTGAGCACCACCCCCCTTGTCCCCTGGCACTGTCACTGTGAAGGGAATGGATTTACCCACTTCTCAGAGCCACCAGCTCGGCCCACTGAAAGAGCTCATCGGAGCCTCCTTGGGGTGACTGGCCCTCCCTACGCCACCTGTCACCTGTCCTCACCCCTCTGCCTCAGTCAGGGGAGTGAGGGAAGGGGGGATGGCCCTGACTCTTTACTGACTGGCCATTGCTAGCCTTTCTCTGAGTCTAGAACCTATAATGCCCACCTCCAAGACTCAAGCTGGATGTCAGGTAATCCCTTTCATCTGGCATTCAGGGGCTCACCTTAGTGCCTGGCATCAGTTGCGCCCTCTGTGGGGGTCCTGGGCATTCAGGGGCACTGGATTGGGCTGCTCTGAGCATGAGGAAAGGCAAAGAGGGAGGAGCCCTCAGATCCTACTGGCACCCACCTGCCATTCTGGTGGGGGGAGTCAACTCTGTAGCCTTGGAAGGTTCCGGCCCAAGGGGCAGGGCTGAGATCTAGGGTGAAATGGCCCTGGCACCTTAGGGTGTGGGATGCCCGTGAGTGAAGTTGGGAGACACATGTAGGGAAGGGAGGTGTGTGTGTGTGTGTGTGTGTGTTTTAACAAGTTCAGGGTCTAAGAGGCTTGGGGCTCAGGAGCAAGTGGCAGGAACTGCACTGGTGAGGGCGGGCTTCCAAACTGTCCCCAGAGATGAAGGAGGTGGCAGCAGGGGAGTGCTCATACCTGTATTGGCAGCTGGATCCTTTGAGCTGGCAGAGTCGCTGGTGCAGGCGGGAACGGTGCCAGTAACTGGCACCAAGAAGCACTAGGACCAGCAACAAGAGAAGGCTGAGGAGCAGGCCTGTGGTCAGGGAGCTGGCTGCTGTGGGGGGAAGGAGGTCGCGATTAAGGGTGGACAGAGCTAGGAACTCCCCACCCAGGGAGGACCAGGGGCCAAGGGGGAAGTGATCAGAGGCCATGCAGGGGTTCGAGGGTCACAGACTCTGGGAACAAGATGTGAAGGGACCAGGAAGGGGCCGAGGAGAAAGGTGAAGGACATGCCACTTCTCCCTCCCAGCTGCCCAGGTCCTACCTCGGAGCTGGGTCATGCAATTGGGGGGTGCCCAGCCTTTATCACAGTGGCAGTGCCTGTTGCTGTCACAGACCTAGAGGTACAGGGTGAGCAATGAGGTTCTGAAAGCTGGGATGATTCCCTGGCATCCAGCACCGGAAGAGCAGGCTTCCGCAGCTGGCAAGTGTGCTGGGGGGGGTGGGCAGACAGAGCCTGGAGAGAAGAGGTCTATGCCAGAGAAAATGCCATCCAGCTAAGAAGGCACAGTTAACAGCTTGCATGTCTCATGTCCTCCAGGACATGGGTACCATCATTGTGACCATTTGCTGGAGAGGAAATTGAGCTCAGGGAGATCAAGGACCTGCCCTGTGCCCTGGCCACACAGCTAGGGATAGGCAGAGCACACGAACACCTGGGTATGTCTGCTTCCAAAGCCCCCGTTCCTTTGTTTTCAGGAGGTACCCTTCTCCCCCTTCCATCTCCCCCATGCCAGCTCACCCCATGCCCGTGGCATTTGCTTCGACATTCCTGGGCTCCCAGAAGGTCCACAGGCTGGCATCGGTGGTCAATGCACACCTGTGCCATGGAGAGAAGAGAGGAATCACATTCTCGCAGAGCTGTGCTGGGAGCAGGAGGCCAACAAGACCAGCCTGCCTGTACACACAGAGCCTGAGGCACCATGGGAACAAGATTTTGCTCTATCTGAGGTAAGACTGTGGCCTCCCGCAGAGCCTGTGTTTTGCGCTGGTGGACGGTGAGGCCTGGGCACTGCTTACTGTGGGGTTACACCTCCCTTTCTACGTGGTCTTGTCCACCCAGCCTACTCACCAGGCCAGGGCCACAGGCAGTGCCAGGCAGAGCCAGGAGGGGCTGGGCCACATCCCTGCCCAGGTCTAGGTGCACCCAGCTGCAATTCAGCTGTGTCCCATTGGCTTCCAGAGTCTCCCAGAGCAGATCCCGGGCTGAGCCCAGCAGGGGCTGGCTTCTGCCCCCCTGGCACTGCAGCTGTCCACAAATCGCATCTCTGGGAGTGGAGGGACAAGCCAGGTCGGTGGAAGCAGGGCTAAGGTTCCCACCGGCTCCGAGGAGGAAGCTGTTTTCCCACTTACCTAGGGGTGCAGGGCACATAGCCGCCGCTGGGGCTGCGGCCACAGCTCCCGAAAGCATTGCCCCGCGTGTTGGATGTTTGGAGGCAAAGTGGTGCGGCAGGCTGGGCCTCAGGTCCCCAGAGTGACTGGCACTGCTGGGCATAGGAGGCACAGCGTCCATGCATGCACACAGCCTGTCCATTGGCACAGGGCTCACCATCCCCTAGCCTGACGTCAGGGGGGCACTGGGACCTATTGCCTGGGCAGAACTCGGGCAAATCACAGTCGCCTGTAGGAGGGCGGCATGGCCAGTCGTCTGGGCGCAGCTGTGGAGGGTGGGCACGCATTACAGTGAGTGCTTGGTCAACTTAGCCAGGAGTTCAGGGGTCACAGGCCAGAATGACCTTTCACCCTTGCACCTGGCAGGTGAGCTCCAAGTGGCCAGTCACGTCTACGCTCACCTTGCAGTTTTGACAACAGGGTCCGTCTGACGCACACTGGGCCCCTGGCCTCAGCTGGCAGGTGAAGTAATCACAGCAAGGATCAGTGCAGTCCTGGGGTCAAGGTCACAGTGGGAACTGAGCTTCAGAGCAGGATGGGGCCTACAAACTGACCCCGCCCCTCCTCCCAGACAGCAAATCAAGAAGTTTTGGGGCTAGAGTGATGGCTCATCAGTTAAAGGTTCTTGCTGCTGGGCGTGGTGGCGCACGCCTGAATCCAAGCACTAGACAGATAGGAGGATCGACATGAGTTCAAGGCCACCCTGGAAATACATAGTGAATTCTGGGTATGTCTTGGCTAGAGTGACCATCTACCTTGAAAAACCAAAAAGAAAAAAAAAAAGGCTCTTGCTTGCAAAAACCTGATGGCTGGGTTCAATTCCCTAGTATCCACGTGAAACCAGATGCACAAAGTAGCACCTGTTTGCAGTGCCAAGAGGCCCTGGTGTGCTCATTCTCTTTTTTGCACACATTTTCTTTCTCTCTCTCTCTCTCCCTCACTCTCTACCTGTAAATGAATAAAAAATATTTTTTTTTTTAAAAAGAGCTGAGGGACAGGCATGGTGGCGCACGCCTTTAATCCCAACTCAGGAGGCAGAGGTAGGAGGATCGATATGAGTTCCATGCCACCCTGAGATTACATAATGAATTCCAAGTCAGCCTGGGCTAGAGCGAGACCCTACCTTGAAAAACCAAAAAAAAAAAAAAAAAAAAAGCTGGGGGCTGGAGAGATGGCTTAGTGGTTAAGGCACTTGCCTGTGAAGCCTAAAGACCCAGGTTTGGCTCTCAAGATCTCGTGTAGCCAGATGCGTAGTGACACAAGTGCGCAGTGTTGCACATGTGCACAAGGGGGTGCACACATCTGGAGTACGTTTGCAGCTGCTGAAGGCCTTGGTGTACCCATTCTCTCTTTACCTCTCTCTCAAAAAAAAAAAAAAAGCTGGGGGCTGGAGAGATGGCTTAGCAGTTAAGGCACTTGCCTATGAAGCCTAAGGACCCATGTTCTACTCTCTAGGTCCCATGTAAGCCAGACGCAAGGTGATGCAAGTGTGCATGGTCGCACAAATGCTCTAGGTACATGCATCTGGTATTCAATTACAGTGGCTGGAGGCCCTGGTGAGCCAATTCTCTCCCGCTCTCTCTTGCTTTAAAAAAGAAGGAGGAGGAGGGGGAGGAGAGGAGGACCTGGAGACCTGGATATAATGGCGCACACCTTTAATCCCAGCACTTGGGAGGCAAAGGTAGAAAGATTATTGTGAAATTGAGGCCAGCCTGGGACTACATTCAGAGTGAGTTTCAGGTTAAACTGGGAGTCTGGGTTAGAGTGAGACTCTATCTTGAAAAAACAAACAAAAAATTGCTGACACCACACAGCAAGGTGACAGCTATAGCCCAACCACCAGTGTCCTGCAGACAAGGAGATCCACTGAGAGCCAGAAGGCAGCTCAGGAGACACAGAGAAGGCTGCGCAGGTGGGGCAGATGGGAGGGGGCAAGGTTTTGGGTGAGGGGCTCACATCTGGGAAGCCGCAGTCACACTGCTCGCCAGGATCCACGAACATATTTCCGCACAAAGACGACGCCAGAGGCAGGCTGGGCAGCCTTTGCCGTTCAAAGAGGCAGCTGCCCATCCCATCTAGGAGGGCCTTCTCCAGGGCCCGGCGGCTGCAGTTGCTGAAGTTCAAGCCCGGTAGGAAGCTGGAGCAGACAGCAAGGATGGTTGGCTCTTGCCCAGCCTGCCCCACCTGGCTCCCGCGTTCCACCCCGCAGTCACTCACTCCGTAGAAGCCTCCATAATGCAGCTCTTGGCTGGAGCTGGACCCGGACAGGGACAGCTGCTCCCAGGTGAGTCATGGTCCAAGCCCAGGCTGTGACCCAACTCATGGGCAATGGAGGCAGCCACTCCCAGGATGCTGGTGGAATGGTCCTGTCATCGGAAAGGGGGATCCCCAAGTCCGGCCCAGCCTCACCTGATGGCTCCTGTCCCCTCTGCATCTGCTCCCCTGGGCTTTCAGGGGATGCTGCATCCTTCTTTATTGCTTCTGAAGAGGTCAGGCTTGAGTGACAGGAGACCTAGGTTCTAGCTCAACTCTATCCCCTCCCTCCCTCCGTGACCCCTGGAGGTCACCTCCAGTCCCTCTAGAAGTGGGAATATTTCCTAAGTGTTGACTGGATACTCTGTGATGAACTGGACACAAATGACAAGCAGACGCCACCTCATGGACGTTCCTCCCCTACACCTACAACTTTATTTTTCAAGGTAGGGTCTCGCTCTAGCCCAGGCTGACCTGCAATTCACTATGCAGTCTCAGGCTGGCCTCGAACTCCCAGCGATCCTCCTACCTCTGCCTCCCAAGTGCTGGGATTAAAGGCGTGCACCACCACGCCCGGCTCTATACCTACAACTTTGAAGCCAGCCATGTGTGAAGGCAGCCTTCCTTGACTACACACTTCCACACGTGGGTGGGGGGGACCTAACTAGGCACAGGGAGGAGGTGGGCAAAGAACTTACCATATTCACGCCTCCCGAGAAGTCAGGAGAACAGATGGAGTTCTGAATGGCCATGCCCACCATAGGCCCAGAGAAGGAAGTGACACTGTGGGACAGAGAGGAGAAGCCACGACCAGAACGTCAGAGCCTGAGGTAGCAAGTTGAAGGGATGTGAATTTGGCCAGGACAGGATAGAGCTGGGCCTGGGGGCCTTACGTCACCAGCTGGGCACTGTCGTGGGGCAGTCGGGGCAGCAAGTCTGTCCGACGCCAGCGGAGGAAGTTTTCTAGCATGACTTCTGGGTTTGGACTCATTTCTATCAAGTCGCGCTGGGTCCAGGCCTCCAGGCCCACAAGCATCACCCGAACATTCAGAGGCCGGAAGAACTGAAGGAGAGTTGAGGGTTAGAAAGGGGATTACTGAGGTTGGAGGGCGCGGGGCTCCTGCCTGGCCCAGCACTCACTATGTCTAGCAGGAGGGCCACTTCCAGGGTGCGATTCAGCAGATGTTGGAAGTCGGCATACTTCCTGACCTGGGATTCCAAAGAGTCACCGTAAAAGATGGGGGGACGGATGGGGGTTGGGGCGGGTTGGGGTGGGGTGCGCAGGCTCACCTCAGAATGGTCAGCCACAATCACCAGCTCAACAATCTTGGTCTCTGTGATCACATCCCGCTTCTGCCATGGATGAGAAGGGGAGTGTCAGGCAAACCTGCTGCTCAGGGCCTTGGCCTCGAAGGCTCACTGGGCTGTGTCCACACCCACCCTGAGTGGTCAGAGAGGGTAAACAGCCCATTTTACAGATGAACCATGGATTTGCCCACAGTGGACCAAGAATAGATTATGAATCTGAAAATAGAGCCCCACTTTTTTTTGCTCCAAACTCTGCTGCTACTTCCAATTAAAAAAAAAAAAAAAAAAAAAAAAAGCCTTTCATTTAATTTAATTTTTTTTTTTTTTTTTGGTTTTGCAAGGTAGGGTCTCACTCTGGTCCAGGCTGACCTGGAATTAACTATGTAGTCTCAGGGTGGCCTCGAACTCTCGGCGATCCTCCTACCTCTGCCTCCTGAGTGCTGGGATTAAAGGCGTGCGCCACCACGCCCGGCTCTTAATTTTTGTTTTCTGAGGTAGGATCTCCCTCTCTATCCCAGGCTGACCTGGAATTCACTCTGTATTCTCAAGGTGGCCTCAAATTCACAGCGATCCTCCTACCTCTGCCTCCCAAGCTCTGAGATTAAATGTGTGCTCCACCACACCTGGCTTGTTTTTGTTTGTTTTTGTTTTTTGAGGTAGGGTCTCACTAGTAGCCCAGGCTGACCTGGAATTCACTCTGTATTCTCAGGGTGGCCTCAAATTCACAGCGATCCTCCTACCTCTGCCTCCCAAGCTCTGAGATTAAATGTGTGCGCCACCACACCCGGCTTGTTTTTGTTTTTGTTTTTTGAGGTAGGGTCTCACTAGTAGCCCAGGCTGACCTGGAATTCACTCTGTATTCTCAGGATGACCTCAAACTCATGGCAATCCTCCTATCTCTGCCTCCTAAGTGCTGGGATTAAAGGCGTGTGCCACCATGCCCGGCCTTTTTTTATTTATTTATTTATTTATTTATTTTTTATTTATTTATTTGAGAAAGGGAAAGAGACACACACAGAGAGAATGGGTGCACCAGGGCCTCCAGCCACTGCAAATGAACTCCAGATGCATGTGCCCCCTTCTGCATTTGACTTATATGGGTCCTGGAGAATCGAAATGGGATCCTTTGGCTTTGCAGGCAAGTGCCTTAACTGCTAAGCCATCTCTCCAGCCCCCACTTATTCTTTTAAAAAAATTTTTTTAAATTTATTTGAGATAGAAAGAGGCAGAGTGAATATGGGTGTACTAGGGCCCTGTGCCACTGTAAACAAACTCCAGACACATGTACCACTTCATGCATCTGGCTTTATATGGGTACTAAAGAACTGAACCTGGGCCATCAGGCTTTGCAAACAAGTGCCTTTTAACTGCTGAGCCATCTTTAAGGCCATTTTAAAAAATATATTTTATTTATTTGAGAAAAAGGCAGAGAGAGAGAGAGAGAATGTGCATGCCAGGGCCAGCCAGGGCCTCCAGTGCCCCTTTGTGCATCTGGCTATATGGGTTCTGGAGAGTCAAACTCCTTTGGCTTTGCAGGCAAACACCTGTAACCACTAAGCCATCTCTCCAGCATCTGGCTTTTTTTTTTTTTTTTTTTTGGTTTTTCGGTGGTGGGTTCTGGCCCAGGCTCCTGGAAAACTATGTAGTCTCCTTTGGCTTTGAACTCAAACACCTCCTAACCACTAAGGGATTAAAGGCTCTCCAGCCCCTTTTCTTTTTTTTTTTTTTGAGATAGTATCTCACTATGTAGCCCAGGCTGGCTTTAAAGATTTTATTTTTATTTATTCGTTTATTAGAGACAGAGAGAGGGAAAGAGAGAGAGAGAATGGGTGCACCAGGGCCTCTAGCCACTGCAAACGAACTCCAGATACGTGCGCCCCTTTGTGCTTCCAGGCTGGCTTTAAACTCACAATCTTTCTACTTCTTATGTTCCAAGTGCTGGGATTCAGGTGTATAACACCAAGTCTGGCTTCTTCCAATTATTATTTTTTGTTTTTGAGGTAGGGTCCTATTCTAGCCCAGGCTGACCTGGAGTGCACCCTGTAGTCACAGGCTGGCCTTGAACTCACAGTGATTTTCCTACCTCTGCCTCTTGAGTGCTGGGATTAAAAGTGGGGGCCACCACGCCTAGCACTAATTTCTGTTTTCTCTCTCTCTCTCTCTTTTTTTTTTTTTTCAAGATACGGTTTCACTCTAGCTCAGGCTGACCTTGAATTCACTATGTACTCTCAGGGTGGCCTTGAACTTATGGCAATTCTCCTACCTCTGCCTCCCCAGTGCTGGGATTAAAGGTGTGCACCACCACACACACACAGCATTTTTTAAAGAATATTTTTATTTATTTATTTATTTGTAAGTATTGAGAGAGAGAGAGAGAACAGGGATACCAGGGCATAGTGCCACTGCAAACAAACCCCAGATGCATGCATCATTTTGTGCATCTGGCTTTATGTGGGTACTGGAGAACTGGACCTGGGTCATTAGATTTTGCAGGCAAGTTCCTTAACTGCTGAGCCATCTCCCCAGACCTCTAATTTCTTTAAAACATTAACTAATAACTGACACTATCAAATACACTGTAAGTTCATTTAATCTTCAAAGTTACCCTTTAGAGTTTTTGTAATTTAAAAATTAGGAAGGATGGAGAGATGGCTTAGTGGTTAAGGTACTTGCTTGGTAAGCCAAAGGACCCAGGTTTGATTCCCCAGGACCCATGTAAGTCAGATGCATGCATCTGGAGTTTGTTTGCAGTGGCTGAAGGACCTGGCACACCCATTCTCTCTCTCAATCTGCCTCTTTCTCTCTAAAATAAAATAAAATAAAATACTTATTTAAAAAAACTGAAAATGGCAGCTGGATGTGGTGATGCATATCTTTAATTCCAGGACCCTGGACACAGAGGTAGGAGGATTGCTGTGAGTTCAAGGCCAGCTTGAGAATAGTTAATTTCAGGTCTGGGTTAGAGTGAGACCCTACCTCAGAAAAAAAGGGGGGGCTGGAGAATTGGCTTAGCAGTTAAGGCACTTGCTATTTTGACTCTCCAGATCCCACGTAAGCCAGACACACAAAAGTGAGGCAAGCACAATGCTACACATGTCCACTAGGTGGTGCAAGTGTCCGGAGTTTTCAGTGGCTGAGGCCCTCACTTGCCAATTCTTTATCTCTCTAAAATAAAATAAAGAAATAAATAAAGGAGATGGGGTTTTCACAACTTCCACTTTGTATTTTCTCTAGCCAAGCAAGTGCTCTCTGAGAACACGATCAAGAGACAGGTGAGGTGTTTGAGGTCAGCTTCTGAATCTTAGACTTAGCATTTATTAGTGGTAAGGCCTTGGGCAAGTCACCTAACCATGCTAAGTCTTTCTTCATTTTAAAGTAGAGCTGGGGGGCAGGCGTGGTGGCACACACCTTTAATCCCAGCACTTGGGAGGCAGAGCTACGTAGGAGGATCACTGAAAGTTCAAGGCCACCCTGAGACTACTTAGTGAATTCCAGGTCAGCCTGAGCTAGAGTGAGACCCTACATTGGAAAACCTAAATAAATAAAAAAAAGAAATAAAAGAAAGGAAGGAAGGAAGGAAGGAAGGAAGGAAGGAAGGAAGGGAGGGAGGGAGGGAGAAAGAAGGAAAGAAAGAAGGAAAGAAAGAAGGAAAGAAAGAGAAAGAAAGAAAGAGAGAGAGAAAGAAAGAAGAGCTAGGGGCTAGGAAGATGGCTCACTGGTCAAAAGTGCTTGCCTGGGCTCAAATTCCAAGCTACTCATGTAAGCCGGGTATGAAATATGGGATAGGGCCAGATGTGGTAGTACATGCCTTTAATCCCAGCACTCGGGAGGCAGAGGTAGGAGAATCGCTGTGAGTTCGAGGCCAGCCTGAGACTACATAGGGAATTCCAGTTCAACCTGGGCTAGAGCGATACCCTACCATTAAAAAACAAAACAGGGCCAGAGAGATGGCTTAGCAGTTAAGGTGCCTGCCTCCTAAGCCTAAGAACGCCGGTTACAATCTCCAGCAGTTCCAATCTCCAGGTCCCACGGTTAGCCAGATGCAAAGGACGCAATGCTGCACTTGACCACAAGGAGGCGAACGCATCTGGATTTTGTTCGCAGCAGCTGAGAGGCTGCTGGCCCGCCCATCTCTCTGTCTTCCTCTTCCTCTCTCTCTGTCTGTGTCTTTCTCAAAAAAAAAAAAATGTGGTGTGAGCATTGGTGTTCATTTGTAATGACAAGTGGCCCTGGTGTGTGCACACACATATGTGCAATTAAAGGCAGGGCCAGCCCAGCACTCCTGCCATTCCTCCTCACCCGACGAATGTGGTGCTGGCCCAGGAGGGGGTGAAGCTGGGCTTGAGCAGGCACAGGTGCATGCCAGTTTGGGGCACAAGTACGGCCTGGCAGGAGGAGGTCTTGGATCCTGGAAATAACGGGAGGACCCTGAAGGCCCTCAGGCCCCAGCTCCAGGGTGTAGCTTCTCTCTGGGGACAGGACCACAAGCCCTCTAAGGAAAAAGCCGGAAGAAAAAAGTCAGAACATTTCTGCTCCATGCCTGTGTCCCCTCCTCTCCACTGGCACAGAACCCACTCATGGTACCTGAGCCCAGAGCAGGTGCAGAGAGAGACCCAGGAGTCTGCATGGCCCTTCACTCCTCCCTGGTAGCAGCAATTTTCCTATAGTTGAGAAACTCCATCAGTGGCGGCTCCCAGGGGAGACTAGCACTGGAACCCCGGAATCCGCATTGCTGGCAAAGACATGCAGCATCTTCCACTTCCTCCAGTTAACCCCTCCCTCCTCTGCCCAGGCCAGAAACAGCACAAGAGGGCCGGACTCACCAGAGTATGTCCCTTGGTGACCACTTGAGTGCCATCAGACTGGTACCACACCAGGGTTGGGCGGCCTGGGACCAGATCTCTGTGAGAAAAGGGCAGTATCTGAGTCACTTCTCAGGTTGTTACTATGACTAACTGAGACCTGAGGGCGGAGACGGTCAACTGGGATCCAGGTAGTGTCCCAGAATTTCCCAGTGCCTCTGCAGCTAGCGTCTTCTAGTCCCCCACAGGCTATCTGGATTCCAGTATGGTTTTCCGCACATGTAAGCCATGTAAACTTGGGACATTTGAACCTTTCTGGACTTCCTTCATATATATGTTCAGTGATAGGATCTGTTTTGCAGGGTGCGTGATAAGGATTCTGAGAGCGTGGGCGCTTCATGCATGGTGCAGAGCAACTGCTGTGTAGGCTGTTTGTCAGTGCTCGTCGTCATCCCTGTCACCTCACCTATTTTGTAGCAGCTCCAGGATATGACTCTCACCATCCAGCTCCAACTTGATCCTCAGGGCCTCAGGTAGGCTGGTCTGTGGGCACCAGAAGGCGTGTCACTTCTCTGGCGCTGCCCATAACTCCTAACTCTTTCTAACCGGCAAACCTTAGGCCCTCAAGAGAGCATCAGTGATTAGGTCATTGGTGAGGGGATCCCAAGGGAGGGGCCAGGAAGCCCTGCCTGGCCTGGGGTATTGTTCTGGGGGCTTCTGTGGGGAGGTCAAGGAAGGTATCTGAGCCGCCCCTTCTCGGCTTCCTGCCCAGAGAGGAAGCATCCTGAAGGACCCAGCACAGGCCCCAGCCCTTCCTCTGACTCAGCTTCAGAATGGTGCGCGTGTGCGGGTGGTGCCCTGGCCCTGGCCACATCTCCCCACTGAGAAAACAGACGACATGAAAGGAGGTTTGGCCTCAGAATTCCCCCAGGGTAGATGGATGGTCTGGGTGGGGCTGAGGCAGACAGATGTATTTGTAGGGGTGGGGAGAAAGAGCTAAGTGAATCCAGGTGGTTGGGTTTGGGGGGTGGACGACAGCTGGACCTGGATGGATCTGCTACAATGACATCCACTTGCTGGTTCTGCAGCCAAGCTCTGGTCTTCAGACACCTGATGATGCAGGGTGTGTGTGTGTGTGTGTGTGTGTGTGTGTGTGTGTGTGTGTGTGTGTGTGTGTGGGAGCTCACCTGAAGCGCTTCTGCCAGGTTAATAAGAGGGTCGTCCTGAAGGACCTGGTACTCCAAGAAGCCATTCTGGGCCCTTTCTGGTTTGGCCAGCTGCTCCTCAGTGCCACCTGCAGGGTCCCAGAACATCCTAAGAGAATGCTAAAGGAATTTTTTTTTTTTTTTCCCAGAGCTGAGGTTGTTGGTGCCCTCAGACCCTCCCACTCTCAGCACATTAAGGCCCATCTGAAACTGGAGGGCTCCTGCATTGCATTCTGGGACTTAAAGGATACTGGAGGTGGGGGTTTCTCTCCTAACATACTGATTTCCACCGAGTGACCATCCATAAGTCCCCGGGGAAAGGAGTTCAGCTTGTCCAGTCTGTGACCCCTTCCTTGTCACCCTCTGGTCAGTCCCAGGTTCTTACAGACACCCTTCCCTCTTCACATTATTTCCCACACCCTCCCTTCATGAAGAACACCCTTTCTTAGTGTGGTAACTGTGAGGGATATGCAGTCTTTTCTACCAAAGGGTTAAGTAAGATGGGAAAACTCCATCTTGAGAAAAAACGCTATTTTGTAAATGAACCTCCTGAAAGGCTGGCATGGTGATGGCCCACGACCTTCAATGCCAGCATCGGGGAGATCGAGGTAGGAGGATTGCCAGGAGTTCTAGGCCAGCCTGGGACTACACAGTGAGTTCTAGGGCAGCCTAAAGTGAGATCCTGCCTGGACACAAAGTCCTTCCTGGAACTAAAATTCTATTCCTTTAAATTTCATTTTCTTCTAGACGGTTAAAGGCATTTGCTTGCAAAACCTGACAGCCTGGAGTTGATTCCCCAGTACCCCCAAGTAAAGCCAGACACACAAAGGGTTACGTGTGTCTGGAGTTCCTTTGCAGACAGGAGGCTCTGGCGAGTCCATTCTTTCTCTGTGTGTCTCATTTTCCTCTAGAAACTGCACCATTCTACATAAATTAGCGAGAGTTTGAGGCTGACCTCTGACTAATCAAAGTGAGGCACAGGACCCTAGGGTTAGGGATAAAAGCCCAGCAAGGCTTCCCGCCGAATGTGTTTGTCTGTTTGACCTCTCCAGCTGCGCACCTTTCAGCAGAAGTTAAAAACACCAACACAGCGAAACACTGCGCGGTCATTCTTGCGACCCCAGACTCATTTCTAACAGCAGGGCTGTGCAAAGCCTGGTGCCCATTCACGCCCTCCACTTCCGTCACATAGGAGATGCAGGGAACGCCTATTTCTGGGTGAGCAGTGCAAACACTCTCGCCTCCCTAAATAGCCCTGATGCCCAGTCCGGCACACCCTCTTCCCCACAGCCTAGGCTTCCTCCGCCAGCACCCCCACCCCTCAATGGCTCGCTCTCCTCCGGACACTCCACCCCTCCCTCAAGACAGCGGCGGGAAGTGAAAGTTCCAAAGAGGAGTTGGTGTCACAGCCTCTTTCCTGGCCAGCGCTCCATCGCCGGGATCCTCCCGCTCAGCTAAGGCTTCTGGTGGCATCCCCCCCGCCCGGGCGAGCAGTGCCTGGACACCCAGGTCTAGGGTAAAGAGCTGGACAGAATCCTTCGATGAGAATGGGCCCTGCCCCGGCGTGGACCGGTCAGCTAGGCCCTTGAGGAGGGGAGATGCCGGTGCTGGGGTTGGAATGACTCTCTTTGGAATGACTCTGAGTGGACGCTGGCCAGGCCCCTCTGGGTGTCCGCTACCTGAACCGGAAAGTCTGCGGGGACAACTCGAGCGGGCGCAGGGACAGAAGACACTAGCATCCTCCCTCCACCCCCGCCACCAGCTCCTCCCCATTCCATCGCCAAGTCGCGGACACTTAGACCCGGGTCAGCAGGCCAAGCCGGACGGCGTCCTTGCAGGGCTCGGGGGCGACCCCGGCACCTCGTGGCCCCCTCGACCCCACTGCGCGAGCCGGGAACTCACCCTGACTTGGAAGCGGCCGCGAGGGCCGAGGGCTGCCGGCACCCAGGAGCCCCAAGGCCCAGAGCAGCGCCAGCCTCATGACCGTGGCGCCCCGGGGCCGGGCGACTGGGAGCAGGTGCGGGACGGCGCGCGAAGGAGCCCAGGCGGTCCGGGTCTGCTACCGGCAGCAGCGGGCGGCGACGCGCAGCGCCTGCCCCGCCTCGCCCACTCCCACCGGCTCGGGGCCAGGCCCCCCCCTCCAGAGGCTCCGCCCCTCGCTAAGCTCCGCCCCTTAAAGGACCGCCTCGGCTGAGTCAGGGCCCAAGCAGTAAGGCCACGCCCACAGAGCCAGCCCCGTCTGGCGCACTCCCATAGGCTCCGCCCCTTCAAGGCCCGGCCCCCGCTGCGTCAAGGTTTAGAGCAGCAGGCCCCACCTCACGCACTCCCACAGGCTCCGCCCCCTGCTTAGCTCCGCCCCCGGCGCGTCAGGGTCTAAGCAGCAGGCCCTGCCCACCTCGCTGGCCACGCCCCCTCCGCGGCGTCCAAGGCATCTTGGCCACGCCCCCACCGCGTGGGCTCCGCCCCTCCTGGCGGCTCCGCGTGGCAGCTGTCCAGAAGCGCCACGGAGCGGGGAGTGACTGGGCTTGGGCGTCGCACCGTCCCCACCCGGAGAGCTTCGCGGCCCGGCCCTGCGAGCCCGGCTCACCCCGATCCTCCATCCCCCGCCAAGCGCAGGCCCCCCGGGAGCGAGTGAGACATTTTATTCAAGCGGAAGGTGGGCGGGCAAGAGAGCGAGGAAGCGCGCGCGCGGGGCTCAGTCGGCGGCGTAGGTGGCGTCGTCGCTGCTGTCGCTGAAGGCCGAGGAGGACAGCTCCTCGCGGGGCGTGCAGGCCGGGCACCGCCGCCGCATGTCGTCCCAGCACGAGCGGCAGTACACGGCCTCGCAGTCGGCCGTCGGGCACACGTAGGACTCGGGCGTCTCGGGCTCCCGGCACACCACGCAGCGCCGGAGCAGCCAGCGGCGCAGCAGCGGGCAGCGGTCTTGCAGATGGTGGCGCTGGCGGGAGGGAGGGAGGAAGGGAGGAGTGGTCAGTGGCAGCTGGGCAGCGAGGGGAAAGAAAGGCATGTCACCCGGGGCACTGGGCAGTCATTGTCCGGAGTCGTCAACATCCAAACAATGCCCACTGTTGGAGGGCGCTTGGGGTGGTGGACACACAAGACCCCCTTGGAGGGTCGGGTTGCTATGCAAGTGGGTCCTAGAGAGCTTCCCCCCTCTCCTCGATGCCATGTGGAGACTGCAGCCTGGTTCTTGGGTTCTCATAGCGAGAAAGGACAGACGACGAAGACTGATTATTTGCCCCACAAGAAGGGGGTGACTTTCCTGAAGTCGAATCTGAGTCAAACCTGGCTGGATCTAGGTGCCCTGATTACAACCCGTTTGCAGTTACTACACCCAGCAATCCCTCTGCCCACATACCCTCGATTACTAGTGATCCTCAGCAGGTCATCACTTAAGAAGCTGGGGGGGGGGGGCAGGAAATCCCAACACTTGGAAGGCTGAGGTAAGAGGATCCTAAATTCGAGACCAGTCTGAGCTACAGAGTAGGTTCTAGATCAGCCTGGGCTAGAGTGAGACCCAACCTCAAAAAAAAAAAAAAAAAAAAAAGTGACAGATTTCAGTGGAGGAGGGCTGGGAAGATGGCTTAGCAGTTCAAGGTGCTTGCTTCCAAAGCCTGTGGGCACCCACATGAGCCCGGAATTCATTTGTAGCAACAAGATAACAAACACGCCATACATGACCTTCAAATAACAAACTGATCTGTTCCTTCTGTTCCTAACTTCTGTCCCCACCTCCCCAGTGCATCTCCCTTTAGGATGCCTTCTCCTTAGCCTAGCCTTTGCACTTGGTATATTCCTTTTACACACTCTGGTCTTTCAGTGTAGCATGCATGTCCCACCTACTTCCATCTGCCCACTCAAGTCCAATTTACTTTAGGGTTAGGTCAATGAAGCCCAATATGGTCATGTTTGTTTTTTTTTAACCATTCATTTGGCCTCTGTTGTGTGTGTGTTGGGGGGGGAGCTCTAAACTCTGGAATAAAACCTGCAGCAAACTCAATCTCACTTTTTTTTGTTTGTTTGTTTGTTCAAGGGTAGGGTCTCGCTCTAGCCCAGGCTGACCTGGAACTCACTGTGTAGTCTCAGATTGGTCTCACACTCACAGCGATCCTCCTACCTCTGCCCCTTGAATGCTGGGATTAAATGTGTGTGCCACCACACCCAACCAATCTCACTTTTGGGAGATGTTAGGGCTAACTAAAGAATGACCACCATTCATTGTTCTGCTTGTAATCATGGGACCTGTAATAAGAGAGTGCAGGTAAAGTAACTCAATTTAGAAAAACACCTATGTGCTCGAGAACTGGCTTAGCGGTTAAGGCACTTGCCTGTAAAGCCTAAGGACCCAGGTTCAATTCCCCAGTACTCATGTAAGCCAGATGCGCAAGGTGGCACATGCATCTGGAATTGGTTTGCAGTGGCTGGAAGCCCTGGTATGCCCATTCTCTCTATCTGTCCCCTTCTCAAATAAATAAATAAGCAACTATTAGTGCTTGCCTTTAATCCCAATGCTCAGGAGACAGAGGTAGGAGGATCACTGTGAGTTTGAGGCCAGCCTGAGACTACATAGTGAATTCCAGGTCAGCTTGGGCTAGATTGAGACCCTACCTCAAAACAACAACAACAACAAAAAAAAAACATATAGAGGGCTGGAGGGATGGCTTTGCCGTTAAGGCGCTTGCTTGCAAAGCCAAAGGACCAAGGTTCAATTCCCCAGGACCCACGTAAGCCAGATGTACAAGGGGGTGCATGTATTTGGAGCTTGTTTGCAGTGGCTGGAGGCCCTGGCACATCCATTCTCTCTCTGTCTGTCTCCTCTCTCTCTGCTTGCAAATAAATAACAAAAATTTTTTAAAAATAAACCTATAGAACCTGGCGTGGGCACATACCTTTAATTCCAGCACTCAGGGGTCTGAGGTAAGAAGCCCAGAGTTCAAAGCCAGCGTGGGCTACAGCATGAATCCCAAGTTAGCCTGGGCTAGTCAGACTGTACCTCAAAAAAAAAAAAATACAAAAACAACTGCATGGGCTGGAGGTGTGGAGCTCAACCATCTCCAATCCCTACTACATATATGTGACAAAGATGCTGTCACTTTTTTTTTTTTTTTGGAGAGAGAGAGAGGGGGACAGTTAGAGAATGGGCGTGCCAGCAGCCTCTCAGGTGTGAACGAACTCCAGATGCATGTGTCCCCTTGTGGGCAAGTGTGGCATTGCGCCCTTGCATCACTGCATCTGGCTAAACGTGGGACCTGGAGAATCGAACAGGCGTTCTTAGGCTTAGCAGGCAGGCGCCTTAACGGCTAAACCATCTCTCCAGCCCTTTTTTTGTTGTTGTTGGTGGTGGTGTTTTTGTTTTTCTTTTTTCAAGGTAGGGTCTCACTCTACACTATGTAGTTTCAGGGTGGCCTCAAACTCATGGCGATCATCCTACCTCTGTCTCCCGAATGCTGGGATTAAAGGTGTGCACTCCTACGCCCAGCAACCTGTCACTGTCTTTCCTTCTGGGGAAAGGACTAATGCTTGGAGGAGTTGTGGCTTGCCTTAAAGGGACACGGTGACAACTAACACACAGAACTTTATTTTCATTCCAGCACCATGACAGTTACTCATTAAAGTGACCAGATGGAACAGTGAGCACCACCTTACAGGAGGGAGAAGCCAAGACCTGGCAGTTGAGTAAGGTGCTAAGAGCGCACAGTTGTGTTGGGAGCCGGATTCAAACCCAGGCCCTTTGGCATCTGACCACTGCTCTGAACTCTAGTGAGCAGCCACAGATCTGTCCAAACTCTGAGGAAAAAAGAGCCAATGAGGCCCTCGAAGTTCCACAGCTTAATGTGAGAGTGTGGACTGGAACCTGGTTCAGACTCTGTACAGCTTCCGTAAACCACATGCGCCTGGATAAAGCCTTTCTGACCCCCCTTCCCAGGCCATCTTGAACGGGTCTTCAAGCCCTCTTAATAGGACCTATGGCTTTGTCATGGGCCCCTTCTTTCTTTTCTTTTCTCTTTTCTTTCTTTCTTTCTTTCTTTCTTTCTTTCTTTCTTTCTTTCTTTCTTTCTTTCTTTCTTTCTTTCTTTTTCTGAGGTAGGGTCTTGCTTTAACCCAGGCTGACCTGGAATTCACTATATAGTCACAGGGTGGCCTCAAACTCATGGTGATCCTCCTACCTCTGCCTCCCTGGTGCTGGGATTAAAGGCGTGCGCCACCATGCCCAGCTTGGGCCCCCGCTTTCTGATGAGCCCCCTCTTATTTTCCGTCAAGCAGACTGTCAGACCTGATGGCTCTTTTCCTGAAGATTCAGTGTTAGGTTGGGTGGAATGCTGGAGACTGCATCCTGTCGGGTCCACTCGGCTTTTGTAGGCCTGGGACATTAGGGGGTGCTGGGGGATTGAAGGGATGCCACTCTCTGACAGTTTTCAGGCCAGCCACGAGCTGGCAGACTTACCTGAGCTCTCTGCCGGTTTGCCTGGCGTATGATGGCGGCCCTCCTCAATTTGCTAAAAGCTGCTCTCTTCCTTAGTAGTTCATTGTAGAAGAACAAGGTCCTCTGCTTCTCTCGCTGGAGTCAGGAGGAGTTCAATGATCGCAACAGCTCCAAGGAGAAAGATGGGGCTGGTAGGGAGCTCTGTGTGTGTGTGTGTGTGTGTGTGTGTGTGTGTGTGTGTGTGTAGTCATCTTGAAGGGGGCGCTCACCTTAGGGAAGAAGAAAGATGTGATGACCCTCCGGAGTCGGTAGCCAAAAGCCTGGGCGAGGCAGAGATACACTAGCAGGCCAATTGGCAGCGAGGCTGTCCAGTAGGCCCTGGCATCCAGAGCCACTGGCTGGGGCAGGCAGGCTGAGGGAGGGGGTAGGCTGTTAGCAGGTTGGTTAGGAAAGTCCTGGATTTAACTTATCCCAGGAGGAGGAGCAGAGGTGGCTTCCAGTTTGATTCCCCTGCCTCCCTTCCTGACCCTTCCCATAGCTGCCCCTCCTCCTCCACCCCACACCCTGACTGTTTGCTTAATGGAGTACACATCTTGAAAGATTTCATCATGAGCTGGGCATGGTGATGCACGCCTTTAATCCCAGCACTCGGGAGGCAAAGGTAGGAGGATCGTCATGAGTTCAAGGCCACCCTGAGACTACATAGTGAATTCCAGGTCAGCCTGAGCTAGAGTGAGACCCTTAGCTTGAAAAAAAAAAAAAAGAAAGAAAGAAAGATTTCATCATGGCAGAAAGTTCTTTGTTTTTCTCTTTGTGGCAGGGTCTCACTCTAGTCCAGGCCGACCTGAAACTGCAGCCCAGGATGTCCTCAAATGCAATCCTCCTACCTCAGCCTTCCCCCATCCCCCAGGGCTGGGATTAAAGGTGAGTGCCACCACACCCTGCTTAGAAAGTTCTAATGGACGGTTAGAAAGTTTTGTAGGCCACTAGGAGGTTGGGTCTCAAGCCCCAGGCCCCAGACTTCTCTGACCTGAGCTCATCCCTTGCTCTGATTTCTCCAACTCAAGCTCCCCAATCCCCATCTCTTCATCCCCAATACCCAGTCCCCTAACTGAACCTTACTGTCACCTGGTCCTGTTCCAGCCCTCCACTCCATGGACTCCCAACCTTCGGCATAACTCACGCATGTTGTCTGACTCTACCCCCGTGTCCGAGGACGTGTTCAGGGCTCCAATGGTTTTCCGAAGAAGCCGGGCGAGCATGGAGTGTCCCTCGACCTTCACCTCCAATTTATGACTGCCTGAGGTCGGGATGGGGTGGGGAGCGAGCGGCAAAGAGTTGGCATTAAGGGGTAGGAGAGGATGGGGCTCGAGGCATGGCAGGTCTTTCCAGGGCCTACCCACCCCTCACCACTCCCTGTTGTAAATGTGAAGGGGTCGCCGAGGCCCCTGGAGAGGGGAAGGTCACAGAAAGGGGGCAGAGGAGGCTGCTTGGGTGGGGTGGGCTCACTGCGGAAGGAGTACTGCAGGAAGGAGTGATGGCGGATGGTGTCAAAGATGGAGTAGAGTGCCCAGTCGAGCCCACACAGCACCAGCAGCAGCAGCAGGACAGGCAGTATCTCTAGTAGCTCCCTTACCTGGGGGAAGCCATCACATAGGGCCCGGAGCTCCCTGCCTGTGGTAGGGACATTCTCCCATGCCCTTTGCCCTCCACCCTCAGAGGCACACCCTCCCTGGCCATCCCCAAGGCCTGCTCCTGCACCAGCCTCACCACGTTCTTCATTTCTGAGGCCTGGATGGTGGGCCTGCACGGGAAGATGACAGCTTTCCTCTCTGCCTTGCGAAGCGGCAGCAAGCTAGGTTTACCCTGGGGAAAAAAAAAAAAGAGTTAGCCAGACATAGTGGTGCACGCCTTTAATCCCAGCACTCGGGAGGCAGAGGTAGGAGGATCACTGTGAGTTGGGGCCACCCTGAGACTGCATAGTGAATTCCAGGTCAGCCTGGACTAGAGTAAGACCCTACCTCCAAAACAAAAAGAGAGAGAGAAAAGTCCACAGGGTCGAGAACCTCGAGGGTTCCCTGGGCCCTCCTGGAGAACAAAGCCCTTGCAGAACACAGCGAGGCAGCCTCGGGCCTGAGCCCACTCACCGCCATCTTCCTGCGCTCATCAATCTGACAGAAATAAGTGCTGATGTAGACATTATCAAAGCGGATGTCCCCATTATATCTGTCCATGTAGGAGAAGGACCTGCAGAGGGGATGGACCGAGATGTCTTCATCTCCTGGGTCAGGGTCTCTCTTCCCACCTCTGACCACAAGTTGCCCTGCAGCATCCTGTGTGGAAGGCCCAGCACTCAGGAGACCACAGGGGAGGTGGGGTTCAGCTTGTAAGGCAGGGGCAGACAGGCAAAGAGAAGCTGGAGAGCCCGCCAGGCCCCAACAGTCACCTAGGACCCCATGGCTCCCCTAGTCACCTCTCAAGGCCCTACCTCCAAGCTCTGCTGGAGGTGATCCCAACCCCCCCCCCCAAAGTACCACATCCCAAGAAGAAACCGTTGTGGGGCTGGAGAGATGACTCATTGGTTAAAAGGCGATTGTCTGCAAAACCTAATGACCCAGGTTCGATTCCCCAGGACCCACATAAGCCAGATACACAAGGTGGCACATGTGTCTGGGGTTTGTTTACAGCAGCCGGACGCCCTGGTGTGCTCATTCCCTTTTTTTCTCTCTCTCTCCCTACCTCTTTCTCTTGTCAAATAAATAAATAAACCTAATGATCCAGGTTCGATTCCCCAGTACCCATGTAAGGCCAGATGCGCAGTGGTGCATGCATCTAGAGTTCATTAGAGTTCATAGATGCCCTGGTGCTCCCATTCTTTCTGTCTCACTGTCTCTTTCTGCTTGCAAATAAATGAATAAATATAAATATTTTTTTAAAAAGTTAAGAAGGAACAATTGGGGCTAGAGAGATGGCTTAGCAGTTAAGACACATGCCTGTGAAGCCTAAGGACCCCCCAGGTTCAATTCTCCAGGTCCCATGTAAGCCAGATGCACATGATGGCACATGCATCTGGAGTTCATTTGCAGTGGCTAGAGGCTCTGGTGTGCCCATTCTCCTTTTCTCTCTCTCTCTGTCTTTTCCCCTCTCCCCCTCTCTCTGTCTCTAATAAATAAAGAAATAAAATAAAATCTAGAAAAAAAAAGAAAGAACAATGGTGGAAATATGTTGAAGACTGAAACTATATTAAACTCTGTAAAGTGAAAAAACAAATTTCAAGGCTATTGGTTGTGAGAACCTGTAAAATTGTTAAGATAAAAATGTGAGCCGGGCATGGTGGTGCATGCCTTTCATCCCAGCACTCAGGAGGCAGAGGTAGGAAGATCTCTGTGAGTTCGAGGCCACCCTGAGACTACATGGTGAATTCCAGGTCAGCCTGGACTAGAGTGAGACCCTATCTCGAAAAACAAAAAAAAGAAAAAAAAAAGATAAAAAATGTGACTGGGCGGGGTGGCACATGCCTTTAATCCCAGCACTTGGGAGGCAGAGGTAGGAGGATCACCATGAGTTCGAGGCCACCCTGAGTCTACATAGTGAATTCCAGGTCCGCCTGGGCTACAGTGAGACCCTACCTTGAAAAACTAAAAAATAAAAATGAAAATAATATAAAACAAAATAAAAATAGACATGTAAAGGCAGACTGGGAGCGCCCCCTTGTGGCAAGACCTACGGCTGCAGTGTTTGGGCTTCTAGGCTGGGGCCTGCCCTCCTCCCCTGCGCTCAGTCCCTTCAGGGAGTGACTACACCCTGGTTGAAAGTCTGAAAGTGACATTCGACACTGCGTTTTTCCTCCTCCCTTCCCCACGCAGGCTCCGGGATCGGCTTCACTTCTTCCCTTCATGTCAGGCCATCTTACCCTGCCCCCTGCCCCCCCCGGAGCCAGGCTCCCTAACCTCTCATCCAGCCTGGCCTCTGGGATTGCAGCCTCAGTCCACCCTGCAACTGCCCCCAGTTCAGAGCCTTCCAAAAGGGCCTTCCAGATTATTCTGGTCATGCCCTCTTTGGTTGGCTCAGTCCTCCACCCTTCCTTTCTTTTCCTTTTTTTTTTTTTTTTTTTTTTTTTTTTTTTGGTAAGGTCTCACTCTAGCTCAGGCTGACCTGGAATTCACTCTGTAGTCTCAGGGTGGCCTTGAACTCTTGGCAATCCTCCTGCCTCTGCCTCCTGAGTGCTGGGATTAAAGGTGTGTGCCACCACGCCCTGCTTACCCTTCCTTTCCTTGAGTACATCTCCCACCTTCAGCCTTTTGGAGTCTAGATATGACCACCACAGGGTCACCTCCTTAGCTCCCACACCTGCCATCGTCGTTGTAGGGCCCTTGAGCTAGCCCTGACTCGTGGTTGTTTCTCTTCTCCGCTTCAACTAGAGCAGAAGTGTCTTGAGGGCAAGACAATGGCTCCTTTGTCTTATGCTCCCCGTTGGGAGCCTGGGTGCTTGTATAATCATTCATGCGGGGTCACACAGATGGACAGCAGGGCCCCTGTGGCTGGCTCCTCTTGCCTAGCTCTGGCCCATCTGGGGCACTGAAGGGATGGAGAGGGTGGCAAAGGGACTGTGAGGGTCCATAAGTCAGTAGGGAGTGAGCAAAGTAGGGCCAGGGCAGCCCAGCTGGGCACCAGGCTGGGTGGAGTTGAGGACTTTGTTTCTAGGTGGAGGGAAAGTAGCTGCCAACGCAGCAGGAAGGAAAGAACGAAAGCAAAACTGGATGATAAAAATGGCACAAAGTCAGAGCCAAGGGGACTATGAAGGGCGGAAAAAAAAAGTCAAAGCTAAGTGTAAAAAAATAGCAGTGCTGGATAAAGGCTGACGGAGACAGGTAAATGAAGATGGTTGGCTTTTTTTTTTTTTTTTTTGAAGATGACATTTTTGGGGCTGGAGAAATGGCTTAGTGGTTAAGGTGTTTGCCTGTGAAGCCAAAGGGTCCCGGTTCAATTCTCCAAGACCCACGTAAGCCAGATGCTCATGAATCTGGAGTTCATTTGCAGTGGCTGGAGGCCCTGGTGTGCCCATTCTCTCTCTGTCTGCCTCTCTTCTATCTCTCTCTCTGTTTGCAAATAAATAAATAATTTTTTTTAATATGATTTTTTAAAATTTATTTTATTTAATTATTTATTAGAGAGAGGGAGAGAGAGAGAGAGAGAAATGGGCACGCCAGGGCCTCTAGCCACTGCAAACGAACTCCAGACGCATGTGCCACCATGTGCATCTGGCTTACATGGGACCTGGAGAATCGAACTGGGGTCCTTAGGCTTCGCAGGCAAACACTTTAACCACTAAGCCATCTCTCCAGCCCAGTTGGCTTTTAAGATGGAAGAATAGAAGTAAAAGATGATGACATATAGAAGTAAAAGATGATGACATCAAATTAAAAAGAGACACCCTGAGACTAATGGAGAGGTCAGGGAGGGAGATATGAAAACCAGAGTGGAAAAGTTCTTAATGGAGAGAGGAGGGAATGGGGGTGGAGGGGAATGGGGAGGAAGGGAAATACTATTCACCTTTTGTATGTAAGTATATTTTGTTGTCAATAAATAAAAAAAAAATTAGCATGGTCAAAAAAAAAAGATGGAAGAAACATTGGGAACATTTCTGCTTACAAATGTCCTTTTTGTTATTTATTTATTGTCCACATGTCCTTTTTATTATTTATTTATTTTGTTTTGTTTTCAAGGTAGGGTTTCGCTCTAGCCCAGGCTGACCTGGAATTCACTATGTAATCTCAGGGTGGCCTCGAACTCACCGTAATCCTCCTACCTCTGCCTCCCAAGTGCTGGGATTAAAGGCGTGTGCCACCATGCCTGGCTGTTATTTGTTTATTTATTTATTTATTTATTTATTTATTTATTTATTTATTTGAAAGCGACAAAGAGAAAGAAAGAGGCAGAGGGACAGAGAGAATGGGTGCATTAGGGCCTCTAGTCACTGTAACCTAACTCCAGAAGCGTGCACCACTCTGTGCATCTGGTTTATGTGGGTCCTGGGGACTCGAACCTGGGTCCTTTGGCTTTGCAGGCAAAGTGTGCCTTAACCACTAAGCCATCTCTCCAGCCCCTACATGTCCTTTTTTTTTTTTTGGTTTTTCGAGGTAGGGTCTCACTCTGGCTCAGGCTGACCTGGAATTAACTATGTAGTCTCAGGGTGGCCTCGAACTCTCGGCGATCCTCCTACCTCTGCCTCCCGAGTGCTGGGATTAAAGGCGTGCGCCACACGCCTGGCCCTACATGTCCTTTTAACTGTACAAATAACAAGCCCAACTTAATAGAAAAAGACAACATTAGAAGCAAATGGTGCTCAGAGCCCAAGTCAGAGGTGGGCTCTGCACTTCTCGTAGCTTCCCTTGAAGCAGGGCTCCCATCTAGGGTGAAAGAAGGGGGCAGCAGGTGGGGCTTGAGGCTCACGCGTGGAGGATCAGCAGGAAGCTGCAGGACAGCAGAACACGCAGCAGCTCCAGGCCCCACTCCATCCGGGTCTCCTGCTGTTGCACGTAGTCCCGAATCTCTGTGCTCACATGCTCCCAGCTCGTGTTGACACCCAGCACTGCCGCCTGCTTCTCTTCCTGAGGAAGGTACGTACATACGTGTGTGTGTGTGTGTGTGTGTGTGTGCATGCGTGCGTGCGTGCTACAGCTTGGCTACACGCAAGAGCCTTCCACTTAGTGACCCATTTCCACTGGTACCCCACTCCTGCCCATGATTGTCCCAGGACATTCAGGAGTTGTCACTTTATCCGCTTACCACCCTCTGAACCTCCATAAGCTGACGCCATCTCAAACCCGGTTGACCATTCCATCCCCAAGCATACCACAGACGGACATGACCCCCCACACACATACTGCTGTCCCCCAGTACCTACACCAATCCCCCTCCTCTTCCCCTCCCTTTTTGGGCTTCTCGCTGGTCTGTCCTTCCCCTCCCATCCCTACCTTAATGTCAATATTGGCTGAAAATTCCTCATCCAGACCATGAATAGACTGGTTGAGGGAGTCATAGGTTTGCCCAAAGTTGCCTTCCACTGGGATACGGCTGCGGCACCAGACCTCCATCACTGTCAATAACAGTCAAGTTAGGGCCTCCCCATGCCTGGCCTGCCTGGCCTGGCCGCTCTCCTGTGAGCAGCTTCACCCATGAGCTCTCCACTGCTTCCACTACCCTTTCTGCTAGCCTCAAACTCTTCCGTTCAGGAATAAGGCCTGATGCTGCACCCCCCCCAGGATTTTTTTTTTTTAAATTTTCATCTGACCTTAACCATAACAAATAATAATGGCATCCAGAGTTTCTAGAGCAGTTCTTCTGCGTGCCACTTCAGTTAGAACTCCACACGCATCATCCTGTTACGTTTTTTTTTTTTTTTTTTTTTTTTTTTGGTTTTTCCTCTGGTCCAGGCTGACCTGGAATTCACTATGTAGTCTCAGGGTGGCCTCGAACTCTCGGCGATCCTCCTATCATGCCTCCCGTGGGATTAAAGGCGTTTTAAAAAACCCTACATGGGGGCTGGAGAGATGGCTTAGTGGTTAAGGCACTTGCCTGCAAAGCCAAAGGACCCAGGTTCAATTCCCCAGTTCCCATGTAAAGCCAGATGCACAAGGTGGTGCGTATGTCTGGGGTTTGCTTGCAGTAGCTAGAGGCCCTGGCAGTAGGTGTGCTTAGAGTCCGTACCCTCCCCGGCTGGTTACTTTCCTGTCTTACACCCATCCTGGCCACCAGGGACTTGGCTCCCTAACCCTGGAGACACCCTACCCCTCTTATTGCTTATGCGCTGACCCTTGGCAATGCCACAGAAGAACTTGAACTTCATTGGCAGGCAGAGCAGATGGTTCAGGAGTGGGACCCTGACGTGTTGCATGCACTGCTTGTGCTTTTGGTCAAACCAGCGCTGGCAGCTGAGTATAGCCTGATTGACCACATCTGTGGGGAAGGCAAGAGGTGTTGGGGGTTCCCATGCCCTGATTGGAGCTGGCCCCATAGCCTGCCCTAGCCCGTCTTGCCCAGGACGCTCCTCACAGGAGCAGCGCAGCTTGGTCTTCAGCTCATACATCTTCTGTGTGGACAGGTGGAGCCCGGCTCGGGGCTCTCCCTGTGTCTTTGCGCGTGGGGCAGTTTCCTCTGCGACCACGCTGTCCTCCTCAGAGTAGCCCATCTCACTCTTCACCTGCGCGTCCAAGTCCTCGAAGAAGGTGGAGATGTTCTGAGTGTCTGCTTCCAGTGTCTCTTTGCTGCTCTGGGGTCAGAGGGGAGGGAGGAGAGAGAGGGGATGGGGTTGGAGTGTCCAGTGCCCTCCAAGCATGCCAAGTTTGGGGTTACTCACCCAGGCCTACTGGGAACTAAGACTGAGACATAGCCTCTCCCTCTCGCCTTTCCCTAGCTCCCCATGTCTTAAAAAATTTTTTTCATAGGGCGTGATGGCGCACACCTTTGATACCAGCACTTGAGAGGCAGAGGTAGGAGGATCGCTGTGAGTTTGAGGCTACCCTGAGACTACATAGTGAATTCCAGGAAAAAAAAAAAAAAAAATATATATATATATATATATATATATATATGTATATGTATATGTATATATACATATAATTTGAGGAGGGTGTGGTGGCGCACACCTTTAAAAATATTTTATTATTTATGACAGAAAGAGAATGTGTGTATCAGGCTTACGTGGGTCCTGGAGAATCAAACTGGGATCTTTTGGCTTTGCAG
Source organism: Orientallactaga sibirica (assembly GCA_036365145.1). Lineage (NCBI taxonomy): Eukaryota > Metazoa > Chordata > Mammalia > Rodentia > Dipodidae > Orientallactaga > Orientallactaga sibirica. The sequence goes on along the minus strand of JAEOAD010000025.1, from coordinate 27,385,957 downwards.
GCAAAGGCCTTAACCACTAAGCCATCTCTCTAGCCCTGGTGCACACCTTTAATCCCAGCACTTGGGAGGCAGAGGTAGGAGGATCTCCATGAGTTCAAGGCCACCTGAGACTACATAGTGAATTCCAGGTCAGCCTGGGCTAGAGTAAGACCCTACCTCAGAAAAAAAAAAAAAAAAAAATAACCAATTATTATTATTATTTTTTTTTGAGAGAGAGAGAATGGGTATAGCAGGACCTCTAGCCACTGCAAACAAACTCCAGACACATGCACCACCTTGTGTATCTGACTTATGTGGGTACTAGGGAATTGAACCTGAGTCCTTAGGCTTTGCAGGCAAGCACTCTAACCACGAAACCATCTCTGCAGCCCACCGTAGCTTCCCTGCTTAGTTCCCTGGCCCCAGCTTTCCTTCAGGCTACCCCTCCAGGACTTTTACTGCTCAGTGGTTCTCTGTAACCCTAGACTTCAGCCCGCAGCACTAATCTCTCAGATCATTGCGCCATCTGAATACCTCCCACTCCAAACCCTTTTGTCCCCTCCCCGACTCTCCATCTAACACTCCCCAGACCCTAGTCCCTAGCTCTCCCATACCCCCCAACTCCCTAATCCCCAAGTTGCCAAAGGCTAAGGCTGCCAATTTCCTCACATTCTAATTCAACAGCCCTGAGTCCTGCCTACTTGGGTTTCAAAGAAATTTCAAGGAAATTTCATCTGTCCGGATAGTGGGGGTGTCAAGACATTTGGCACCCCCAAACCAAAGCAGGTTCTGTAACATTCGGAGGCAGTTCTGCAAAAAAAAAAAAAAAAAAAAAAACCATGCCAGCTCACTGAGAGACTGGAAATACCATCTACTCCTTCAAGCCAACTTGGCCCCAGGGAAAATGGCCCAGGCTCAGCTTGTGCAGGGTCCTTCCTCACCAGCAGTTCCTTGAACACCGCCCGCAAGGGAGCTGTGGAGGTGCGCCAGGCCGCGCGGGTATTGTTGATCTGCAGCTCCACTGTGCAGCCCAGCGAGGCGATCACTTCGTTGAGGTTGTGCTTCAGATTGGCTGCTGGCCCTAGCAGAAGAGGTGCAGTGGTCACTTCCCTGCATGGTCAGTCCCTTCTCAGATCCACCCTGGGCTCTTTCTACACGCAGGTGACCCAATAGACCACCTTCTGGAACTGTGCCACGACGGGCCCCAGGCAAGCACCGAAGAGATCTTGTTCAACCCTTCACGTTCTCCACTGAAACTGAGGAGGCTCAGAGATGGGTCTTTCAGGGACACAGAGTGAGCCTCCACATTTTTCTCCTTCACCCACCCTTCTGGTCCCCATTGGATGAGTCACCCATAGTCACTGTGTTGGTGTCATCAATGGCACTCGGGGACACACACTCACCTGCATAGATGGCAGCCAACGCATATCCCAAAACAAAGAGCCTGCCCTCTTTGCCCAGCATCTTGGGGACCAACAGAAGACTGGCACAGCGGATATGAGGGGAGGTCCCCCAGCCTAGGGCTCCCAAGCCTGTCGGGAGAGCCAAGAGTGGAGAGGCGAAGTAAGGAAGCAGGCCTACAGAGATGGTTTAGGGGTTAAGGTGCTAGTCTGCAAAGCCTAAGGACCCAGGTTTGATTCTCCAGATGCACATGGTGGTGCCACATGGTGGTGCATGTGTCTGGACTTTGTTTGCAGTGGCTGGAGGCTCTGGCATACCTATTCTTTTTGTTGTTTTTTTGTTGTTGAGGTAGGGTCTCATTCTAGTGCAGGCTGACCTGGAATTCACTATGTAGTCTCAGGGTCTCAGGGTGGCCTCCAGCTTAGGGTGATCCTCCTACCTCTGCCTCTTGAGTGTTGGGATTAAAAGCATGTGCTTTCTCTCTCCCTCCCTCCCTCCCTCCCTCCAATAAATAAATAAAATATTTTAAACAAGCTGGACGTGGTGGCACACCTTTTTAATCCCAACACTTTGGAGGCAGAGGTAGGAGATTCACTGTGAATTCTAGGCCACCCTGAGCCTGCATAGTGAATTCCAGGTCAGCCTGTGCTAGAGTGAGTCCCTACCCTGAAAAACAAAAAAAAAAAAACAAAAAGTATTTATCATATATATATATATATATATCTGAGTGAGTTCAAGGCCAGCCTTAGACTACATTACCTCGAAAAACCAAAAGAACAGTTCTGGGCACATGCACTGCTACACAGGGTCTCAGAGCCCCCCTTCCTGGATCTCTCCTGTCCTTTGACACAGTGTCCTCCCACATGGGATCCCTTAATCACCTATGGCTGTAGGTTGCAGAAGTTTCCCATGCGTCTCCCTGCGGTCTCTGCAAGGAGACAGTGAGCTCCTCAAAGCTCATAATCCGGGGAGACAGACAAGTAAACAAATGACGACCACAGGACAGACAGACAGACATTCTCAGTGTCCCAGGGAGGGGTGAGAGAGGAGGGAAGGAAGGAGAGCTATGGAGCCAAGGAGGGGTGTGGGCATTTCTGCAGGGAGGGGTGGGGCTGGGGAAGGCTGGACAAAGGAGGTGACGTGTCAGCCTGGACTGAGGGATGAGTAAGTGTTGTTAGGCGGTGCAGATGGTAGCTCAGAGAACAAGATTCTGCGTGGAGGAACTGGTTGACCAATGATCAGCAAAGCAAACCCCAGCTCCTTACCCTCTCCCCATCTCCAGTGTCCTCCCAGTCCCCAAAATCACTTCACTGGGACTAGAATATGTCATTGTCATTGCAGAGCTGGGGTCGAACTAACTTCCCAACTAAAACCTTCCAACTAGTTGTCCTACTTCCTCTCTTACCCGTCACCTACCTCCAATTTTCACCAGGCCACTAGGGTGATCTTGTAAAAGCATAAAGTGGGTCATGACTCTTCTTGCCTCAAACCATTCAATTCCTTTCTGCTACTACACTTGGTGGGTAAAATACAAACCTTTTGATGTGCTCAAAAGACCCCGGAGGGCTGAAGGGATGGCTTAGTGCTTAAGCCGCTTGCCTGTAAAGCCTAAGGACCCAGGTTCCATTTTCCAGGTCCCACGTAAGCCAGATGCACAGATGGCTCATGCCTCTGGAATTCGTTTGCAGTGGCTGGAGGCCCTGGCACACTCACTCTCTCTCTCTCCTTTCTCAAATAAATAAATAAATACATTTTAAAAATATATTTTTATTATTTATTTATTTATTTATTTGATTTATTTATTTATTTGACAGAAATAGATACAGAAAGAGAGAGAGAGAGAGAGAGGCATGGGCCAGGGCCTCTAGCCACTGCAAACGAACTCCAGATGCATGTGCCCCCTTATGCATCTGGCTTACGTGGGTCCTGGAGAATCGAGCCTCGAACTGGGATCCTTAGGCTTCACAGGCAAGCGTTTAACCACTAAGCCATCTCTCCAGCCCAATAAATAAAATTTTTAAAAGACCCTGGAGCTGGGCATGGTAGCACACGCCTTTAATTCCAGCACTTGGGAGACAGAGGTAGGAGGATCCCTGAGTTCCAGACCAGCCTGAGATTACATAGTGAATACCAGGTCAGCCTGGGCTAGAGGGAGACCCTACCTCGAAAACAACAACAACAAATGGCCCTGGAGACCTGGCCCCTGGCATCTTCTGCAGTGATTTCATACTATGCAGCCCTTCACCCACAGGTCCACCCACAGGGACCTGGCCACCACATTCCTCCTCCGCCTGGCCAGGATCACTCCTCCCCCACCCTTCACATGGCTGGATCCACCTAGTCATACAGGTTTGTGGCAGACCCTGGCAGGTGCCACCCAGCAGTTTTTTTCTGCCTTCTCCCTTGCTAGCACAACTTGGGTTTTGTTCAAGGGTAAGAGCCTGGTCCTGCCCTGGCCCCTAGGGTTGAGTCTGGATCTGCGTAAACCAGTGGAGGGAGGCACTACAGGTTGTGAGAAAAGACTTGTTTTGTGGTCTTGGCCTTCTGGGCAGACTCTCTCACTGAGACGATAGCTGACAGTTGCTTTATGTTGCTAGGAGAGCAATTTTATTTTATTTTATTTTATTTTATTTTATTTTATTTTATTTTATTTATTTATTTTGCTTTTTTTGGTTTTTCGAGGTAGGGTCTCACTCTGGTCCAGGCTGACCTGGAATTCACTCTGTAGTCTCAGGGTGGCCTCGAACTCATGGTGATCCTCCTACCTCTGCCTCCCGAGTGCTGGGATTAAAGGCATGTATCAACACGCCCAGCTTTATTTTGGTGTTTTGAAGCAGGGTTTCACTCTAGCCCAGGCTGACCTAGAACTCATGATGACCCTCCTAACCTCAGTCTCCCCAGGTGCTGGGATTAAAGGTGTGCACCTGGTTTAGGTTTAGGCAGCTTCCTAAGCTTGCCCAAAAAGTGCAAACCTTGTCTCTCACTCCTCTAACCAACAAGTTTCCATGAAGAGATCAGGGCTGGGATTGTAGCTCAGTGGGAGGGTGTGCTCAAAACCTTCCATTTAATCCTAACACCACTAAGTGAATAAGTAAAAAAATTAGAGAAAGATGGCTCAGCAGTTAAAGGCACTTGTTTGCAAAGCCTGATGACCTAGGTTCAATTCCCCAGTACCCACAGAAAGCCAGATGCACAAAGTGATGTAAGCATTATTTGCAATGGCAGGAAAGAAAGCCAGCCGGCCAGATGTGATGGCGCACGCCTTTAATCCCAGCACTTGGGAGGCAGAGGTAAGAGGATCGTTGAGCCGGGTGTGGTGGCGCACGCCTTTAATCCCAGCACTTGGGAGGCAAAGGTAGGAGGATTGCCGTGAGTTCAAGGCCACCCTGAGACTACATAGTTAATTCCAGGTCAGCCTGGGTCAGAGTGAGACCCTACCTCGAAAAACCAAAAAAAAAAAAAAAAAAAAGAGGATCGTTGAGAGTTCGAGGCTACCCTGAGATTACATAGTGAATTCCAGGTCAGCCTGGGCTAGAGTGAGACCCTAACTTGGAAAACCAAAATAATAATAATAATAACAAACAAAACAAACAAAAAAGAGCTGGGCTTGGTGTTGCAAACCTGTAATTCCAACAATTGAGGAGGCTGAGGCAGGAGGATCAAAAGTTCAAGGCTGGGGCTGAGGAGATGGGTCAGTGGATAAAGCACTGACTGTGCAAGTGTGAAGAAGAGCTGGATCCTAGCACCCACAGCCGTGCCAAATGAACGTGGAAGCCCACCTGTAATCCCAGTGCTCAGGAAGAGACCCTCCCTCAGTAAATAAAAAGTGTAGGCTGGGGCTGAAGGGATAGCTTAGCGGTTAAGGTGCTTGTCTGCACCCATGTAAAACCAGATGCACAAGGTGGTTCATGTGTTTGGAGTTCGTTTGCAGAGGCTAGAGGCCCTGGCACACCCATTCTATCTGTCTCTTTTTTTCTGTCAAAGAAATAAAGTGGCTGGAGAGATGGCTTAGCGGTTAAGGCGTTTGCTTACAAAGCCGAAGGATCCCGGTTCAATTCTCCAGGACCCACGTAAGCCAGATGCACAAGAGGGTGCATGCATCTGGAGTTCATTTGTGGTCGTGCACCCATTCTCTCTCTCTCAAATAAATAAATAAAATATATTAAAAAATAAATGATTACAATTTTTTTTTTTTTTTTTTTTTTTTTGAGGTAGGGCCTCACTCTGGCTCAGGCTGACCTGGAATTCATTATGTAGTCTCAGGGTGGCCTCGAACTCTCGGCGATCCTCCTACCTCTGCCTCCCGAGTGCTGGGATTAAAGGCATGCGCCACCACGCCCGGCTATGATTACAATTTTTTATGAGAAAGACAGCAAGCGAGAGAGAGAGAGAGAGACAGACAGAGGAAGAATTGGCACGCCGGGGGCTGGAGAGGTGGCTTAGTGGTTAAGCGCTTGCCTGTGAAGCATAAGGACCCCGGTTCAAGGCTCAATTCTCCAGGACCCATGTAAGCCAGATGCATAAGGTGGCACATGCATCTGGAGTTCGTTTGCAGTGGCTGGAGGCCCTGGTGTGCCCATTCTCTCTCTCTCTCTCTGCCTCTTTCTCTCTCTGTCTGTTGCTCTCAAATAAATAAATAATTAATTAAAAAAAAAAGAATTGGCACGCCAGAGCCTCTAGCCACTGCAGTCCAATGCCAGATGCATGAGTCACCTTGCACACTTGCATCACCTTGTGCATCTGGCTTGCATGGGATCTGGAGAATAAAACATGAGTCCTTAGTCTTCAGAGGAAAGTGCCTTAACTGCTAAGCCATCTCTCCAGCCCTAAAATATTTTAAAAAAATAATAATAATAAAAGAAGCTGGGCATGGTGGCGCACACCTTTAATCCCACCATTCGGGAGGCAGAGGTAGGAGGATCACTGAGCTCAAGGCCACCCTGAGACTACATAGTGAATTCCAGGTTAGCCTGGGCTAGAGGGAAACCCTGCCTTGGAAAACCAAAATAATAAATAAATAAATTAATTAATAAATAAATTAATTAATTAATGAAAGAAAGAAGGTAGGGAGCAAGGGACAGAAGGAAGGAAAAAAGGAAGCCCTGGGTTCAAGCCCAGGTAGTGCAATCAGACACCAACAAACAGGAAATGTACATTTTCTGGAAGTAGAGGGAAGCAGATAATATAGGCAGGAACAGAAGAGTCTGAAGAGAATGGGTGTTACAGGAGTCCAGGGCCCTCCGGGGACAGTCTCAGAAGAGAAACCTGCTTCTCCCCTACCAGCCTGGACTCCTGCCCAGCCGTACACTGACTAGGCTGCTTCAGGCCCTGACAGAGCCAGGGGTGTGGACCCGCTTCTCTTAGCACAGGGGAGAGGCCAGCTGTCTAGATGGCGGATACTGTGGAAGGCTGCAGGCCCAAAGCCACTGGCAAGCCTGTCCTTCCACAAAGACAGCTTGCTAGGGGAGGGAAGGATCCTGCAGGTAGAGGCTGTCACTGGCTTGCAGGAGCTAAGGGGGCTCGTTTAGAGCTTGCCAGATACAATGGCAAAGGCCCACATTACACTGAACCTCCAGAGACCATCCGTGGGTCACGGGGCAGGCGATAGCCAAAGCACCTGCCACTCAGAGGACAGGACTGGTGACAAGACTTTATCCCTGCTTCAAAAGTAGCAGAAAGCCTGGCCGTGGTGGTGCACGTCTTTAATCCCAGCACTCGGGAGGCAGAGGTAGGAGGATCACTGAGAGTTCGAGGCCACCCTGAGACTACATAGTTAATTCCAGGTCAGCCTGGACCAGAGTGAAACCCTACCTCGAAAAAAAACAAAAAAAAACAAAAAAGTAGCAGAAAGGAGGGACTGGCATGTTGGTGAATGCCTGTAATCCCAGCACTTGGGGGAGTTTAAGGTCAGCCTGGGCTACATGAAAACCTGTCACAACAAGAAGAACGGGGCGTTGGAGAGATGGGGACTCAAATCCGGGCCATCAGGCTTTGTAAGCAAGAGCTCTTAACCATTGAGCTGTTTTTCTAGCCCATTTTTGTTTTGGGGGCTTTTTTTTTTTTTTTTTTTTTTTTTTTTTTTTTTTTGGTTTTTCCATGTAGGGTCTCACTCTAGTTCAGGCTTACGTGGAATTCACTGTGTAGTCACAGGTGGCCTTGAACTCACAGCCACCCTCCTACCTCTGCCTCCCAAGTGCTCTGATTAAAGGCGTGCACCACCATGCCTGGCTCCCATGTTTGTTTTAATATTTATTTATTTACTTAATTTATTTGCAAGCAGGGAGATAAAAGAGAGACAGACAGAGAGAATGGGTGCACCAGGGCCTCTAGCCACTGCAAACAAACTCCAGATGCATGCACCACTGTGTGCGTCTAGCCTTACACTGGCACTGAGGAACTGAACTCAGATCGTTAGGCTTTGCATTTATTTGGGCAAGTGCCTTGACTGCTGAGCCGTCTCTTTTTCTCTCTTTTTTAAAAATTTTATTTGTTTGCAAGCAGAGAGAGAGAGAGACAGACAGACAGAGAATGGGGGCGCTAGGGCCTCTAGCCACTGTAAACGAACTCCAGATGCATGTACCCCTTGTGCATCTGGCTTATGTGGGTTCTGGGGAATCGAACTTGGGTCTTTTGGCTTTGCAGGCACATGCCTTAACAGCTTAAGCCATTTCTCCAGCCCCTCTTTTAGCTTTTGAAACAGTCACTGGCCTGGAATTCATTATATAGCCGAGCTGGTCTCAAGCTCATGGTGATCCTCCTGCCTCAGCCTCCCAAGGGTTCGGTTTACAGACATAAGCCACCATGCCTATCTGACTACTGAGGGTAAACTCCAAAAAGATTGGTGCTTGTCAGCTTTGCTCACACTAAATCTTCAGCGAGTGCTGGCTGAGGGAATGAAAGAATGAACGAATGCGCTGGATTTCTCAGAAGCACAAAATGAGCCAGTGTAGTCAGCAGAGCGGTTATAGAGAGAGTGGTAGGGTTTGGAGGATGACATGTGAGTAACAAAGGCTCCCTCGTGGATGGCTGGGCCTTGATGAGGGCAAGGCCTGTGTCTTCTTATTTATTTATTGTATTTATTTTTTAAATTTTTTTTGGTTTTTCGCGGTAGGGTCTCACTCTGGTTCAGGCTGACCTGGAATTCACTATGTAGTCTCAGGGTGGCCTCGAACTCCCAGCGATCCTCCTACCTCTGCCTCCCGAGTGCTGGGATTAAAGACGTGCGCCACCACGCCCAGCTTTATTTATTTATTTATTTATTTGTGAGCTAGGATCTCACTCTAGCTCAGGCTGACCTGAAATTCACTATGTAGTCTCAGGGTGGCCTTGAACCCAGGGCGATCCTCCTACCTCTCTGCTTCCCAAGTGCTGGGATTAAAGGTGTGTGCCACCACGCCCCGGTATTTTCTTATTCTTATTTATTAGTGAGGGAAAGAGAGAGAGAATGGGCATACCAGGAACTCTATAGCAATTGCAAACTCCAGATGAGGCACCACCATGTGCATCTGGCTTATGTGGCTTCTGGGGACTTGAACCTGGGTCCTTAGGCTTCACAGGCAAGCGCTTTAACCACTAGGCCATTTCTCCAGCCCAGGACTGTGTCTTCTTAGGGTGGTGGTGGAGGCCTTTCTCCTCTAGGATTCCCCTTAAATCCCAAGAGGAAGCTGAAGCCACAAGACTGTTCCAGTACAAATACAAAAGGAGCAGTTTCCTCCTGGGCCCTAGAACTGGGCCATGTTCTCCAGGCCTTGAGTCCCCAGCATCTGTCCAATGCTAACCTGCCACGCTGTACAATGCCACCATCTTCTGCTCTTCGTACATGGTCATGGGGTTCACCAGGAGCTGAAAGAGACCTAAAGGAATGGGGTAAGCCAGGACGAACTGAAGGATCCAGCCCTACCCTTCTGCTCCCACACTCACCTATAGCCAGAAGCCCTCCAGTGCCCGCCCCAGCAAGAAAGCAGTGGCAGGAACTCCCCGGCTGGCGCCACAGGAACCGGCTCCAGGAACTTGGCAGTCCCCACATCAGGAGCCTCTGCATGGCTGAGAGATGGGATAGTTATGCAAGCAGGGAGATAAAAGAGAGACAGACAGAGAGAATGGGTGCACCAGGGCCTCTAGCCACTGCAAACAAACTCCAGATGCATGCACCACTGTGTGCGTCTAGCCTTACACTGGCACTGAGGAACTGAACTCAGATCGTTAGGCTTTGCATTTATTTGGGCAAGTGCCTTGACTGCTGAGCCGTCTCTTTTTCTCTCTTTTTTAAAAATTTTATTTGTTTGCAAGCAGAGAGAGAGAGAGACAGACAGACAGATAGAGAATGGGGCGCTAGGGCCTCTAGCCACTGTAAACGAACTCCAGATGCATGTACCCCTTGTGCATCTGGCTTATGTGGGTTCTGGGGAATCGAACCTGGGTCTTTTGGCTTTGCAGGCAAACGCCTTAACAGCTTAAGCCATTTCTCCAGCCTCTCTTTTAGCTTTTGAAACAGTCACTGGCCTGGAATTCATTATATAGCCGAGCTGGTCTCAAGCTCATGGTGATCCTCCTGCCTCAGCCTCCCAAGGGTTGGGTTTACAGACATAAGCCACCATGCCTATCTGACTACTGAGGGTAAACTCCAAAAAGATTGGTGCTTGTCAGCTTTGCTCACACTAAATCTTCAGCGAGTGCTGGCTGAGGGAATGAAAGAATGAACGAATGCACTGGATTTCTCAGAAGCACAAAATGAGCCAGTGTAGTCAGCAGAGCGGTGATAGAGAGAGTGGTAGGGTTTGGAGCATGACATGTGAGTAACAAAGGCTCCCTCGTGGGTGGCTGGGCCTTGATGAGGGCAAGGCCTGTGTCTTCTTATTTATTTATTGTATTTATTTTTAAAATTTTTTTTGGTTTTTCGCGGTAGGGTCTCACTCTGGTTCAGGCTGACCTGGAATTCACTATGTAGTCTCAGGGTGGCCTCGAACTCACAGCGATCCTCCTACCTCTGCCTCCCGTGCTGGGATTAAAGACGCGTGCGCCACCACGCCCAGCTTTATTTATTTATTTATTTATTTGAGCTAGGATCTCACTCTAGCTCAGGCTGACCTGAAATTCACTATGTAGTCTCAGGGTGGCCTTGAACCCAGGGCGATCCTCCTACCTCTCTGCTTCCCAAGTGCTGGGATTAAAGGTGTGTGCCACCACGCCCCGGTATTTTCTTATTCTTATTTATTAGTGAGGGAAAGAGAGAGAGAATGGGCATACCAGGAACTCTATAGCAATTGCAAACTCCAGATGAGGCACCACCATGTGCATCTGGCTTATGTGGCTTCTGGGGACTTGAACCTGGGTCCTTAGGCTTCACAGGCAAGCGCTTTAACCACTAGGCCATTTCTCCAGCCCAGGACTGTGTCTTCTTAGGGTGGTGGTGGAGGGGCCTTTCTCCTCTAGGATTCCCCTTAAATCCCAAGAGGAAGCTGAAGCCACAAGACTGTTCCAGTACAAATACAAAAGGAGCAGTTTCCTCCTGGGCCCTAGAACTGGGCCATGTTCTCCAGGCCTTGAGTCCCCAGCATCTGTCCAATGCTAACCTGCCACGCTGTACAATGCCACCATCTTCTGCTCTTCGTACATGGTCATGGGGTTCACCAGGAGCTGAAAGAGACCTAAAGGAATGGGGTAAGCCAAGGACGAACTGAAGGATCCAGCCCTACCCTTCTGCTCCCACACTCACCTATAGCCAGAAGCCCTCCAGTGCCCGCCCCCAGCAAGAAAGCAGTGGCAGGGAACTCCCCCGGCTGGCGCCACAGGAACCGGCTCCAGGAACCTGGCAGTCCCCACATCAGGAGCCTCTGCATGGCTGAGAGATGGGATAGTTAAGCTCACAGTTCTCTGTCTCTGTCTCTCTCTGTCTCTCTCTCTCTCTCTCTCTCTCTCTATATATATATATATATATATATATATATATATATTTTTTTTTTTTTTTTTTTTTGGCTTTTCAAGGTAGGGTCTCACTCTAGCTAGGCTGACCTGGAGTTCACTATGTAGTCTCAGGGTGGCCTCGAACTCACAGCAATCCTCCTACCTCTGCCTCCCAAGTGCTGGGAATAAAGGCATGCGCCACCACACCCGGCTATATATATATTTTTTTATTTTAGAAAGAGAGAGAAAAAAAATTAGCGCACCAGGGCCTCAGCCACTGCAATTAAACTCCAGGTGCTTGTGCCACCTAGTGGGCACATGCAACCTTGTGCTTGCCTCACTTCTGTGCATCTGGCTTACATGGGATTTGGAGAATCGAACATGGGTCCTTCGGCTCTGCAGGCAAGCGCCTTAACTGCTGAGCCATCTCTCCAGCCCTCATAGCTCTCTCTTATAGCCGAGATGAGGCTCATTAAGGCTAGAGACGTTGAGGCGAGCAGAGGCTGGGGGAACCTGGTGCTCTGAACTTGGGGAGGTGTGGAGGAAAGAAGAGACCCTGAAGAAGTGAGGCCAGTACAAGGAAGAGGAGAGGCAGGCACTGGGAGAGCAGAGGCTGGAGGACACCAGGATGGAGAAGAGGCAAGGTAAGAGGGCAAGAAGGGACGCTGGGAAGGAGTGGTTTCCGAGCTGTCTCACTGGTATGGGGCAGTTTCCTCTGTTGACCTCGAGCTCCCTGCTGATGGTTTGTAATGCCCATCAGTCCGTTCTGAGGAGCCCTTCTTGTCCCAGAAGATCTTCAAGGATTCTGTGAGGTTCTGATGAGAGCAGGGATGGGCTGCCAGTGTCCTCTGTCTCACTCACAGCCCACGTCCTTCAATCCCTCAGCTCTGAGACCCACGGAAGGGGATCAGAGTCATCCAATCCCTGTGCCCGTCCTTGGAACTGACTAATGGGTTCTGAGACACTCTCCGTGTGAGCGGAACCTTAGAACAGGACGAGGAATTCTAGAACCATCTCTTAGAGACGGGTGGATATTTGGCCCCAGCAGTCATGTCCAGAGACATGGAGGCTGTCAAGTGGCCTGCAGGGGAGGAGATGCCCAGCATGGCCCGGGCAGTGGTCCGCAGCATGGGTGGCTTTGCCTTGGGCTTGTCCTTGGCCACGGCATTTGGACTTTTAGAGCTTGTGGTGGAGGGTCGCAGTCCCTGGGGCTGCCTGGTAACCACTGTTACTTTGGCGGCCTTCCTCAGCCTGGGCATGGGATTCTCCCGCCAGGTCCGAGCCACTGTCCTGCTGCTGCTGCCCCAGATCTTCTCCAGTGAGTGTGGAGTGCCCCCTGGCACCTCGAGGAAGAGCTAGGGATGGGGAGGGGAGGGAAGTATTCTGAAGTCTCCTGTGGGGAACTCCCTTCTGTGTTAGGCCTGAGGTCCTGGCTGTGATGAAACTGTCTCACCAGGGCAGGGTCGGATGCTGCTGTTGCTAGCTGCCTTTGGACTGGTGCTGCAAGGTCCTTGTGCCAACACCCTTCGTAACTTCACCAGGGCCAGTGAAGCAGTGGCCTGTGGGGCAGAGCTGGCTCTTAACCAAACGGCTGAAATGCTAGAGCGGGCAAGGCAGCCCCTCGTCAGTAAGCTCTCCAATACCCAGGCTTCCCTGGTCCTTGTGTGTCTTTCTCATCCTTCGTGGTCTGTAGTTCTTCAGCAGCCTTCCTTACTGTTGGCACTGTGTCCGAGCCTCAAAGCATGACACCTCAACTGTCATCTGTCCTTGTTTTTGTGTCTCTTCCCCTGCCTGTTTAAGTACCTCCTAGAACTCAGCACTCAGGCCCCTCTCTCCCTCTCTGGTGGCAGTCCCCTCCCTACTCACCACCCCAGGGCAACAGTAAAAACTAGCTTCTAGAAGAAGAGGTCCCAGTGACGTAACCCCCTTGTCCCTCAGGTGCTCTGAGCAAGATTAAAGCTATTGCCCAGAGGGCCAAAGTGGTGGCTGACCGGGTGCGCAAGTTCTTCAGGTCAATCATGGATGGTGTGAAACATGTAGGTAAGTGCTTAGCATGTCTGGTTTGGGAGGTCAGACTATTCCTAGTGTCAGCTCAGCGGTTAAGGCACTTGCCTGTGAAGCCTAAGGACCCAGGTTCGATTCCCCAGCAACCAAGCAAGCCAGATGCACAAGGTGGCACATGCATCTGGAGTTTGTTTGCAGTGGCTGGAGGCCTGCCGCACCCATTCTCTCTCTCCCTCAAAATAAAAAATAAATAAAAGAAAAGAATTCTCCCAGTCTCTTACCGTTGTGCCTGCTAGGCCCACTAGGACCCCACTGGACAGAGCACAGCCACTGACAAGCTCTGGGGGCTGGTTGGTTCCCCAAGTCCTCGTGAGAGGCTGAGGGACTCCCACCCAGGGTACCAACCCCACAGCTGTCCCCAGCCAGGGCCCTGCGGAATGTGTGGTATTGGCTCCTTCACATCGGGGACGTGTGCAACTCAGAACTGGGCAACCCGTACATGAAATGCGCTCGGGTTTTTGATGATGCCAAGGACAACTGCATGAAGGTCGCGCCGCGCGTCTACCACCTGTGCTACGTGCTCATGCCCTTCAAACTGGCGCTCTGTGGACTTTCCAGCCGTGAGGAAGCTGGGGGCTCCCTGGAGGGGAGCTTGAAGCATGGGAATATGCGCTGAGTTAGGAGGGTGGGCCTGGGGAGGGACAATGAATATGGAGCCCATAAGGATGCTGTGCTTAGTCTGGGGGGGGGAGTGATGATGGGACTAGCTAGGCTAAAAGGTGTTGCACAAGTGTGGAACAGGAAAAGCAGAAAGTCTGGAAGGCCTGGGCTGGGGAGATGGCTTAGAGGTTAAGGTGTTTGTCTGCAAAGCCAAAGGACCCTGGTTCAACTCCCTAGGACCCATATAAGCCAGATGCACAGGTGGCACATATGTCTGGAGTTCATTTGCAGTGGCTGGAAGCCCTGGTGCACCCATTCTCTCTCCCTCTATCTGCTTCTTTCTCTCTCTCTCTCACTCTCTCAAATAAATAAAATAATTTTTTGAGAGAGTCAGAGAGAAAGAGAGAGAGAGAGAGAGAGAATGGGTGTGCCAGCAACCTCTCAGCCACTGTGAACAAACTCCAGACGCGTGTGCCCCCTTGTGGGCAAGCGTGGCATTGCGCTCTTGCGTCACTTTGCATCTGGCTAAACGTGGGACCTGGAGAATTAAACAGGTGTTCTTAGGCTTGGCAGACAGGCACCTTAACCACTAAGCCATCTCTCCAGCCCAATAAAATAATTTAAAAAAAAAGAAAGTCCAGAAGGTCCTGTAAAAAGAGGGTCAAGAAGACAGGAGCGGCTGACCATATCTGACCCTCTCCTGACACTAGACCTACTGACTCACAGTGGTCCAGGTGTTCTGCGTCATCCCCAAGTACATCCAGCCCTTCCTGAGGAAGACCATCGGCACCCGTGAGTGACACCTCCAGCCCTTGCCAGGGTGCAGACTTAGCACCCCAGGCCCAATGAAGGGGAGGTAGCTCACCAAAGCCAGTCTCTTAAGACAGGAGTTGAGCCCCCACAGCAAGCACGGATCGCAGGGCTTCATCTCTTGTGATAGAGCATGGACCAGAGCCAGCGGTCACCAATTCTTAGTCCACTGTAGGTCCAGGGCCCAGGGATGATGGCTGGACTGCTAGCCACGATTCCTGGGCAGGACCAGCTCCCACCCTGAGCAGATCTGCCCTGCTAACTATCCCTGCTTATGTCTCCTCTGACTCTTCTGGCCCCAGCCATAATGAAACTGATTGACCGGGTACGTCAGGAGTTTGAGTTCAACATGACAGCCACCTATCACTTCTCTGTGGACCTCAATGCCTCACGGAGCCTGTCCCAGGTGGCTGCGGACCTCCACGAGGCCATCAGCGTGAAGCTGCACAGCGCCAGAGAGGTGCTGGCTCTGATGGGCTACACCACGCCTCTGCTGCTGACATTTCTCTACCTCCAGTGAGGGGCTGCTGCAGCCTGGGGAGGGGGGGGTACTGGGCTATGGGACTGCCTATCCTTGGCATCCTGGGAGGACGAAGGGGCAGAGCAGCTCAGGTTGCCCAGTGGGTCTGATTAGGGGAGCCAAGGAGCCACACGTGTGTCTATCCCCAGGGCCCTGTGTTACCGGTACTGTTACTTGAACTGGGATGATTTCGACAACATCTATATCACCAGCCGCTTCCTGCGCATGGAGGCCGTGCGCTCTCTGGCTGGGCTGCCCACGGTGTTGCCGCTCACTGCTCACGAGGCCAGATGCTACATCCAGCCAGGTGTGGAGGGCCTTGGGGCTGGGAAAGAGGGGCTTTCAAGCAGGTCCCGGCTTCCTCAGATCCGGTAGACATGGACTCCTCTCTGGAGCCCAGACAGAGGGAAGAAAGGAGACTTCAGGCTGAGGGAGAGACCTGGCCCTGCCCATTCTTTTTTGGTGAACACCAGCAGGAAAAATGCGCCAGGCGACGCCTCTGGGAGCATCCTGGTGGCTCGGACGGTGGCAAGGCTGTGTGGGGAACATATGGAGCGGGGGTGTGAGGTTGGGAAGGCAGTGGTAAGGGCGGGAGGTTTGCTGCTAATGTGGACAGAAAGATGGCCGAGGAGGTAGGAGCCAGATGAAGGAGAAGGGGTACCCAGGAGCCAGGGATGGGCCCCAGGCCCGAGTGGAGCTGCAAGGCCTGTCCCTGTCACCATGGAGCCCTTCCCCTGGAGGTTGTTTCCACCCTTGCCTTGGTCATCACAGCCAGTTTCCTTCCCATCTTTCCTTCCTTCCTTTCTTTCTTTCTTTCTTTCTTTCTTTCTTTCTTTCTTTCTTTCTTTCTTTCTTTCTTTTTAATTTTATTTTTGGTTTTTCAAGATAGGGTCTCGCTCTGGCCCAGGCTGACCTGGAATTCACTCTGTAGTCTCAGGGTGGCTTTGAACTCATGGCGATCCTCCTACTTCTGCTTCCTGAGTGCTGGGATTAAAGGTGTGCGCCACCACGCCCGGCATCCTTCCCATCTTTGGGATGAGCAAACAAGCTAAGAGATGGCTCAGTGGTTAAGGTGTTTGCCTGTAAAGCCTAATGACCTGGGTTCGATTCCCCAGTCACCACATAAAGCCAGAACACAAAGTGGCGCATGCATTTGGAGTTCGTTTGCAGTGCCTGGAGGCCCTGGTGAGCCCATTCTCTCTCTGACTCTCTCTCTCTCTATCACTCTCTTTCTGGTTACAAATAAATTAAAAATTAAAATAAAGAGCTGGAGAGATGGCTAGTGGTTAAGGCATTTGCCTGCAAAGCTAAAGATTCGATTCTCCAGGACCCACGTAAGCCAGATTCACAAGGAGGGGGCACATGCGTTTGGAGTTCATTTTTAGTGGCTGGAGGTTCTGGTGTACTCATTCTCTCTCTACCTCTTTCTCTCTCTCAAATAAATAATTAATTTTTTATTTTTATTTTTTATTTTTTTAAAATATTTTATTTTATTTTTATTTATTTATTTGACAGAGAAAGAAGGAGAGAGAGACAATGAGCATGCCAGGGCCTCCAGCCATTGCAAATGAATTCTAGATGCATGTGCCCCCTTGTGCATCTGGCTAATGTGGGTCCTGGAGAATTGAACCAGGGTCCTTTGGCTTTGCAGGCAAACGCCTTAACTGCTAAGCCATCCCTCCAGCCCAATAATTAATTTTTTAAAAAAACTTTTAAAAAATTAAAATAAAAACATGCTGAGCTCAATAGGAGCAGGTACCTCCCCAGAATCTAGGTCCCATGCACACTCCTGACGACCTATCCCCTTAGGATCCATCTTCCTGTCCCAGTGGGAACGGATTTATTACATACTGGAGACCTTTGACCTTGCCCGCCACCTCCTCATCGTACTGCTCCTGGTCTTCTTGGACTATGCTGTCTTCTGGGTGCTGGACCTGGCCCGCTACCATCTGCAGGGGGAGATAGTTGCTCGCAGTGAGTGCCTGCCTCAGGCATCCTCTCCTTCCAACCCTTTTTTTGGTTTTGTTTTGTTTGTTTTGGTTTTTCGAGGTAGGGTCTCACTCTAGCCCAGGCTGACCTGGAATTCACTATGTAGTCTCAGGCTGGCCTTGAACTCAAGGCAATGCTCTTACCTCTGCTTCCCGAGTGCTGGGATTAAAGGCGTGCGCCACCACGCCCAGCTCCATCCTCTCCTTCCTAAAGGCTTCGAAGATCCCACATCCATCTCCCTGTCATCTATCCAACTCTAGTGTCTGCCTAGTATCCAGGGCAAGGTCATGACATACCAGAGTGGCTAAAGACACAAGCTCTAAATCAGACTGGCCGGAGTTCGAATCCCAGCCCTGCCAGGCATGGTGGCGCACGCCTTTAATCCCAACACTTGGGAAGCAGAGGTAGAAGGATCTGCATGCACGTTCGAAGCCACCCTGAGACTACACAGTGAATTCCAGGTCAGCCTGGACTAGAGCGAGACCCTACCTTGAAAAATAAAAACAAGAGCCCAGGACTGAGGAAATGGCTTAGTGATTAAGGCATTTGCCTGTGAATCCTAAGGACTCCAGTTTGGTTCCGCAGGACCCTCGTAAGCCAGATGCACAAGGGGGCACATGCGTCTGGAGTTCATTTTTTTCTTTTTTCTTTCTTGCTTTTTGTTCTTTCTTTTCCTTCCTTCCTTCCTTCCTTCCTTCCTTCCTTCCTTCCTCCTTCCCTCCCTCCCTCCCTCTCTCTCTCTTTTTCTTTCTTTCTTTCTTTCTTTTTTTGGTTTTTCAAGGTAGGATCTCACTTTAGCCCAGGCTGACCTGGAATTTACTACGTAGTCTCAGGCTGGCCTCGAACTCACGGTGATCCACCTGTCTCTGCCTCCAGAGTGCTGGGATTAAAGGTGTGCGCCACCACGCCTGGCCCTGGTTTTACTTTCTACCCTTTAGAAGGTGGGCTCTCTCCTATGTGGGAGACTGGGTCACTGCTCTCTTTGTTCTTTACCCCTTGTCATTGTGCCAGGCCCTGTGCTAGTGTCCATAAACGTGGAAGGGACTGGCTATTCTGGGAATATTTACCGTGACCTGGTGTCAGCATTTGACATTCTACAACAGGGCAACATCAGTGTATTGTCCCGGCGCTGCCTCCTTCGTCCCTCGGAACCAGACAGCACTGGTTACATTGTCATCGGTATCTGCCTCATCCGAGCTGGAACCCAGTGACCCAGGCTGTGGCGGGGTGGCAGGCAGAGGGGGAGAGGCTGGGGTGTGGCGGGCACGTTGTGCCATGCATGTTCACTGTGTGTGCCCTGCTCCCAGGCACCATGTATGGCCTCTGCTTCTTTGTCACTCTGTTTGGCCACTATGTCAGCAGGCTGCGGCGCATCATCTGTGCTTCTTACTACCCATCTAGAGAACAGGTGAGGTGGGCACAGCTCCGGCCCCAGGTGCTAAGCTAGAGGCTGTCTGTCTTGGCTTTGAGGATCCTGAAGTCCTTCAGCAGCCTCGGTCGGGTCGCCTCTTGAAGAACTCCAAAAGCAAATGACCTGGATGGCAGGGCTCTGAATCCTAGACGGAGCTGGGAGCAATAATGCTTCTTCTTCTTTTTTTTTTTTTTTTTCCCCGAGGTAGGGTTTCACTCTAGCCCAGGTTGACCTGGAATTCACTCTGTTGTCTCAGGCTGGCCTTGAACTCATGGTGATCCTCCTACCTCTACCTACCGAGTGCTGGGATTAAAGGTGTGTGCCACCACGCCCAGCTGTTGCTTCTTTATTGTCAGTTTGGTTTGGTTTTTTGAGGTAGGGTCTCACTCTAGCCCAGGCTGACTTGGAATTCACTATGTTGTTAGGGTGGCCCTGAACTCACAGCTGTCCTCCTACCTCTGCCTTCCAAGTGCTGGGATTAAAGGTGTGTGTCACCACGCCCCACTTTCGATATCTTAATAAAACCTTTTGTTTTTGTTTTTTGTTTTTCTGAGGTAGGGTCTCACTCTAGTCCAGGCTGATCTGGAATTCACTCTAGACTCAGGCTGGCCTCTAACTCATAGCAATCCTCCTACCTCTGCCTCCCAGGTCTTGGTCTGGGATTAAAGGAGCATAGCACCACGCCCAGCTATAAAACTTTTTTTTTTTTTTTTTTTTTTTTTTTTTGGTGTGTGTTTTGTTTTTCAAGGTAGGGTCTCACTCTAGCTCATACTGACCTGGAATTCACCCTGTAGTTTCAGGGTAGCCTCGAACTCATGGCAATCCTCCTACCTCTGCCCTGTGCACCTTTAATGAATAAAAGTTTGTGAAAACCCAGAGAAAGGAGTGAACTCTTTCACCTAGGAGGCCTTGTCCAGAAAGGCTTCCTGGAGGAAAGGGCATTTGAGCGAAGTCTCAAGGGTTCCAGGGCTTCATAGGAGACAGACGGAAGGAAAGACAGGCAAGGAGTGGGGAGAGGTGCAGAGGACATGCATGGAACGCAGTAGAAACAAGATCAAGCTCGTCCCCATCCCTGATCCACTTCACCAGGAAAGGATCGCCCACCTCTACCACACACTGCTGAGCCGTCGAGCCAACCAGGTGGCAGCACTGAACATATCAGTGAGGCGACGGGCAGCTGACCAGGGCCGCATGAGTGTCGTCCAGGTGCTAGCTCTCCGGTGAGCCCACAGGGTTCCCCTAAAGAGGTGGGACGAGAGTGGACCGAAAAGGAACCCGGGGTCAGGATGGATCACGGGCCTTGCCGAGGACCGAGAGCTTTGGTAGTAGAAATGTGCATTCCGTGCCATTCCAGGCTTGAGAGGGAGAATCAGAGATGAGGGAGTTCTTGAGAGTCAGGGGTGATGGGCTGGAGAGATGGCTTGGCAGTAAAGGCATTTGCCTGCAAAGCCTAAGGACCCAGGTTCGATTCTCCAAGATCCGCATGAGCTTAGATGCACAAGGTGACACATGTGCCTGGAGTTTTGCAGTGGCTGGAGGCCCTGGCATGTCCAGTCTGTGTGTGCACGCGTGCGAGCGCCTCTGTCTCTCTCTCTCTGAAGTAAATAAATAATTATTATTTTTATTTTTGGTTTTTTAAGGTAGGGTCTCACTCTAGCCCAGGCTGACTTGGAATTCACTATGTAGTCTCAGGGTGGCCTCGAACTCATGGTGATCCTCCTACCTCTGCCTCCTGAGTGCTGGGATTAAAGGCGTGCGCCACCATGCCTGGCTAAAAAAATTTTTTTTTAAAGTGAGGAGTGAAGGGTAGAGGGATGAAGGAGGAGAAGAGGGCAATGGCTAAGTCGTTGCTACAGTGAGAGGGGTGGAAGTCAGGCTGCAGGGGAGACGTGGGGATTGGTGTGGGTGTGGGAGGAGCTAGCTAGGCAGAGCTTCTGTTACCGCTCCTTTCAGGTGTCCTTGTCTGAGTTCATGGCTCAAGCCATCTTGGCAGCATCAGACCTACTGCCTGGGCTGTGGGCAGCCTGAAGACCAAGGGTACATGGAAAACCTTGTGCCCTGCAGCACCCCAGGCTGCCCAGGTGAGACTCCCCCAAACCCGAACACTGGAACCTCGTAGAGTATGCCTCTCCTGGTAGGACTTGTCATCTCTGCACATAGTTCCCTAGCGTGGGACAGTGAGGCAGTGGCTAGAAACCAGGAGCCTGGGCTGGAGAGATGGCTTAGTGGTTAAGCGCTTGCCTGTGAAGCCTAAGGACCCCAGTTCGATTGTCCAGGTCCCACGTTAGCCAGATGCAGATGGTGGCGCATGTGCCTGGAGTTCGTTTGCAGTGGCTAGAGGCCCTAGCGCGCCCATTCTCACTCTTTCTCCTTTCTCTCTCTCTCTCCCCCTCCCTCACTGTCTCTAATAAATAAATTAATTAATTTCTAAAAATAAAATAAACAACAACAACAAAAAAGAAACCAGGGGCCTAGGGAGTGGGTGGGTAAACTCAGGTTCCCTCCCTTCCCTGGACGATTCATGCAGGTCTGTACTGTCGCACCTGCTTCCGACTGCTGGGAAACTCATGCTCCGTGTGCGCCTCTCCCCTCTCCTTCCAGGGGGACCTGGACCCAGAGCTGTGAGTCTTGTCTTTCACCCATGGGGGAGGCTGGAGTCGGTGGGGGCAGTGGGTACAGCGGACCTGCCCATATCTGTGGGCCACTGACATGAGAGGCTTCTCCAGGGACTCTAGTGACGAGGAGGGTCCTCGGCTATGGCTGGCTGCAGCTCAAAGGAAGGCCCCTGAGCAGGAGCTGGTACTGCAACAACAGCTGCAGGAAACACTGGGCCGGAGCCTGTCAGAGGAGTCCAGCTCCCAGTCCAGGTGAGCAGGAAGCAGTTAAAGCTGGCGCCTGGGAACTGGGAGCACGTTCTGTCACACTGTCACAGCACATCAACACAGACTTTCTGGGTGCCTGGATCTGTGCAGGGATCGGAGACCGGGAGGGCGGAGGGTTCAGGGAGAATGGGGAGGAAAACAGGCCTGTAGTGTCTGCACTCCTGCCTGCAAAAGCTCACTGTGAGGTGGGAGGAGAATGGCACTACACAGACAGCAACACCGGTGCACAGCACCCTGTCGAGGAGTGACACCCTCCTGGGATGGGGAATATATAAACGAGCTGGGTTTGTGATGGGCTGGTGGTTTGCAGCTAAGTGGAAGAGCGCATGCCAGGGGCTGGCCTGTGTGAGTTTGGAGAATGTGAAACATCCAGGAAGCAAATAAAACTCAAGTGTGTCTATCTGGGTGGGGACCTGGGAGTATGCTGGAGATGGGGTGGGAAGTCACCGCGAGGAGAGACAGAGAAGGACCTCACCAGAGGCTGAAGATCTCAGGGTTCTTTGAGGCGCTCACTCTCTGGCCCAGGCTGACCTGGAACTCACTCTGTAGTCCAGGCTGGCCTCAAACTCACTATTATCCTCCTACCTCATCCTCCCCAGTGCTAGCATTAAAGGTGTGTATCATTTCACCCAGCTCAAATATGATTTTGTTTGTTTGTTTTGAGACAGGGTCTCACTTTAGCCCAGGCTTGGCTTGAACTCCCAGTGAGCCCTCCTGCCTCAGCTTCCTGAGTGCTGATATGATAGGTTTGAGTCACCACGCTGAAGATTACATTTGTCTCTTTCTCTCTCTCTCTCTCTTTTGTATTGTTTTGTTTTTGTTTTTCGAGGTAGGGTCTCACTCTAGTCCAGGCTGACCTGGAACTTACTATGCAGTCTCGAACTCAGGTGATCCTCTACCTTTGCCTCCCGAGTGCTGGGATTAAAGGAGTGTGCCACCACGCCTGGCTTTTTTTTTTTTTTTTTTTTTTTTGCTGGCAGAGAAAAGAATTAGTTCACCAGGGCCTCCAGCCACTGCAGTCAAATTCCAGACATGTGTGCCACCTTGTGCACATGTGCAACCTTGCATGCTTGCATCACCTTGCAAAACTGTCAAACATGGGTCCTGGGAGGCAAGTGCCATCTCTCCAGCCTCTCTCTCTTTCACATAATAAATTGGGTACCATGCCCTGGCACCTTTAATGAATAAAAGTTTTTTTTTAAAGGCCTTGAGGCTTCCTGGAGGAAAGGGCATTTGAGCCCCAGTCTCAAGGGTTCCAGGGCTTCAGGAGACAGACGGAAGGAAAGACGCAAGGAGTGGGGAGAGGCGAGAGGACATGCATGGAACGCAGTAGAAACAAGATCAAGGCAATCCCTGATCCACTTCACCAGGAAAGGATCGCCCACCTCTACCAGGCACTGCTGAGCCGTCGAGCCAACCAGGTGGCAGCACTGAACATATCAGTGAGGCGACGGGCAGCTGACCAGGGCTGAGTGTCTGGAGGGTTCCCCAAAGAGGTGGGACGGGTGTGGTCAGGATGGATCACGGGCCTTGCCGAGGACCGAGAGCTTTGGTAGTAGAAATGTGCATTCCGTGCCATTCCAGGCTTGAGAGGGAGAATCAGAGATGAGGGTTCTTGAGGAGTGGACCCAGGGCTCCAAGATCCGCATGAGCTTAGATGCAAAGGTGACATTTGCCTGGGTTTCCTGCCCAGGCTGGAGGCCCTGGCATGTCCAGTCTGTGTGTGCACAAGGTGAGTCTCTCTCTCTCTGGCATGTCCAGTAAATAAATAATTATTATTTTTATTTTTGGTTTTTTAATTTTTGGTTTTTAGTAGGGTCTCACTCTGGCCCAGGCTGACTTGGAATTCACTATGTAGTCTCAGGGTGGCCTCGAACTCATGGTGATCCTCCTACCTCTGCCTCCTGAGTGCTGGGATTAAAGGGCGTGCGCCACCATGCCTGGCTAAAAATTTTTTTAAAGTGAGGAGTGAAGGGTAGAGGGATGAAGGAGGAGAAGAGGGCAATGGCTAAGTCGTTGCTACAGTGAGAGGGGTGGAAGTCAGGCTGCAGGGGAGACGTGGGGATTGGTGTGGGTGTGGGAGGAGCTAGCTAGGCAGGCTTCTGTTACCTCCTTTCAGGTGTCCTTGTCTGAGTTCATGGCTCAAGCCATCTTGGCAGCATCAGACCTACTGCCTGGGCTGTGGGCAGCCTGAAGACCAAGGGCACATGGAAACTTGTGCCCTGCAGCACCCCAGGCTGCCCAGGTGAGACTCCCCCAAACCCGAACACTGGAACCTCGTAGAGTATGCCTCTCCTGGTAGGACTTGTCATCTCTGCACATAGTTCCCTAGCGTGGGACAGTGAGGCAGTGGCTAGAAACCAGGAGCCTGGGCTGGAGAGATGGCTTAGTGGTTAAGCGCTTGCCTGTGAAGCCTAAGGACCCCAGTTCGATTGTCCAGGTCCCACGTTAGCCAGATGCAGATGGTGGCGCATGTGCCTGGAGTTCGTTTGCAGTGGCTAGAGGCCCTAGCGCGCCCATTCTCACTCTTTCTCCTTTCTCTCTCTCTCCCCTCCTCACTGTCTCTAATAAATAAATTAATTAATTTCTAAAAATAAAATAAACAACAACAACAAAAAAGAAACCAGGGGCCTAGGGAGTGGGTGGGTAAACTCAGGTTCCCTCCCTTCCCTGGACGATTCATGCAGGTCTGTACTGTCGCACCTGCTTCCGACTGCTGGGAAACTCATGCTCTGTGTGCGCCTCTCCCCTCTCCTTCCAGGGGGACCTGGACCCAGAGCTGTGAGTCTTGTCTTTCACCCATGGGGGAGGCTGGAGTCGGTGGGGGCAGTGGGTACAGCGGACCTGCCCATATCTGTGGGCCACTGACATGAGAGGCTTCTCCAGGGACTCTAGTGACGAGGAGGGTCCTCGGCTATGGCTGGCTGCAGCTCAAAGGAAGGCCCCTGAGCAGGAGCTGGTACTGCAACAACAGCTGCAGGAAACACTGGGCCGGAGCCTGTCAGAGGAGTCCAGCTCCCAGTCCAGGTGAGCAGGAAGCAGTTAAAGCTGGCGCCTGGGAACTGGGAGCACGTTCTGTCACACTGTCACAGCACATCAACACAGACTTTCTGGGTGCCTGGATCTGTGCAGGGATCGGAGACCGGGAGGGCGGAGGGTTCAGGGAGAATGGGGAGGAAAACAGGCCTGTAGTGTCTGCACTCCTGCCTGCAAAAGCTCACTGTGAGGTGGGAGGAGAATGGCACTACACAGACAGCAACACCGCCGTGCACAGCACCCTGTCGAGGAGTGACACCCTCCTGGGATGGGAATATATAAACGAGCTGGGTTTGTGATGGGCTGGTGGTTTGCTTGGCTAAGTGGAAGAGCGCATGCCAGGGGCTGGCCTGTGTGAGTTTGGAGAATGTGAAACATCCAGGAAGCAAATAAAACTCAAGTGTGTCTATCTGGGTGGGGGACCTAGGAGTATGCTGGAGATGGGGTGGGAAGTCACCGCGAGGAGAGACAGAGAAGGACCTCACCAGAGGCTGAAGATCTCAGGGTTCTTTGAGGCGCTCACTCTAGCCCAGGCTGACCTGGAACTCACTCTGTAGTCCAGGCTGGCCTCAAACTCACTATTATCCTCCTACCTCATCCTCCCCAGTGCTAGCATTAAAGGTGTGTATCATTTCACCCAGCTCAAATATGATTTTGTTTGTTTGTTTTGAGACAGGGTCTCACTTTAGCCCAGGCTTGGCTTGAACTCCCAGTGAGCCTCCTGCCTCAGCTTCCTGAGTGCTGATATGATAGGTTTGAGTCACCACGCCTAGATTACATTTGTCTCTTTCTCTCTCTCTCTCTCTTTTTGTATTGTTTTGTTTTTGTTTTTCGAGGTAGGGTCTCACTCTAGTCCAGGCTGACCTGGAACTTACTATGCAGTCGCAGGGTGGCCTCGAACTCATGGTGATCCTCCTACCTTTGCCTCCCGAGTGCTGGGATTAAAGGAGTGTGCCACCACGCCTGGCTTTTTTTTTTTTTTTTTTTTTTTTTTGGTAATTTTTTATGAGAGAGATACAGAGAAAGAATTAGTTCACCAGGGCCTCCAGCCACTGCAGTCAAATTCCAGACATGTGTGCCACCTTGTGCACATGTGCAACCTTGCATGCTTGCATCACCTTGTACGTCTGGCTTATGTGGGACCTGGAGAGTCAAACATGGGTCCTTAGGCTTCGCAGGCAAGTGCCATCTCTCCAGCCTCTCTCTCTCTCTTTTTTTTTTTTTTTGGTTTTTCGAGGTAGGGTCTCACTCTGGCCCAGGCTGACCTGGAATTAACTATGTAGTCTCAGGGTGGCCTTGAACTCACGGCGATCCTCCTACCTCTGCCTCCCGAGTGCTAGGATTAAAGGCATGCGCCACCACGCCCGGCTCAGCCTCTCTTTTTTAAATTATTATTTTTGCTTTGAGAGAGAAAGAGGAAGAGAGAGAGAATAGGTGTGCCTGGACCTTCAGCCTGCTGCAAAACCAGAGGCATGTGCCCCCTTGTGCTCATGTGCGACATTGTGTGTTTGTGTCATTGTGAGTCTGGCTACGTGGGACCTGGAGATTTGAACATGACTTCTTAGGCTTTGCAGGCAAATGCCTTATCCACTAAGCCATTCCTCCACCCTAATTTTCTTCCTTCCTTCCTTCTTTTGTTTTTCTGAGGTAGTGTCTCACTCTAGCCCAGGCTGACCTGGAATTCACTCTGTAGTCTCAGGGTGGCCTCGAACTCATGGCAATCCTCCTATCTCTGCCTCCCAAGTGCTGGCATTAAAGGTGTGTGCTATTACACCCAGCCTATTTTTCTTTCTTTTTTTAAATTTATTTTATTTCCCTTTTTTATTTAAATATTTTTATTTATTTGCTGCCTCCCAAGAATGGGCATGCCAGAGCCTCCAGCCACTGCATTTGCCACTTAGATAGGGTCTCACTCTAGTCCAGGCTGGCCTGGAATTCACTATGTAGTCTCAGAGTGGCCTCGAACTCACGGTGATCCTCCTACCTCTGCCTCCCGAGTGCTGGGATTAAAGGTGTGCGCCACCACACCAGGCAACATCTAGCTTATGCGGGAACCAGGGAATCGAATTTGGGTCATTTGGTTTTGCAAGCACCTTACCCACTAAAGCCATCTCTCCAGTCCATTTGTGTCTTAAAAAAAATGTTTTAGGGGTTGGGGATTTAGCTCAGTGGATGAGCGCTTGCCTATTTTGTTTTATTCCTAGCTGGGCATGGTGGCACCAGGAGTTCAAGACCACCCTGAGACTATATAGTGAATTCAAGGGCAGCCTGGGCCAGAGTAAGACCCTATCTTGAAAAACCAAACAAACAAACAAAAAACCCTGACAGGGGCTGGAGAGATGGCTTAGCAGTTAAGGTGCTTGCCTGCGAAACCTAAGGACTTATGTTCAACTCCCCAGATCCTACATAAGCCAGACACACAAGGTGGCACATGCATCTGCAAGTGGCTAGAATCTGGCCCATTCTTAAATAAATAAATAAAAATATATTATTTTTTATTGACTTTTAATCTTACATACCAAAAAACCCACCTGATATTTCCTCCCTCCCCCATTCCACTTTAGAACTCCGGTCTCCATCATATCCCCTCCCTTTCTCCATTAGTCTCTCTCCTAATTTGATGACATCATCTTTCTCTTCTATTTTGAGGGTCTTGCAAAGGTATTGCTAGGCACTGCAAGATCATGGATATCGAGGCCAATTAAATAAAGTATTTTTTAAAAAATAGGGGACTGAGACTACATAGTGAATTCCAGGTCAGCCTGGGCTAGAGCAACACCCTACCTGGAGAGAGAGAAAAAAAAAGTTTTGTTTTGTTTTTTTAAATAGAACTTTAAAATTTATTTATTTATTTATTGAGAGAGGGGGCAAAGTGAAAGAGAATGGGCACACCAGGGCCTCCAGCCATGGTAAATGAACTCCAGATGCATGGGCCACCTTGTGCATCTGACTTATGTGAGTCCTGGGCAATAAAACCCGAGTCCTTAGGCTTCACAGGCAAGCGCCTTAACCACTAAGCTATCTCTCCAGCCCAGTTAGTTGTTTTATTAATGTTTTTTTTAAAAAAAACATTTTATTTATTTATTTGAGTGAGTGAGAGAGAGAGAGAGATACAGAAATAGGCAGGTAGAGAGAGAGAGAATGGGCACGCCATGGCCTCCAGCTACTGCAAACGAACTCCAGATGTGTGCGCCCCCTTGTTCATCTGGCCTACGTGGGTTCTGGAGAATCAAGCCTCGAACCGGGGTCCTTAGGCTTCACAGGCAAGCGTTTAACCGCTAAGCCATCTCTCCAGCCCCTTATTAATGTTTTTTAAATATACTTAAAAAGTATTTCACTTACTTATTTGTTTTGAATAAGGGTCTCATTATGTGGCCTAAGTGGACTTCAAACTTGTAATCCTCCTACTTCTGTCAGCATCCTGAATAACAGACTGGCTACATGAGGACTTTTTAAATTATATATATATATATACATATTTATTTATTTATTTTGGTTTTTCCAGGTGGGGTCTCACTCTAGCCCAGGCTGACCTGGAATTCACTATGTAGTCCCAGGGTGGCATCCAACGCACAGGGATCCTCCTACCTCTGCCTCCTGAGTGCTGGGATTAAAGGCGTGTCCTCAAGTTTTGAGTTCGAGGCCCCTGAGACTACTTTGTCTTTTGAAAAAGGGTCTCAACACTGTGGCCCAGGTTGTCCTGGAATTCACTATGTAGAGCAGGCTGGCCTAGAACTTGTGGCAATCCTCCTGCCTCAGCCTCCTGAGGGCCGTTACATGGTTTTCGCTGACACATGTGGTAGGCATAGATAGGATTCAAGGTCGGAAGGCTTTTTCTGGGCAGCTCAGGGGCAAGGACAGAGGAAGATTGATGTCCTCAGTCCCTATCTGAGATGAGGGTGCTTGAAGACAAGGAGCTGAGGCCCTGCATGTTACGTCCTAGTGAGGTGTTCGGTGTGCAGGCAGTGGCCTGGGGATAGAGACGGTGGGCCAAGAAAGGCTCAGAGAGTGGACCACAGCCAGGGAAGAATTCTGGGATGACCCTCCGCCAAGGCCGAAAAGGATGTCAGAATGGAAGCTGAAATGGAGGTCGCTCGGTTGGAGAGCCCAGTTACACGGTGTCCTCCCATGAGGAGGAGGATGCCGCAGCAGACGAACAGCGCCACGGGCCTCCTGGATGGATGTGTCCGGGAGGCCTAGCTGTCACGGGGCCAGTGATACACTGCTGTGGCAGCCGGGGCCTCGGCAAAAACGCACTTTGGGGGCTGGGGTGGTGGTGCACGCCTTTAATCTAAGGCCAAGACAGAAGGATCACTGAGAGTTCAAGGCCAGCCTGAGACTACAGTGAGTTCCAGGTCAAGCCTGGGCTAGTTCGAGAGACCCTACCTCAGGCAAAACAACAAAATCAAAGCACTTCGGGCCAGTTGGGTTTGAGGACAAACCGTGCCCACTAGGGAGTAGGGCGAAGAAAACTGTCCTGTAGGCACATTCCAGGGCAAACGGGCCTGCGGAGGTGGGGATGAGGGGGTGGTTGAAGGGAGGCAAAGATTTCAGTCAGAGGTTCCAGTGAAGATAAACACCGGGATTGGGTAGATGTACTTGTTTGCAAAGCCTGCTGACCAGGGTTCAATTCCTCAACCACCTGTGTAAAGTCAAATGGGCATTTGTTTACAGTGGTGAGGGACCCTGATGCACATGTACACAAATAAATTCTTAAAATCTGGGATGAACTGGGGGGAGGCTGCAGTTGAAACTTGAGCAGGGGTGCTGGTTAAGGTCCCTCACTAGTGGTTCTGCCTTTCTGGCTACATTGGGTAACCTGGTGCCCACTTGACCCTCAGCATCAGCCTAAAGTCTATTTATTTGTATTTTTATTTACTTATCTATTTATTAGAGACAGAGAAAGAGGGAGGGGAGTTGAGAATGGGTGTGCCAGGGCCTCCTTTAGCCGCTGCAAACAAATTCCAGGCAGATGTGCCACCATGTGCATCTGGCTTACGAGGGTCCTGGGGAATTGGGCCTTGAACCAGGGTCCTTAGGCTTCACAGGCAAGTGCTTAACCATTAAGCCATCTCTCTAGCCCCTAAAGTCTATTTCTTAAAAGCATGTACACTTACCTGTGAAGCCTAAGGACCCAGGTTCGACTCTCCAGGTCCCACATAAGCCAGATGCACAAGGTGGCACATCTGTCTGGAATTTGTTTGCAGTGGCTAGAGGCCCTGGTGCACCCATTCTGTCTCTAATAAATAAAAATTAAAAAAAAAAAAAACTATCATGGCAGAGCCACCCCGCTTTCTCTCCTCCCAGTGATCTGGATGAAGAATGGGGTTCTCAGAGGAAGCTTTGGCAGCCACTCCTACCCGAAGCCCCTCAGTCGGCTGACTCTTCCTTGTCATCTTTGCTGGAACCACCTCAGAGAGCCTCTGCCCCCAAAGAAGCCCCCTCCCCAGCCTCAGAGTCCACAGCCCCTGATCCCTCCCACCCACCTTCACAATAAAACAACCAAAGGTGGACACGTGTGAATCTTAAATTATTATTATTTCTTCCTGTCGTTTACACCCGAGGTGGGGAGAGGAAGGGAACAGCGGAGGGGGAGATGCTCCCCCTCTAAGGCACTGCCTGGGAAAGCTGCAGGCCGGGAGAGGAGAGGCGACGTTGCCCCCACTCTCTGGGACTAAGCCCCAGTCTCCCCGAGTCCTGGGCTCTCCCCATCACCTGAAATGCTAAGATGAAGCCCAGGGCACCCAACCTCCCCTTCTAATATATTACATCACTTTTTAAATAGATACAGGGACTGGTCCTGCTACCCTTCCCTGGGGCCCCTCCCCACTTAGGGAAGAACCTGGGCAGCTGTGCAAATGGGCATGGGGACGCAAGGGGGGGGGGAGCACCGGGCCCCTGAACCTGCCCCTTTTATGGAGGGGGAGGGCCGCCAGGTCAGGGAGGGGTGATAGTGCAAGGCGGAGCCCAGGCCGCAATGGGGGTCCAGCACCCAGCGAGCAGGAAAGGGTAGAGGTGGGAAGAATTTTCCCCCCTCCACACACACACACACACACCCCAGCAGAATTGGGTAGTTAAAAATCTGAAATTGGATTTCAACAAGACCAACAAGAGGCTATATACAGAATGGGGGTGGGGTGGATTCGATCTTTTTAAAAAAAAAAAAGAGTGCCAGTCAAGGACCTGAGGAAGAATCCCACGCCTCCCCCACCCCCAGGTCCACAGCCCACTTTCCCAGCGGCAGGCAAGTCGTCTGCCCATTGCATTGGCATTGGGGGGGGGCGCCTGCTCACCGGGGCAGGGCCAGGACGGCTGGGTGCACGAAGCTGGATGGATGGCTAGAAGCGGTCCCCAGGGGCGCTGGCCGGGCGAGGCCGCCAGATGGCGCCGGCTGGTCGGCTCCCCCAACCCTCACCCCGACCCACACCCTCGCCAGCCAGCCCGGGGGCGGCGTGAGTCAGGGGCAGCAGCCGAGCTGGTGGCGGCAGCTCGGGCTCGCACCTGGGCGGGGAGGTGGGGAACAGAGGGTGAGAGCCCGGCCCGCCCTGCCCTGCCCTGCCCTCTGGCCCCAGGGAAGGAGCGCCTAGAACGAGACATTCCCTGCCCAGGGACGGGGGTGGGGGTTGAGGGGGGGGTGGAGGGAGGAGTGCTCCTGGCTGGGTGGAGCCTTGCTTGCTGCCCCCAGGGGCGGGTGAGCCTATCGGGCCACCCTGCCCCCTCCTCTAGGACCCCGTGACTCAGCGCTGGAGGTGGAGGGGGGGGGGAGCTGGGATGGCTCCATCCCTAAGGGCCCAGTCCCCCCCAGTCTCTGAAGCTTCCACCTTGCGCTCCCCCACCTACCCTTCCTTTGCCACCCCCCCCCTTTTGCACAATTCACTTCCAGGAAAAGGGAACAGAAACCAGGAAGGAAAGGGGGGGGTCTCAGAAGGGAAGGGCAGTCCACCCCCTGACATAGCCAAAACCCCAGGGGGCATGAAGTGGGGCAAGGCTTTGGTCCCAAGCCCCTGCCCCCTAGAAACCCGCATAGCCGAAATGGGACCCCCACAAATCAGAAATTCATTATTGCTTCTATTCCCCAGGAGCAGCTGGAGACAGGGATCCACTTTTACAATAGAGCTATAAATATATACATAATATCCCGGATAACTCCTTGGGTGATCACTCCAATTTGGAGAGCCTGTGCCCCAAAACCTTAGCTTGGAATTGGAATGGAGGGCTCTGGGGGAGGGGCTGATTCTGATGCCAGTGAGGCTCAGCATCCCTGACCCCAGCTCCACTTTTTTTTTTTCTGTGCTCCCACTGCTTGGCATGGGCGTACCCGGCCTTGTGCGGAGGGGGGGGGGCAGCCTGGCCACTCATCCCTCTTTAAGAGGACTCCATGGCACCTTCAGCCTGTGGTGTGGTAGGTGTCCCCTCCTCCTCCTCCTCCTCTGGGGGCCCTGGGGTGGACACTGGGGGCCCCGTAGGGGCTGACTGCTCCCAGAATCGAGCCAGAGAGAGGCGGAAGGTGTCCAGGTGGCCATTGGAGAGGTCAAGCCCAGCAGGGGATGTGGTCGAGGGTGGTGGGTAGTGTGGGGGAGCGTCATCCTTGCGGCGTCTCCGGGTGCGCACCTCCAGGCAGTTCTGGCCCTTGAGATGGCGCTGCAGGTGGTCCTCCTTGGCAAAAGCCTTGTGGCACAGGTGGCACTCATAGGGCCGGTCCCCCGTGTGTAGGTGCATGTGGTTCTTGAGGTCATAGCTGTGCAGGAAGCGGGCTGGGCAGTGTGGGCACGAGTAGGGGCGCTCTCCTGTGTGCTTCCGCATGTGGATCTTCAGCTTGTCGTTTCTGGTGCAGGCAGAGATGAATGGGGGGCGGACACACACACAAACATTCAGGTCTCAGTATGGAATCTAGAGCCCGTCCTGAGCCTCCACCGTTTCCCAGCTACTGCCCCATGGTACCCCTGCTGACTAGCCACCATCCATATCCATTCCTCTGCTTTCATTTCAGCTAGCTTGGGTTCCAAATCCTGCATGAGCGACCACTCCCTTGGCTGCTTGCCCCTAGCCTCACCCTTCTGGTCTCCTGTCCTTTCACTCCAGGACCCCACAAATGAGCCTGTCCTTCTAGAACCATCTATTTCCACACTGAGATCTCACACCCACCCCTAACCCTTGCTGAGCCCCGATCCCCACTTGCTCACCTAGTGAAACGGACTCCACAGACCTCACAGGCAAAGGGCTTCTCCCCCGTGTGGGTCCTCATATGGCGCGGCAGTTTGCCTGCCCCATGGATTATCTTGTGGCAGACTGGACATTCCTGGGGCATCTGGGAGCGACGCTTACGCACCAGCTTGTCTTGGCCGTCCAGGCCTGGTGCCAAGGCGTCCTGGTGCAGGGAACTTAGGTAGGCCATCAGGTCAGGATCAATGGCATCTTCATCTGAGCCCAGCTCCTCTGGGGACAGCGGGGGCTCACTGCCCTGTGTCAGCCCGTAGGCTGGGGGATATGCCAGCTCCTCCTCTTCTTCCTCGCCCTCGTAGACCTCGTAGCTCAAGGGTCTCTCGGGAGGTGAGGCAGTCCCTGTGGGGGGGCTGTAGCTGTCCCCCAGCCCACTGCCCCCACTGCTGGCCACTCTGCCCACTACCTCTTCTTCCTCATAGGTCAAGGAATGGGTGGGCACTGTAGGCACCTCAGAGACTAGGTGGTTTGCTCGGGCCCCCTTGGTTTGCAAGAAAGCTTTCCGGGGCTTGCGGCTGCGGCGGGCAACAGGTCGTGGTGGCGGCGGCGGTGGCGGCAGGAGGGGCGTCTGGGGCAGACTGTCTTCACCATTGGGAACTCCCGAGGCTGAGGCAGTGGCCGTAGCAAAGGCTTCCAAGTACTGCCGGGCTCGCTCACAGTCATCTTCATCTGGGCTGGGGGCTTCTAGCCCGCTGCCCTGTAGAATTTCCATGCAGGCAGCAATGACACATGGGATCTCCAGGAGCCGGGCCGCCTGGAGTACAGCGGGCATGTTGGCGCTGCTGGTGGTCAGTGTGGCTGTGTAGGCAAATTCGAGCAGGGCACCTAGGGCCTCTGGCCCTACAAAGTCCAGCTCACACACACCGGCCCCTGCTCCCCCAGCAACTGTGCCACCACCGCCTGCCCCCACGGCAGCCCCACCGCCCCCCTCGGTGAAGAGCTTCTTGAAGTAGTGGCTGCAGGCGGCCAGCACGGCCCGATGGGTGCGGTATTCGAGGCCCTGCGTCCTGATCGTGAGGTCGCACAAGTGGCCCAGCTGGCGTTGCTCATTGAGGCAGCTCAGGAGCTCACTGCTGTGGTCTGGGAATGGAATTCCAATCAGGTCATCCTCGGGGCTCCCCATCTTCTCCTGCGGGGTCAAGTAGAAGGAAATGGGTAAGAGCACTTAGCCTTGCAAGGGGTGTTGGGAAGGGGTCCCAGTGCTGGCTAACACTAATGACAAGAGAGTCATATATAGACATTTTGCTTTTTAGGTGTTTTGAGCAAGGGTCTTGCTCTAGGCTCAGGCTGACCCGGAATTCACTATGTAGTCTCAGGGTGGCCTCAAACTCACAGCGATCCTCCTCCCTCTGCCTTCCAAAGGCCAGGATGAAAGGCGATATACAGACATGTTTTCTAAATGCTTTCAGCCCCAATCTTCCTTAGCCCTCTGAAGTATGTGTCCGTTTCATGCACAAGGGATCCAAGGGTCAGACAGATGAAGTAACTTTCCAGGTGAAGTGAGGAATGGGGCTCACATGCCTAGCCAGTGGGCCCCAGACTCTAATCCCTGTGCTAGTCTATTCTTCCTGCCTCGGTGATGGGGTCCTGCCTCTTGTTTCTTTCCTAGAGCTCCTTCCCTTTCACTTCTCCCACTCCCCATCCCTTCAAGGCCAGAAGCTCTGGTCTGGGAGGTAAGATGCTGGGGTTCTGGTTTAGGCTTCAGGAAGGACTGCTGAAGGTGTCTGTCTGGTGGCTCTAGCTGGCCTCAGTCATCTGAAAAGTAACAGTCTGTGATGGAGCCTCCTGTCAATCAAAGCCAAGGAGAGAATTCAGATTGACATTGGACCAAGGTCTGCTGTAGGCCAGACATGGCTGGGTTCTGTCCCAAAGGTGGCGCATTGTAAGACACTTCAAACAAGAGGCATTTCCAAAGCTCTTCTTCATCCCTCTGGTGTCCCCCCTTCCCTTAACCATCCCCAAATTCCTTTCCTTCTAGATCCCTGCTTCTATAGGCAACGTGGGATCAGCTCCCAGCATCCTTAATTCCACCTCCCCCCACACTGTCCCTCCCCCATGGGGCCAAGGAGCAGCCACCTTTTGTTGGGGTGTCACTGGCGCGGGTACTTCCTGCCCTGAACAGATAAGCATCACCTCCACACCCTCCCCCCACTGCCAAGAGACCAAGTTCCAGTCCCACCCCTCCCCTCCCCTTCCCCCTCAGCTACACTATCTCTCCCTCTCCATGGCAGAGGGTCCACCCTCCGTGCTTCTCCCTCTGGCTCAGCCTGCCATCCAGGAGGGTAGAAGTGGGCACGTGTTGCGGCAGGCGTGGCCTAGGAGCAGGGACACTGGCTTCTGGTCCCCTGTGCTACTGTCTTGCTGCATGACCTTGGGCAAGTCAGCTCTCCCTCCACTCTCTCTCAAGAGTGAGAATAACAGTCACGAAGGATCCAGTTTTTCAGCCTTGACTTTTTTTGGGGGAGGGGACTCTGGGGCTGTCCCTGGAGACAGTGTTGGGTCTGGAAGGAGCCAAGCTCCCAGCCAGTGATGCTTGCAACTGAGTTTTTTAGTTCCATGATCTTAGGCAAGTGATTTTATCTCCTCTTTCCTCATGTGTGATACTGGATAATTCCAGCTGGGTCCAGGGGTTGTGGCCACGGGTAAATGAGGCCAGGGGTGGCCTGACATCCACTGGGGGCTCAGTCAGTGGTCTGGGGTTAGGCCTGGCCTCAGGGCACATTCCACTACACAGCAGATGGCCTCAGCAAAGAAAACTACTGGGAGACAGGTCTGTCTCCCTCCCTCAACACACCCCCAGGGAACCGAATTACTAAGGAGCTACCTGACCTTGGACAAGTCACTTCCTTTCCCAAGGAGGCCAGTTCCTGGTCTGTAATCTTAAAGGGCAGTCTTGGTGATCTTCGAGGCAAGCCTCCCTGACATTTTGTCAGTATCCTTTGATACTCCAGAAGCTGATCAGCACTGGCCACTGATGGGGAAAGTTGCTTTTTTTGTTAAAAAAAAAAAAAATTATTTTTGCCAGGTAGAGTCTCACTCTGGTCCTCCAGGCTGAGCTGGAATTCACTATGTAGTCTCAGGATGGCCTCGAACTCTGCGATCCTCCTACCTCTGCCTCCCGAGTGCTGGGATTAAAGGCGTGCGCCACCACGCCCAGCTTGTTTAAATTTTTTTTGGGGGTGTCAAAGGCCACGAATGTCCTCGTCTTCAGGACACAAGAACTGTATTGTTTCTGCCTGCCACCTTCGCCGCCCCAACGCTGATGCTCCCATGCGGAAGCCCTGAGTGAGCAAGCACCCTTGTCAGCTGGCTTGGAAGCCACACCTGGGGTATCCTTAGATAGCCCACCAGTTCTCACCTTAAGCCCTCAAACCACTTCTCTCCCTGGGGGAACCAAGCACTCTGAGAGTTCTCCCAGCTCCCAGTACTAAGTGGCAAATGGCCCCAGGTCTTAGGAATAGAAAAACCTCACCAGAGAGCAACAAGAGGAGTAGCAGCAGTGCCTGCCACTTAAAACAGCAGCGGGCGCTCTCTTGGGCCCAAGTACATCACATTCCTCCTCAGGGGCATGGTGGGGCCATCCTTACTGCCCATTGGCTAGGAACCGGGCACCCATAGGCACGTGGCTCACCCCATCCCTCTCCTTCCCTACCCACCCCACCCATTCCTGTTGCTAAACCCGCCTCCTTCTTTCCACCGCGGGGCCAGTCTCTTGGCAACGAAGTGTGGCAGGGGCACAGATTGGCTGACCATACTGTCAGCTTGCAGGCTCAGGCTGCTTCACCAGGGCTAAGGCAAAGGTGGGTGTGGAACCCCTCACGCCCAAATCCACCGCCCATGGCATGAGGTAGTTAGGAAGGAGAGAGGCAGAGGGCACACAGGGTAGGAGAGGGCGTTCATGCAGCTCTCTCCTGCCTCTGGGAAATCCCACAGCCCTGGCACCCATGCCAACAGAGGTGCCACCTGGAACTATGTTGGTGCCAACAAGGCCAAGGGGGCACTCCTAGTCCCATCATCTGGGAGGGATTGGTGAGGTGGAGGCCTCCTCCTTTCTGCCAGGGTAGGGCACTCGTGCCAGGGTGCCCACCCTACTTTGGGCACCCTTCCCACATCTACATCCCAGAGGGCCAAGTCCCCTGACGCCCCATGAAGGCGGCCCATCCCTCCCCAGCCTGGCATGCCCCCTCTTGCTAAGACCTTGTGGGCATGGGCGTGTGTGTTGGTTGGGGGGGGCAGCTGTGCCAGGGAACCAGGCAAGGTCTGTTTGGTCTGTTTGCCTGGTAGGGGGAAGAACAGGGGGCCCCACCCCATCACTCCCCTCTTTCCTGTCACCCCCCAGGCTCCCCTCACTGTCAGGCCTGCTAGACCGGCCAGGCCGGTGGGCAGCTCTCTTGAAACTGGGCCCTGTGTCAAGCCTTCCCCATCTTTGGTGGGGAGAAGACTTGAAAGAGAGAAAGGTGGAGGGGGAAAGTGGAAGTCCCTGTCACCTGCTCCTCAGTGCCCAAAGGCACCTGCCACAGGGTGTCCACCACCCAGAAACCAAAAGGCAGAGGGCACAGTCTTTCCAGGTGCTGTCCTCAGACTGTGTCCAGGGCAGGGCTCGGGTGCACCATGGCAAACTACGCTGGCCTGAGCCAGCTGAAGGACAGGCCTAGGAGGCCTGAATGGGCCAGCTGAGTGAGGCTGGCCACCCTCTCCCCACCCTGGGGATTAAGGAACCCGAGGCTTATGGGGGGGGGCAGCAGGCACAACCAGGATTAGTGGCGTAGAAAATAGACATGGGCCACCGAGACACAGGCACACAGAACCCCCAACTGCCCCCCCCCATCTTCTCAGGCTCTAAGGTCCCTTCTCCCACCACTGCCAGGAAGCCAGACATGGCTGGGCCGGGCTTCTGGAGCAGCAGCTTGGGGTGAGCGAATGTGAGGATCAGACTGTATTGTAGCACCTTTCTGCCAGGGCTGATGGAGAGACCCGAGGCTCTGCCCAGTGCTTCTGGTACCTTGGCTGGCCACCCTTCCCCCTTACTTCTGTCTCCTTTCTCCGTCACCCCCACACACACACACCCCAACTCCAGCCTCAGGTTCTCTTCCTGTTTCGTTGGAACTTTAAGCTTGCACGAAGCCAGCGCTTTGGCTTGTGGCTGGATGGGGGGGGGGTAGGAAAATTGGACCACCAGTCCAAAGTCCTTAGGGACCCAGGAATCCTTATTCCTTGGGCCCCTTTATCCTTTCTGAGGGCCTCTGGGGCCCTGGGGGGACCGTGGCCATCTGGATCGTCCACTTAGGGAGGCAGTGGATAGCAGCTGAGCCACACGTCACGGGGGGGAGGAGGACTGGAAGGGCTTTGACAGAAGTCCTAGGCCCAGGGGTGCCCGAGACATTTCTGGAGCCCTCAATGCCAGCCCCTCCAAACTTCTGTGTGTCTTCCCCACCCCCATGTGATGCTTCCCCCCTCCTAACCTCACCACCCCCAGCACTCACACTTCCTGGGGGCCAAGGCGGAGAAGAGAGACCGCAAGCCACGAAGGGGGAAGGAGGCGAGGGGAGTTGGTTGCTTCCCAGTGCTGTGGGGGTTAAGCTCCCCTCCCCAATCCTCCCAGTCCTCCAGTGGGGGGCTCCTGAGGCAAGGAGGACTCAGGGTTCCTCTTTGCTTTCCACCAACCACAGTCCCTTAGCCTCACGAAGAGGAATGGGAGGCAGGCAAGAGAAAGATGGTGGAGGGAGGAATGGGAGGGGACAGCTCTGTCGCACCTTCCTCACCTTTCCAACTCCGGCAACCCCTGCCCATCAGCCACCCTGTCCTCTCTGAGCTCTTCTCTTGGGATTTCTCTTCCTCTTTGGCCCCTGCCTACCTCCTGTGTCTTCCCTCCACACGAGATTCCTCCACCTTTTGCTTCCCTTCCCTCAGCCCTCGTGGGCCTCCGTGCCTCTGTCCTCAACACCTGTTCCCAGGCCTCACGCTAAGCACAGTCCTCCTCTCTCCTTCCCACCCCTTCCCCATCCCTTCTCTCACTGAAGCTTCTCCAGAGCTCTCTCTCCGTGCACATGCGTGCATCCCACTCCGCTCCAAGCATCCCCTCTCCTCCTCCGCAGGCCTGTCTATGTGCGGTAGAAGCGGCAGAGGGACGAAATCAAGACCAGGGACCCGTCCTGCACGGCCTGGTCTTAGCAAGAGACAACTGAGTTTAGGACAATCCTACCCTGCCTCATGAACAAAGCAGGGGACCAAAAAATTTGGGAGCTAGTCTGAGAGAAGAGGTGACGGAGGGGTGGGTGGGGGGGTGTGCAGTGAGAGCGGATGTGGGGTGAGGGGACAACCAGCGCCTCTCTGCCCGTCAGAGTTTCCAGCTCTGGAGCTGCTGGACTTTCCCAGGAGGCCGCCCACCCTCGGCCAAGCAACTGCCCGGGTTGGACAGACCTTGGTTATCAGGATTCCCAGCAGGGTCTGGCTGAGCAGTGCCAGCTCCCCTTAGGGCCTAAGGAGATTTCACCAGGTGCCAGGGTCTACCCTATGCCCGCCTCCCCCCAGCTGTGTCTTTGGCTGGGTAACCGAGCCGGCTGGTAACCCCACACCCGACAGGACGACAGCAGAAACCTGAGCCCCCCAGCCCCAGAAGACACCCCAGCCGGGTCCCCGGAGCCCTGCTCTCTGCCAGCCTGTCCAACCTCCTGGCCTGGCCCGGCAAGCACTCTGCTCCCCGTAGGCCCCTTCTTCTGCCTCTCCTGGTCCTGTAGGTTTCCCTTCGATCGAAGCCTCCCCACACTCCAGTGCCTCCGCTCCTCCATTCCCTAAAGCCTCTGGTGAAATCTGGGCACCCTCTCCCTGGCCTGTTTTTCAGTCCTCCTCTGACCCTTGGCCAATTCTAGGCCTCCGAGCCTCCCCTGGGGCCTGACCTCCCGAGCCAGAGCAGGGCCTACTCACCTGAACGAGCGAACGAACGCTGAGGGGCCTTGCTGGCAACTCCTCCTGGCCCCTGGGGGCAGCACGTAGGGAGGGGTGGGTGGGGGGAGGGCTGGCTAGAGGGGGAGGTAGGGTGGCTGTTCCCCCACTCCAGCTCCCTCCTTCAAAGGGGCCGCCCACGACCTGGCCCAGCCCCTCCCCCCTACAGCCTTAACCCTCTGGGTGCTGTCCCCCTCCCCCCTAGCCTGGAGGGAGGGGTTACAGGAGGGCTGGCAGCGTGGGAGAGGACCCAGAATCTGCCTGAGGTGCCCGAAGCCCCAGCTGTCCCCACCCCCGCCTGCCTGTCCTTCCCTACTCTGTCCCGAAATAAGGGGAATAAGGTGAGGGGTAGGAAAGGTAGGTGCTGGGACAGTCCAGGACAGAGGTGAGGAGGAGCAATGGGAGAGGCTACTGGAGGTGGGACCAGGAGAAGGAAGAAGGGAGGGGAGGGGACAAGAAGGCACCAGTGGCCAAAGAGGGAGGAGGGGAACCCTGGGCAGTCAATGCCAGGGGTGACAGGTGCCCAGGTCCCAGCCCCTCAGGGTATATAGGATTAGGGGGCCACAAACAGACCCTCCCTAGTCCAATAAGCCCCTTGTCCCGACCTCAGCTGTCTGCCTTCTCCCCACCCTATACCAGTCTAGGGCCCTCAGGGGCTGGGCAAGGCAGCACCCTGCCCTCCCCATAGCCTCACCCCAATCCCACTCACATACCACAGTTCCTGGGCCAGGGCACCAGCCCTGCCAACCAGGCCAGGGGGCAGTGTTCATGCCAGACCCCAGTGGCCTGGGGGATCAGGGGGACAGAGCTAGCTCAGAAGATAGACAGATGGGGGGGGGGGAGCTGTAGGCACCGAAAGAGGAAGGAGCTGGGAGGGGGCATATGCTGGGAAGCGCCTAGCCCCACCCCTTGCGCAAGTCACTGCCACCCTGGCCGGTTGGGTGGGACCCGCCTGGGCCTGAGGGGCAACTCAGGAGGGCTCAGAGCCCAGATGGGTAGGCCAGGAAGTTTCCCTTCAACAACTCCTAGGGTCCCCTTCCTCCTGGAATGAAGGTGGTACCCTAGCGTCCTCCAGAGGGTAGGCCACCTCATGTCCTGCCAGACTCAGACAGAAGCATAGAAATGCCCCCTAGGGTACCCCCTCCCTGCTACCCCCAACAGCTGCTGGCTCAATGCCGCTGGCCTGCTGCTGCTCACCAGCTCCCGGCCCGGTTGGCAGCTACCCACCAGGATGCTGGCAATCCTGCCCTCTTCTCCCTCCTACCCCCCTGCTCCCAGCACCCTATGCCAACTGTGGGCCTGGGGTGGGGGAGGGTTACCCCTGTGCCGTGGTGCCAGGCAGGCAGGCTCAGGCCCCTTAGGCCTTAAAGATAAGAGCGAAGACCCAGTTTTCAAGCTATCTCCTTAAGAGGGAGATAGTGGTCAGGACCTGCACAAGAGAGATCCTGGGAGACTAGGGACAGTGCCACGAGCAGTCACTACATGCTGCATGCCCTAGTGTGGGGGCCAGTGTCTTTGCTGCCACCAGGCACCAACCTCCCGGCATTCCCTCCTTGTAAATGCTTGGGCACCAAAGTCCCTGCGATTCCAAAGAGCCCCAATCTAATGGCTACAGCTTGAGAGAGAAGAGGGTGGGGCTGCTCCTTGCCCTTTGATCCCCATAAAGGGAGGGAACCAGCCTGAAGGGCAGGGGGCAGGAAAGAGTTCACGGGGCCTCTCATTTCGCCCCTGCCAGGGGCATCAGGGCAAGGGTGTGGGCATCACTTGGGTGGAGCCCTAAGGTGAAAGGGAGTATCATGTCTCAGCAGAAGAGATGTATGTCAGTCATGGGTACACAGTGTCACACGGGAAGGTCATGGAAAAGAACACGGTAAGGGGGATGCAGAGGGCATCCATGTTGCGACGCGTCACAGCACTGGCCTTGACACTCATCCACAGTTACCACGGATTCAGCCAAATTGAAAGCTCAAGAAGGACTACAACTCCCAGTGTGCACCACAAGTGTTTCATGTG
Organism: Orientallactaga sibirica; assembly: GCA_036365145.1. Taxonomy (NCBI): domain Eukaryota; kingdom Metazoa; phylum Chordata; class Mammalia; order Rodentia; family Dipodidae; genus Orientallactaga; species Orientallactaga sibirica. The sequence continues at coordinate 27,344,187 of JAEOAD010000025.1, read as the reverse complement.
AGCCCTGGGAGTTGTAGTTCCCCCGAGAAGCCCTGAGTTCTCTTCCCAAGAGTTTGGCTGATGGGGTAAGGAAGGCGGAGGACTTGGTTGGTTGCATCTCCAAAGGAGCCATTTTTAAGAAGAGGGGACTATGAGATCAATGGTAGGGGGAGAAGACCCTTGGCCCTAGCCCAAAGGGGAAGAAAGGAAGAGAGGATGTCTGTCGAAAAGGGCATTTTTGGGGGGACGGGAGGGGAGGAGATGGGGGAGTGGAAACAGGAAGGAAATTGAAGCCAGAGACATGAGGCTGAAAGTAAGGGCTTGGGGGAGCCCCACTCTGAGGCTTGGTAGGGACCGGGAAGGCATTTCCCCTGTCACTCTGGTGACCTGGGGAGGCAGAAGAGGAATTAGTGATGTCAAGCGGTAACTAATTGGTGTGGGGGCCATTACTGGCTCCGTTGTGACTGTCATCAGCCCTCTTTTGCCAAGCACACCCTCAACCCCTGGAACCTGTACAGGTGTTTGCTGTCTGGGAAGCTCTGAAGGTTCTGGGAAAGAGCTGGAAGGCAAAGGAAAGGTCTGGGGCAGGGGAGAGCGAGGTCTGACAGCAAGCACAGAAAAGGTATGTGCGGGGTTAGATCCAGGTATGAAGTCAAGGTAGGGCCAGAGCAGAGACCGTGGCAGCTGGGAGACTCAGGGAACAGGCCTGAGAAGACCCTCGGTTACCTGCCTCCCAGCCATCTCAGACTGTGAGACTGAAAGAAAAGGAAAAACTTCTTTGGCTTCACCGAGGAATTTGCTAGGTGGTCTGGGAGCATAAAAGATGGGATGTCAGGGAGCCAGATGGCAGCTGGGTGTATTTCCCTAGCAGACAAGGAAGTCAGAGGTGGGCAGTGGACCTGCTTCGAGGATACGCTTCTCTGGCCTTCTCAAGCCTGTGCAACAGATGCCTGTCGGCCAAGACTATTGATAAGACTTGACCCTGGCTGGATGGGGTAGGGGTCTTTCTTGCCTCCCCCTCCCAAGCCCTCATGGTAGATCAGGATCACTTTATTCCCTTCCTCCCAGTCCCCCAGGCCTGCTATGGTGCCTGGCTGCTTGTGTATTGGCAGGACTGGGGTGGGGGGGCAGCAACTTCAAACTGTCCGGGCAAAACGTCAAGTTTACTCACGAGTTTACTCAGCAGAAGGGGGGTGGGGGGTGGGAAGAGGCCAGCGTAGGCACACCCCATGCCAGGGTCCTATCCTTCTTAGTATTCTCACCTTCCCCCCTCCCACCCTCTTTTTCAGCTCTAGGCCAAAACAGGCACAGGCCCCAAGGCCTAGTGGCAGGGCTGTCTTAACTCTCAGGAAGGTCAGCGAGCCAAGCCTGCTGGAGGCAGGAAGCCCTGAAGCAGGCCCAGAGGCTCGGAGCAGAGGGCAGTGCCCTGCTTGGAGCCCATTCACTCCCCATCTTGGGGCCTTGGCCTTGGGCCAGGAGAACTGGGTCTCTCAGCCATCAAGAAGGGGACAGTACCAAGCCAGGCCTCGTCCATCTGAGTAGTCTCCTGGGCAGTGACTTATGACCCCAAATGCGGGGTGCTAAGCTGGGCCTAGGGGCGCCAGCATGATGCCATCTAGGCAACTGTAGGATCCAAGGCTGGTTCTCTCAGTCTTGGCTTGGGATGGTGGGGGGACAGCGCCCTATCTGACCTAATTCCCTTTCCTCCTCACCTGTTTTTATTCTCTGCTTCTCTCCCCAAGCCTTCACTGTCCCCACCCCAGAGGTGCTCCACCCCCCCATGCCCGCTGGGTCCCCTTCCCCCACCCTTCCCCAGGGTGCCAAGTGCAAGCACACAAAGGGCCCGATGGTGCATTGTTAGCCCAGCCCCCGCTGCCCGCCGCGCCCTCCTGGGGCAGGCACTAGGCCAAGGAGGAGCTGGGGGCCCTGGGTGCCAGGGGGCACCATGAGGAAGGGGGGAAGAGGGCAGCACCTGTCTCCCAGACACTGGGGTCCATATTGCCAGGGTTGAGTAGTGAAGAGAGAACCCCAGTATTAATCTTCTCTCCTTGACACCTGAGCCTAGTGGGCACTGCCTTCTTTCTTCCCCAGAGCCCCTGGCTGGTGGCATTAACCCCTTCCTGACCCCTGTGCCAAGTCTGGAAGGGGGGGTGATACCCAAGGGAAGGGACAGTGTCTGGGGGTGCCAACAGGCGGCATCGTACCTACAGCAACCATATAACAGAGGCACGCTGGGGGAGCTGGGGTCCCGGGAGCCAGGGACAGGAGGCACTGGCAGAGATTTCTCCCTGTTTCATCAGCTGCTCCAGGGGGAGCCCCCCTGCCCTTCTCCCCAGTTACCACTAAGGTGGAAATGCTACCTACCACCCAAACCTAGTCACAAATATGTCCTTCCCCAGCCCAGCACAACACTTCCTATGCCCAATATCTCCTCCCAATCTAATGTCCACTGTATGCCAGCTCTACCAACAGTGCCAGGAGGGTACAGGGGTGACCAAACCAGTTGGTGGGGGAGGCAGCAGAAGGCAGCCCCATAATCCTTCAGGCCTCACCACCACCACCACCACCACCACCACCCCCCCTCCAACACATACACTCCCCAAGGGAACACAGAGTTCCCATTCTGGCTTAACCCCTCACTGCCCAAAGCTGGCTGGTTCCCCTCCCCAGCCCCTGGTGAAGGTCTTCCCCCAGCTCCAGGAATAAATTGGGGGAAAAGGAGGAATACCTGCGCTGACTCATTGCCATTCTCAGCTGCAGCTAGGGGTCTCCAAGGCATTCCGCGGCGGGGGGTCAATGCAAGAATGCCCTCCACCTGGCCCGGAAGCCAGGACAGATTGCCGGTCTCCCCCTCTCCCCAGCACCCACTTCCGGTGTCCCAAACTAGGTCAGCAGCGCTCGTTTCCTGTGGGTCAGCTAGCACCGGCGCCTCTGGCCCTCCCCTGCTCCGGACCCAGGCTCCCCGCCTCTCTCTCTCTCCCCCCACCCCCCAGGGCGCCCCGAGGTCTCACCACGTCTCAGCCGCCCTTTGATACATGGGGGTTGTACGGGGCGGGGGGCAGGGGACCCGCCCTCTCTCCAAACACCAGCAAGGGCCGGGGCGCCTGGGCAGGCACGTGTCCGGGCACAGCCCGCTGCCCACGCTGCCCCCCCAACACACATACACCGCTCCCCCCCCCGCTCCGGCCGGGACACGTCGCTCTCTTACTTGGGGGTGGGGTGTGGGAGGGAGGAAGGGAGAGAAAACTGGAAGTGGGAAGCAACGCACCCCCCCTCCCCAACCATGCCCCTGGAACAGCTAGCCTCTGCCCGCCCGCGGCGCACACCGGGGTCCCCAGACCAGTAGCGAGCGACCTCCACTCCCGGGTAGGGCAGGTGCGCCGGAGCCCGGTGGGGAAGGGGGTTGCTCGGAGCCACAGCCCACTACTTTGGAAAAGGTAGCTGGTGGTTGCTGGCGTGGTGGTGGTGGGGTTTGCAATAGGAAGGAAGGGAGTGGGAGAGGCGGGAGGGAAAAGAGGGGGGTCGTCGGATGGTGTTCGCGGGGTGGGGTGACTGCCGAACCCCACTCCCACGGAAGAGAGAACGCGGCTCGGGAAGTGCAAGAAACCCAATAGTCCAGCTGTAACTTTCCCCCCTCTCCGAGCTGCGGCTCCTCCTGTGTCCCCGCACCCCCCAATGCCACTGGCCCAGGTCCAACCCGCCGCGCCAGGGGTGGGGGGGATGTGCGGGACGAGGGCGGGGGGCGCCTTGTCCTAGTTAAAAGACCGTCAGCGTTTGCATCCCTTCGATTCTATCAAGTCTTGGGGGGGTCTCCCCCACCTAAAATGAAAACGACCTGGGGTTGGGGGGGGGACGTTTGTCGCCGCTCACCCTCTTCTCCATCCCATAGCCGACAATTGGTCTGACCTCAAGAGAAGTGCAAGAGAAAGTTTCTGGGGACCCTCGGCCCAGGCTAAGGAGGAGTGGGGGGGACGGCTTGTAGTTCTACTCAATCTTTCCTCCCAGTTAAAACCAATTGCAAAGCCACTGGGGACTGGGACTGGGACTGGGAATCTTCGGTCTGCATTCGTCTTGTGTGTGTGTGTGTGTACGGGGTCTCACAGGACGGACGAAGGACACTGCAGTAATCTGGACTCTTTTAGTGGACCCCGAGCCAAAAAGGGAAGAAAATAAAAAGACCAAGGTGGGGTTCACTTACCTCTGGGCCGTGGGCGGGGGGGGGTCCTCTGGCTGGAGCCGCGGAGACACACACAGGGTGTGGGAAACTGCGCGTCCCTCGCTGGGCCCGGGGGCTTGGGGCCCTACTCCCGGTCCTGGTCAGAGGCCGCGGTCAGCCGCTCGCTACTCGCTGCTGGGGGGCTCCTCCTCCGCCGCTCTCTGTCTCCTCCTGTCGCCCGCCCCCCCTGGGCCGCCGGGAGCCGTACATTCACCTGGCTTCCACCCGCCCCCCCCCCTCAAGGCCCGCCTCACCTGTCCTGCTGTCTCACCTGTCCTCCCGCTTGCTTTCCCCCATCCCTCCCCTCCCTCCCCCCCGCCCCAGCCACCCCCCAAACTCCCCCCCCAACCCTTAGCAACACCCTCTGTCACTTCCTGGTTTTTCATCCGCTCCCCCCAGGCCCCCCCTCCCTCCGCCCAATAAGGACATAAACTTCAACCCCTTCGTCCAGCCTGTCCCCCCTGCGGGAGCAGATGGGTCTCTCCAGACTTTTGTTTGTTTTTTAATTGTCCCCCTTCCACAGACCTCTTTCTTGGCTCCTGGGAGCTTTTCCCATCCTCCTTCTCTCCCTTCTTTTCCCCTTCTATCTCCCTTCACCTGCCGCGCTTCCCTTTCCCTCTAGCTCTCTCCCTTCCACCCCTATCTCGTCCAGTCCACCTTAATTGGAGCTCCGCCTTCCGACCCCGGTCCAGCCCTCTTGCTGCTGCCCCGCCCCACCCCCTGCACTCTAGCGCCCTGCCCGCCCATTGGCCTGAACACCCGCCCATCCCAAGTGGGACCCGCCTAGGCTCCGTCCAGGGAGGTGGGGGTGGGTGGGAGAGGAGGCCAGGGGCTGGCCTGAAACCTAAAGGGGAGGGGGCAGGGTACACTGTCCGCAGCGGCCCTGGGGATGGAGCAGGTCCTCTTGGGGGCTTCCTGTCTTTCCAGACGGGCTTGTGCAGAGCCTGTCCTTCGAGAGGGAAGGGTATGGAAGGCTCAAGATAGGCTGCGTGGGGATTTGGACCTAGGATTTTAAAGAGTGTCGCGGGGGGGTCCTGTAAGGGACTAATCAGGTTAGGGCCCCCAGGAGGGAGGCCAGTAGGCCTTCAAGCTCCTATCCCAAGGCCCCACCTTCCTCCGAGGGAGCGGGGGAGTTGAGGCTGCGGGCACCCTGTGTCCCCACCCCACGCGTGATGGCGCCCCGCGGGAAGGGAACGGTGCCCGGAGCCAGGAGCCTCTGCGCTTCCAGCCGGTGCCCGCAGCGGCCTTGGCATTGTCGAAGAGGAGGGGCCGGACCGGGCCCGGGAGGGGGGTGCGGGGGGGGAGGAGGAGGTGTTGCTCACTTTCTGGCTCGGGTTCTCTGCTCTCCATCCTGCCCATCCCCTTCGTGGAGAAACTGAGTCCCCACGAAGGATGAGGATTGTCTGGACACGGATTCAACTCAGACATCCAGGTGGCGACAGGGGCCCGGGGTGTCTTAGATGTATAATAGATATACGTGGGTTTGGCTGGACCGTCTACGTATTTCAGTGCCGGGCCAACTGAAAAGGTAGTGAGCGAGGGAGGGATGTTTCCAACTGGGCCCGCGGTGCTAGGTACCCTGGAGCGCCCCTCCTGCTAGTGTCCAGTGGAATCAAATCCGCCTCCTTCGGGCCCGGTTCGGCTTCGCAGCAGGCGGCCAGGCCGAACCGGGTCGGACTCGCTCGCGGTCTCTCTTCTCCCCCTCCGCAGGGGGCCTCCCTCCCTTTCCAGCAGGTGGCTCCGCAGGACACCAGCTCAACCTGTTGGACCACAATGGGCGGGGCCAGGGGGGCCCTGGCCCTCACCCGGGCTGACCCGGGATCGCAGCGCAGGGGGGAGGGGCGGAGCCAGGTCCTCCTCTCTCTCTTTCCTCTCTCTCTCTCTCTCTTTCCTCTCTCTCTCTCTCTTGCTCCCTCTCCCCCCGGGCCGTGACTCAGCCTCGGGGCCGCTGCCCTGCGCCCCAGCCAGGGGCGGAAAGTGTGAGGCGCCCCTGAGAGCCTAGGCCAAACCAAACAGCCCCCCACCCCAGACATTATCTCACTGGAGAATTTAGGGGGGGAAGTTATAGGGAAGAGGGGTTAGTAGTAGGCACGGGGTGCTCCGCCTCAGTAATCTGCTCCGGGTTTTCCTGTAGTTCCCCTGTCCCCCTTGGGTCCCAAGGCTGGTCACTGCTCCGGGTTTTCTTCTCAGCCCCGCTGGACAGATTCTGGTCCAAAGGGTCCGGAGCGGGGTTGGTATCCGAACCAAGGTTTTTTTTTTTCCCCTTCCTTCTCTTAAGGGGGTCGCGCTAGCCAGGGGAAAGGACATGCCAGGGACAAGGCGACAGTGTCTGATGCATAAGTGAAATGGAGCGACAGCAGCTCCAGGGAGGAGAGTACGAGGCCTAGGATGGGGTGGGGGTGGAGGGGGGGCAAGAAAGTGGCCTACCCTCCCCAGGCTGTCATCGGGAGGGCGCCTTCTCTCCAGCTCGCGGGAACCCTGGACCCGGGGTCCTGCTCGCCCCGCCACCCCCGCCCCTGGGGTCGCGCGCCCGGCGGTGGCGTCTGGCTGGACACCACCCGGATCTCAGTGGCTCGATTGCTGGTGCCTGTTCGGGAAGCTAGTGTTAGTTTTTCAGCGGCCATCTCCCACGTTTCTCTCTTCTCTGTTTTCTTGTGGTGCACATTAGCTCTTTTTTTGTGTTTTTATTTTTTTTTTGGGGGGGGAACCGGACTTGAAATTCCCGCTAACCCCAAACTCTGGGCCCCAGCGGTGCCAAACCACAGGCGGCGGCGGTGGTGAAGAAACGCTGCCCGGGAGGGGGGGTGGCTCCCCCTTCCACGGAACCCGGGAGCTGAAAGGCACGAGTGGGGTTTGCAAGGGACTCCTGGGCATAGTGGGGCTCCCCCTTAGATCCACACGCTCAGACCCGAGTCTTCAGGAGATCATCGAGACTTTTAATTGATTTTGGAAAGTCGTAAGTAGGTAAATATCGCCCCCGCCCTCCCCAGAGTTAGGTGCTTGTCCAGAGGAAAGTCCAGCTTGGAAGGGACAGTGTACCTGGGAGTTAGGGACAGCGGGCACTCGGGGTGGTGGTGACTAGGTGCCAATGTGCGCCGGAAAGGTAGCTGTTGGAGAAGTCGGATGCTTGCAGAGCCTGGGGAGAAAGAAGCCGGATGGTGGGGCGTGGGCTCTGCCTGGTCGGGGGTCCAGGGCCCCGTCTGGGAACGTGGAGGTGCGTGTGTGGGGAGTGGGGCGGGGAAGAGTTGACCACCGAGCGCCCACCTGGTCCCCCCATCCCCGCCTCGAGCCCCCCTTCCCGCGGCTGCCTCCGCTTCCCTCGAGAAACCCGCCGCCCAGGAAACCGCTGGGGGCGCTCCGACCGCAGCCCCCCGGAGCCCCACCGCGACCGCCCAAGCCACCTGAAGGGCCGCGGCCGCCGTCCCCCCAACCTCCCCAACCCGACACCCCCGCCCCGCCGGGGCTCCCCTCCCGCCGGCCCGCCCACACCTGCGGGCGGTGCTATTTATAACTGCGCGCCTCTCGGCGGCGGGAGCCCGCTTCTGCGCGGCGCTAATCGCCGCCGGGATCTCCGCGCCCCCCCTCCCCGTCTCCCCAAGCCTCCACCCCACGCCGGGGTCCGGGGAGGTAAATTTAGCTTCAGGAAGCTCCGGGGAAACATTTTCCAAAAACTCCACGTCTCAGACCAAGAAAAGAAAGAAAGAAGAAAAAAAAAACCCGCAGCCGTACTCCTCCCCGCCGCCACCAGGGAGCGCAGAGCTTCGGGGTGGTCCTCTCCAGCCTGGGGAGGGGGTTGCAGGGTCGCAGCTTTTGAAGGTCAGGCCTTGGATGGGAGGAAAGACACCGGGAGGTCTTGGAAGACAGATACCCAAGGGCTGGAGATGCGCATGGGATTAAGTTCTGAGCATGGCAAAGACTCTGGAATCTGGTTTTTCAAAGGTAGGGTCTTGCTCCAGTCCAGGCTGACCTGGAAGTCACTAATGGAGTTCTCAGGCTGGCCTCGACCTCACAGCCATCCTCCTGCCCCCCGCCTCCCACTGTGTGCTGGGATTAAAAGCGTGCTCCACCATGCCCTGCTAGACTCTGAGAACCACTGAGAAAGGGGGCCAGGACTTCTCCGTGTGGGTGGGGGAATAAGTGTCAATGGGATTGGGGGTCTGTGCTCTAGCCCCGGCTGACCTGGAATTCACTAGGTAGTCTCTGGGTAGTCTGGAACTCGCGGCGATCCTCCTACCTCTACCTCCCCAGTGCTGGGATTAAAGGCGTGTGATACCACACCCGGCTTGTTTTATTTATTTATTTTTTGAGACAAGGATCTTACTAAGTTGACCAAGCTAGTGTATAGCTCTTGGTATCCAATAATCTTTCTGTGTCAGCCTCCAGAATATCTCAGACTAATGCATGTGTGCCACCAGTCTAGCTAGCCCTAAATTTGAGCTCTGAATGTACATTGCTGTCCCTGTGACCTTAGAATGAATCATTTCACCTCTCTGAGCCTGTACCTTTACGTCCATGGGATATAATGGGCTTTTATCTTGCCTTCTTTTGTTCTTTTGTTTGTATATTGGTTTTATCTGTTTATTTATTTGAGAGAGAGAGAGGCAGAGAGAGAGAAAGGGAATGGGTTTGCCAGGGCCCCTAGCTGCTTCAAACAAACTTCAAATGTATGCCCTACCTTGTGCATCTGACTTACTTGGGTCCTGGGGAATCAAACCTGGGTCCTTTGGCTTTGTAGGCAAGCACCTTAACCACTGAGCCATCTCTCTAGCCCTGGTTTTCTCTTTTTGTTGTATGCATAGTATGTGTGGTGTCTGCATGGGCATGTGCAGAGGCTTGCACACACATGTGGAGGCCAGGAAAGGACATCAGAGTCCTCTATTGCTCTTCCTTATTTCCATGAGACAGTCTCTCTCACTGAATCTGGAGCTATGTCCATTTTACTGCTAGACTGGCTGGCCAGTGAAGCCCTCGCAGTCCTTCTGCCTCTGCCGTACCCCCTGCAGTGCTGGGGTTACAGATATGCATGGTCTTGCCTGGCTTTCTGTGTGTATGTGTGTGTGGGTTTCTTGTGCTTGGACAGTAAGCACTCTTGTGCATTGAACTATCTCACCAGCCAATATATCGGTTTTATGAGGTAGAGTCTCATTCTGTCACCCAGGCTGGTCTTGAACTCATGGAAAGTCTTCTGCCTCAGCCTCATAAGTGCTAGATTACAGGCATTAGCCACCACACCCGACTGCTTATTTTGAAGTGCCCTTTTTTTTCTGTTTCTGAGGCAGGGTCTTGCTCTAGGCCTGGCTGACTTGGAATTCACTCTGTTGTCTCAAAGTGGCCTTGAACTCATTGTTATCTTCTTACCTTTTCCTCCCAAGTGCTGGAACTAAAGGCATGTACTACCATTCCTGTTTTGTTGTTGTTGTTTTTTGTTTTGTTGTTTTTTGAGGCAGGGTCTCACTCTAGTTCAGGCTGACATGGAATTCACCATGTAGTCTCAGGATAGCCTCGAACTCACAGCAATCCTCCTACCTCTGCCTCCCAAGTGCTGGGATTAAAGGTGTACGCCATCACGCCGGGCTCTCTGGCTTTTTATTTTTAAGTTCAGTTTTAAAATTTTATTTATTTATTGGACAGAGAGAGAGAGAGGCAAATAGAATGGGCGTGCCAGGGCCTCCAGTCACTGCAAACGAACTCCAGATGCATGCACCACCTTGTGCATTTGGCTTACGTGGATCCTGGGGAATCAAACCTGAGTCCTTAGGCTTCGCAGGCAAGTGTCATAACTGGTAAGTCATCTCTCCAGCCCTTTAAGTGTACTTTTCTAAAATCCGGGGTTTGGGGCTGGAGAGATGACTGAGCAGTTAAGGCGCATGCCTGTGAAGCCTAAGGACCCAGATTCGATTCTCCAGGTCCCATGTAACCCAGATGCACATGGTAGCACATGCATCTGGAGTTGGTTTGCAGTGGCTAGAGTCCCTGGCATGCCCATTCTCAGTCTCTCTTCCTCCTCCTTCTCTCTCTCTCTAAAAAGTAAATAAAAATAAAAAAGAAAAATTTAAAAAATCTGGGGTTTAAACTGGGTGTGGTGGCGCATGCCTTTGATCCCAGCACTTGGGAGGCAGAGGTAGGAGGATCACCATGAGTTTGAGGCCATCCTGAGACTACATAGTGAATTCCAGGTCAGTCTGGGCTAGAGTGAGACCCTACCTTGAAAAAAAAAATTTTTTTTTAAATCTAGGGTTTGTGTTTTGAAACAGAGTAACTTTGTAGCCCAAAACTTGAGGCAGTTCTTCTGCCTCAGCCTTGCAAATGCTAGATTACAGGCATGAGCCACGATGCCCCACTTGAAGTAGACTTTCACGAGGGAGAGAACATTACATAGATACCAGGTTGTGAGTTCTCTCCCATCTTTTCCACCATCAAGGCTCTCCTTGCAGCCGGTATTCTGCTTGGGCCTCTGACAACCTCTACTCCTTTTCCCCCTTCCAGCTCTGCATCACCACAGCCCACAGCCCTGGACTCTGCCTTCCTCTACCCACCACTTCCTCTTGGTGTCTTTGCCAGGCATTCCCTTCCATGGCAAAGGCCCTTGTGCCCAGACCTCAGACTTGAGGATCTGTCTCCAGGCACTGCTTAGCTGAATGTGAAGTCTAAGAAAGGCAAAGAAGGCGGCGGGCCAGGGCTGAAGCAGGGAAAAGTAAGAGCTGGTCAGGCGGGATTCAAGCCTCGAGCCAGGGAGGCCCCCGGGGGAGCCCTTTATCATCTGCACAAGGTGACACATGCTTCTGGAGTTCATTTGTAGTGGCTAGAGGTCCTGTTGTGCCTCCTTACCTCCCTCCCTACCTCTCAAATAAATAAATAAATAAATAAATAAATAAATAAATAAAATTTAAAAAAAAAATCTCTAGCAAGGTGGCACGCGTCTTTAATCCCAGGATTTGGGATGCAGAGATACAAGGATCACTGCGAGTTCAAAGCCACCTTGAGACTACATAGTGAATTCCAGGTCAGCTTGGGCTAGGAGACCCTACCTCGAAAAACAAAACAAAATTATCATCACAATTAACTCTTCCTGCTCAGCATCAGATCTTGCTCCTTCCCCCTACTGTGTGTGCCCTGGGGCAGGGGAAAGTGAGTGAACCTGGGAACAGTTCTGACCCACATGTTCTAGATGTTAAAAGAGGGGCACAAGCAGGGCGTGGTAGCACTCAGCAGGCAGTGCTGTTACTGATGACTCATGTCTGTTGTTTTCTTTGTTTTAAACATTTTTATTTATTATTTGAGAGAAAGTGGCACATAGACAGAAAGAGAATTGGGCACGCCAGGGCCTCCAGCTGCTGCAAACAAACTCCAGACGCATGTGCCACCATGTGCATCTGGCTTATGTGGGTCCTGAGGAATCGAACCTGAGTCCTTTGGCTTTGCAGGCAAGCACCTTAACCGCTAAGCCATCTCCCCAGCCCATGTCTGTTGTTTTCTTTGCAGGGTACTGAGTAAGCCTTTTTTCTTTTTTAGAGAAAAAAAAAAGGGGGGGGGGTTAGGCACACGTCTTTAATCCCAGCACTTGGGAGTCAAAGTCAGAGGTAGGTGGATTGCCATGAGTTCTAGACCAACCTGGGGCTACATAGTGAATTCCAGGTCAGCCTAGGCTAGAGTGAGACCCTACCTCAAAAAAGTAAAAAGATGGAAGGGCTAGATAGAGGGCTTAGTTGTTAAAGGTGCTTGCTTGCAAAGCTTGAAGGCCTGGGTTTGATTCCTGAGTACCAACATAAAGTCAGATGCATGAGGTGGCTATGCATCTGGAGTTCATTTGCAGTGGCTGGAGGCCCTGGCATGCTCATTCTCTCTCTCATAAGTAAATAAATTAAAATAAAATATGAAAACAAAAATAGACAGAATGGCACCTGAGTTTGACCTCTGGCCTCCACATGTACAAACCCAAACAGACGCACATATGTCTACACATACACACAAATAATAATAAACAAGAAAGGTGGGCAAGCTCTAAGTGTTTTGTCGCGGTCCTGTACCAAGCATGCGAAGGGAGAAACGCAAGGCACAGAGTGTGCCAACCGACCATCTAGAAGAAACGTATGTCCGGACGTGGTGGCGCTCGCCTTTAATCCCAGCACTGGGGAGGCACAGGTAGGAGGATCACTGTAAATTCCAGGCCACCCTGAGACTACATAGTGAATTCCAGGTCAGCCTGGGCTAGAGTGAGACCCTACCTCGAGAAAAAAATAAATAAATAAAATAAACATACGACACTCGGGAGCTGGGTGTGGAGTTATACTTATCTCTGCAGGTTTGAAAGAAGCCTGAGGTCTACATGAGACCCCTTCTCAAAGCAAAACAAACAAACACAACGTGGAGCCGGGTGTGGTATTTAATCCCAGCACTGGGGAGGCAGAGGTAGGAGGAGCACCGTGGAGTTCAAGGCCACCCTGAGACTACATAGTGAATTCCAGGTCAGCCTGGGCTAGAGTGAGACCCTACCTCGAAAAACAAAACAGCAGCAACAAAAAAACCATATGGAGCTGGGCGTGGTGGCACATGCCTTTTTTTTTTTTTTTTTTTTTTTTTTTTTTTTTTGGTTTTTCGAAGTAGGGTCTCACTCTGGCCCAGACTGACCTGGAATTCACTATGTAGTCTCAGGGTGGCCTTGAACTCATGGTGATCCTCCTACCTCTGCCTCCCGAGTGCTGGGATTAAAGGTGTGTGCCACCACGCCCGGCCACATGCCTTTCTTTAATCCCAGCCCTCAGGAGGCAGAGGTAGGAGGATCCCTGTGAGTTCAAGGCTAGCTTGGAGCTACCAAGTGAGACCCTACCTCGAAAAACAAAACACAAGCCCACATGGAGGCAGGGAGATGGCCCAGCGGATAAGGGCTTGTTGTCAGAGCCCATATAAAGCCGGAAGTGGCTGCAGTATCTGAACTCCCAGTGCTCTTACATCGAGATGGGAGGCGGTGACAGGAGAGTCCTTGGAAGCATGTGCGCCAGCCAGCCTGGCATAGGTAGCCGCGAACAAGAGACCCTCCCAAACACGGGAGAAGAAACAACACCCGAGAATGTTCCCCGAAACACACATGCGCCATATAGCACGATCGTGTGCGCACACGCACGCACACACACGCACGCACACTTCACACTACGATTATAAGCATGAGTCACCGTGTCCTGTGTTCTTCAAATTCTTCCCCACCCACCCCAGGTAAGGTCTCACTCTAGCCCAGACCTGACCTGGCATTCACTATGGAGTCTCAGGCTGGCCTGGAAACTCAAGTGATCCTCCTACCTTGGCCTCCCAAATGTGGCTTCTTTGATTTTTTTTTTTTTCTACGAGGTAGGGTCTCACTCTATATTAGGCTGACCTGGAATTCACTATGTAGTCTCAGAGTGACCTCGAACTCACGGCGATTCTCCTACCTCTACCTCCTGAGTGCTGGGATTAAAGGAAGGAATGCGCCTTCACGACTGGCTGAATTCTTTTTTTTTTTTTTTTTTTCCCTGAGGCAGGGTCTCACTCTAGTTCAGGCTGACCTGGAATTCACTATGTATTCTCAGGGTGGCTTTGAATGAATTCTTTACTCCAGGCATATATAATCTTTTTTTTTTCCCCCTCCTGCTGGTGCTAAGAATCACAGGGCCTTACACATAGTAGTCATGCATTTACCACTGAGCCATTATCTCTAGCTCTATTTTTGGTTTTATGACACAAAGGTCTCTCTATGTAATCCCAGGCTGGCTTTGAACTCTTTTTTTTTTTTTTTTTTTTTTTCTGAGGTAGGAGGCTCTCACTCTAGCCCAGGCTGACTTGGAATTCACTCTATATTCCAGGCTGGCTCAAACTCATAGCCTACTTCTGCCTTCCAAGTGCTGGGATTAAAGGTATGCACCACCACGCTGGGTTGGCTTTGAACTTTTGAATATCTTTGCTAGGCCTCCCAAGTACTTAGGCATATGTTATCTTTACAATCACAAACAAATCAGGCTTTGGGTATAGCTCCGGGGTGCAGTGAGTGCTTAGCATGTGCAAAGCCCTGGGTTCACTCCCCAGCACCCAAACTCAAACAATGACAAAGAACCCCTGCAAAGGAGGAGTTAACATAACAAAACAGAAGGCTGGGAGGGAGGCTGAGGGCCTATCAAACACCTCCAGCTCAGGGCTCTAAGGTGAGAATGGGAGGTAGAGCCGGGCGTGGTGGCGCACGCCTTGATCCCAGCACTCAGAGGCTGAGGAAGGAGGATTGCTGTGCGTTCCCGCTCAGCCTGAGACTGCAGAATGAGTTCCAGGTTAGCCTGGGCTAGAATGAAAGCCCTACCTTGAAAAAACAAACAACCAAAAAGAAAAGAGAGAGGGAGGGTGGTGGTGGTGGGCAGTAACCGGGGAGTGGTCAGGAAAGCTGGGGAGAAGGCTGAGCAAGCCGATGCACGTGTGTGGGGGACACTGGCAAGATTCAGGGATGGCATGTGTTGGTGGCTGCCAAGCATGTGGAATGCCAGAGCCCGGTGGTGAGTTAAATCTACCCACACAGGTTGGTTGTGTCCTGACAGAGATGCACTGTAATAGGGCCCATCTCATTCTAGGCCAGGGTCAACCGGAACTCACTCGGTAGCCCCACGCTGGCCTTGAATTCACTGCGATCTGTGTACCAACTTTCTTTCTTGGCAGAGTGGGGAGTTCTTACAGGTAGTGGGGCCTCCTTCCTCTCTGAGCTGGGGACTGGCTCCTCAGAGGAGCTTATTCCTATTTGGAAAAGGGATGAGCCCTTTGGGCCCCCGTCCTGATACCACGTCCTCATAGAATAAGACCTCACCCAAGATGGATCTCTCCTACACTCAGGTTGGGAGGAACCTGGCCTTTCTGCACACCACTGCTCTCCCCAGGACAGCTCCTGCCCTCCTTGGCCTGCGCTCTTGAGTAAAGCCTTTTTTCTTTTTAGAGAAAAAAAAAGGGGGTTAGGCACACGTCTTTAATCCCAGCACTTGGGAGTCAAAGTCAGAGGTAGGTGGATTGCCATGAGTTCTAGACCAACCTGGGGCTACATAGTGAATTCCAGGTCAGCCTAGGCTAGAGTGAGACCCTACCTCAAAAAAGTAAAAAGATGGAAGGGCTAGATAGAGGGCTTAGTTGTTAAAGGTGCTTGCTTGCAAAGCTTGAAGGCCTGGGTTTGATTCCTGAGTACCAACATAAAGTCAGATGCATGAGGTGGCTATGCATCTGGAGTTCATTTGCAGTGGCTGGAGGCCCTGGCATGCTCATTCTCTCTCATAAGTAAATAAATTAAAATAAAATATGAAAACAAAAATAGACAGAATGGCACCTGAGTTTGACCTCTGGCCTCCACATGTACAAACCCAAACAGACGCACATATGTCTACACATACACACAAATAATAATAAACAAGAAAGGTGGGCAAGCTCTAAGTGTTTTGTCATGGTCCTGTACCAAGCATGCGAAGGGAGAAACGCAAGGCACAGAGTGTGCCAACGACCATCTAGAAGAAACGTATGTCCGGACGTGGTGGCGCCGCTTTAATCCCAGCACTGGGGAGGCACAGGTAGGAGGATCACTGTAAATTCCAGGCCACCCTGAGACTACATAGTGAATTCCAGGTCAGCCTGGGCTAGAGTGAGACCCTACCTCGAGAAAAAATAAATAAATAAAATAAACATACGACACTGGGAGCTGGGTGTGAGTTATACTTATCTCTGCAGGTTTGAAAGAAGCCTGAGGTCTACATGAGACCCCTTCTCAAAGCAAAACAAACAAACACAACGTGGAGCCGGGTGTGGTATTTAATCCCAGCACTGGGGAGGCAGAGGTAGGAGGAGCACCGTGAGTTCAAGGCCACCCTGAGACTACATAGTGAATTCCAGGTCAGCCTGGGCTAGAGTGAGACCCTACCTCGAAAAAAAAAAACAGCAGCAACAAAAACCATATGGAGCTGGGCGTGGTGGCACATGCCTTTTTTTTTTTTTTTTTTTTTTTTTTTTTTTTTTGGTTTTTCGAAGTAGGGTCTCACTCTGGCCCAGACTGACCTGGAATTCACTATGTAGTCTCAGGGTGGCCTTGAACTCATGGTGATCCTCCTACCTCTGCCTCCCGAGTGCTGGGATTAAAGGTGTGTGCCACCACGCCCGGCCACATGCCTTTCTTTAATCCCAGCCCTCAGGAGGCAGAGGTAGGAGGATCCCTGTGAGTTCAAGGCTGGCTTGGAGCTACCAAGTGAGACCCTACCTCGAAAAACAAAACACAAGCCCACATGGAGGCAGGGAGATGGCCCAGCGGATAAGGGCTTGTTGTCAGAGCCCATATAAAGCCGGAAGTGGCTGCAGTATCTGAACTCCCAGTGCTCTTACATCGAGATGGGAGGCGGTGACAGGAGAGTCCTTGGAAGCATGTGCGCCAGCCAGCCTGGCATAGGTAGCCGCGAACAAGAGACCCCTCCCCAAACACGGGAGAAGAAACAACACCCGAGAATGTTCCCGAAACACACATGCGCCATAGCACGCGATCGTGTGCGCACACGCACGCACACACACGCACGCACACTTCACACTACGATTATAAGCATGAGTCACCGTGTCCTGTGTTCTTCAAATTCTTCCCCACCCACCCCAGGTAAGGTCTCACTCTAGCCCAGACCTGACCTGGCATTCACTATGGAGTCTCAGGCTGGCCTGGAAACTCAAGTGATCCTCCTACCTTGGCCTCCCAAATGTGGCTTCTTTGATTTTTTTTTTTCTACGAGGTAGGGTCTCACTCTATATTAGGCTGACCTGGAATTCACTATGTAGTCTCAGAGTGACCTCGAACTCACGGCGATTCTCCTACCTCTACCTCCTGAGTGCTGGGATTAAAGGAAGGAATGCGCCTTCACGACTGGCTGAATTCTTTTTTTTTTTTTTTTTTTTTTTTTTTCCCTGAGGCAGGGTCTCACTCTAGTTCAGGCTGACCTGGAATTCACTATGTATTCTCAGGGTGGCTTTGAATGAATTCTTTACTCCAGGCATATATAATCTTTTTTTTTCCCCCCTCCTGCTGGTGCTAAGAATCACAGGGCCTTACACATAGTAGTCATGCATTTACCACTGAGCCATTATCTCTAGCTCTATTTTTGGTTTTATGACACAAAGGTCTCTCTATGTAATCCCAGGCTGGCTTTGAACTCTTTTTTTTTTTTTTTTTTTTTTTTTTTTTTTTTTCTGAGGTAGGAGGCTCTCACTCTAGCCCAGGCTGACTTGGAATTCACTCTATATTCCAGGCTGGCTCAAACTCATAGCCTACTTCTGCCTTCCAAGTGCTGGGATTAAAGGTATGCACCACCACGCTGGGTTGGCTTTGAACTTTTGAATATCTTTGCTAGGCCTCCCAAGTACTTAGGCATATGTTATCTTTACAATCACAAACAAATCAGGCTTTGGGTATAGCTCCGGGGTGCAGTGAGTGCTTAGCATGTGCAAAGCCCTGGGTTCACTCCCCAGCACCCAAACTCAAACAATGACAAAGAACCCCTGCAAAGGAGGAGTTAACATAACAAAACAGAAGGCTGGGAGGGAGGCTGAGGGCCTATCAAACACCTCCAGCTCAGGGCTCTAAGGTGAGAATGGGAGGTAGAGCCGGGCGTGGTGACGCACGCCTTTGATCCCAGCACTCAGAGGCTGAGGAAGGAGGATTGCTGTGCGTTCCCGCTCAGCCTGAGACTGCAGAATGAGTTCCAGGTTAGCCTGGGCTAGAATGAAAGCCCTACCTTGAAAAACAAACAACCAAAAAGAAAAGAGAGAGGGAGGTGGTGGTGGTGGGCAGTAACCGGGAGTGGTCAGGGAAAGCTGGGGAGAAGGCTGAGCAAGCCGATGCACGTGTGTGGGGGACACTGGCCAGATTCAGGGATGGCATGTGTTGGTGGCTGCCAAGCATGTGGAATGCCAGAGCCCGGTGGTGAGTTAAATCTACCCACACAGGTTGGTTGTGTCCTGACAGAGATGCACTGTAATAGGGCCCATCTCATTCTAGGCCAGGGTCAACCGGAACTCACTCGGTAGCCCCACGCTGGCCTTGAATTCACTGCGATCTGTGTACCAACATTCTTTCTTGGCAGAGTGGGGAGTTCTTACAGGTAGTGGGGCCTCCTTCCTCTCTGAGCTGGGGACTGGCTCCTCAGAGGAGCTTATTCCTATTTGGAAAAGGGATGAGCCCTTTGGGCCCCCGTCCTGATACCACGTCCTCATAGAATAAGACCTCACCCAAGATGGATCTCTCCTACACTCAGGTTGGGAGGAACCTGGCCTTTCTGCACACCGCTGCTCTCCCCAGGACAGCTCCTGCCCTCCTTGGCCTGCGCTCTGGCTCCAGAACCCTTTCTTTCTTTCTTTCTTTTTTTTTTTTTTTTTTTGGTTTTGCGAGGTAGGGTCTCACTCTGGTCCAGGCTAACCTGGAATTCACTATGTAGTCTCAGGGTGGCCTCAAACTCCTGGCAATTTTTTTTAATCTTATATATTTATATATTTGGGAGGGAGAAAGAGGCAGATAGAGAGAATGGGTGTGCCAGGGCCTCCAGCCACTGCAAACAAACTCCAGACGCATGTGCCCCCCCTTGTACGTCTGGTTTACGTGGGTCCTGGGGAATCGAACCAGGTCCTTTGGCTTTGCAGGCAAACACCTTAACCACTAAGCCATCTCTCTAGCCCTCCAAAGCCCTTTCTGTGCTGACTGATCTTCATTTCCCTTTAGACATTTAGAACATGTGGCTTCAAGGCCTGTTTATTCTGCGTATGTATAGTTCAGTGGCTCTCAGCGATCTTAGGGCCAGCCCACTCCTGGAATTACAAGTGCATGGTACGACCAAACATCTGGTTTGTAGGCTCACTGTGTGAAGCCCGGAGGAGTGCTAAGCGGTCTTGCTGCAGTCTTACTGGGGTCCTAGCCAGCAGGCCAAGCTCACGCCCATCAGAGGTCCACCAGAGGCAGGGCTGGGGATGAAGGCCCGAGATCAGGCGGGTCTGACAGATGAGACAACTTGAGGCAGGTTCCACACTTCACTTGCTGATGGCCTGTCCTTGTTGAGCTCAGCAGACTCCAGGAATCCGGATGGGGCTACACAAGACAAGAGGAGCTGAGAGACAGGTTTTGCCATAGAATCTGTAACCGTACCTCTTGTCTGTCTGCCCCACCCTGCCCACCTGAGTGATGGTGGCCATGGTGCCGGGGACGAGAAGAGGCAGTTTCCTGCCACCACTAATCCAGCAGTTTCTTAATACACCAGCAGCAGAGGAGGATGTAGGCGACTTCCTTCAGAGTTTGTTGCAGGCCTTCCCACCCTCTGCCCATCTTAAAGACAGGAGCCCGGAGACCAATATCACGTAGGGCCCCTCCAAGGGAGAAGGGCACGGCTTGGGCCAGGGGATGCATTCGAGGCAGCATTATGGGCAGCAGCTTTGAAGAAGGGAGTAGAAGCTCCCTCTGGGGCCTTTTATCCACTGTCCCCACCCACTTAGGTCTCATGACTAGAAACAAAGGCCTCAGGACCCAGCAAAGGAAGGTTCTGGGCCTGGGAGCAGGCTGAGTCAGCCCTATGGCAGGGATGGGGGAGGGGTTAGTACAAGGGAGAGCCTGGCCACTCCATCTTTCATCCTTCACAGCAGGCCAGCTCATCTTCTCCTACTTGTGCAGTGTCTGCCTGGTTGCCCCCTTCCTAGTGGTTGGCACAGCTCCTGCCTTCCAGGCTACTGAGAAACATGCAGGGTGGCTCTTTTCTAGCCTGTTCTTCCCTATTCCTGGCTCCCGTGTGAGCTCAGAGCTGGCAGACTTGGCTCACTCCTGCCTCCCCTGATCCCCAGAGCAGGAAGGCTTAGCCAGACCAATAAGCACAGTTGTAGAAGAGGCATGGTTTATTGACAGTTACAGCCCAGGCCAGCCCGCCCCCTCCGCCGAGCGTGGACAGTCAGGAGCGGGAGTTGCGCTCCTCATCTTCGTTCTCGAGGAGGTACGCTGGACGGTAGGTGGGGTGCCCTCCTGGGCTCAGGCACTTCAGGGCCGGGTTCTTCACTGTGTTCTCCCGACTGCCCAGTGATGTGTACCTGGAGTGGCAACATAGAAGGCAAGTGCCTGGTGGGTGGGCTCTCCCCATCCAAGCACCTTCATGCCCACCCATGCCAACAACCTTACCCTTGGTCATACAGGATACAGTATGGTACAAACAGCTGACGAAGAAAGTCCCAGATGTTTCTGTAAGTCCAGTCCTAGGAGATGAATGCAGTTACCAGTGCTCCTCTCTCTCACCTACCCCTCCAGCCAAGGCTCTTCCAGTCCCTCGGGCCTTGGAGAAAGGCTGGCTTGCTGGTTTGGTGGTGTGCCTTGGTGTGTGTGTGTGTGTGTGTGTGTAAGAAATCAGACAGAAGGCCCTCCCCTTTCTCCAGCCCCCTCCAGTTTGGTGTAAACTCCAGGACGGGGAAGAACCAGGTGTCTAAGGCAGTGTTGTCAGACAGACCTCTGTCATGATGAGAATGTTGTGGCTGTGGCTATCTAATGACAGTCACTTGAAATGTGGCTCGTAAAACGAAAGAACCTATTTCTCCCTCTTCCCCCCCGTCACCCCCTCACCCCCAGGTAGGGTCTCACTTTAGCTAAGACTGACTTAGAACTCACTGTAGGTCCAAGCTGCCTTGGATACTACATGCTTTTTTTTTTTCCCCTTTGGTTTTTGGAGGTAGGGTCTCACTCTAGCTCCAGCTGACCTGGAATTCACTGTGTATTCTCAGGGTAGCCTCGAACTCATGGCAATTCTCCTTTCTCTGCCTCCCGAGTGCTAGGATTAAAGGTGTGTGCCACCATGCCCAGCCCGTTTTTTTTTTTTTTTAATTTATTTATCAGAGACGGGGGGGGGGGGAGAAAGAGGGAGGGAGAATGGGCGCGCCATTCCAGATGCATGTGCCAGCATGTGCATCTGGCTCACATGAGACTTGGAGAATCAAACTGAGGTCCTTAGGCTTCACAAACGCCTTAACCACTAAACCCATCTCTCCATCCCTCCCCCTTTTTTTTCTTTCGAGGTAGGGTCTCACTAGCTCAGGCTGACCTGGAATTCACTCTGTATTGTCAGGGTGGCCTCGAGCTCACGGTGATCCTCCTACCTCTGCCTCCCTGAGTGCTGGGATTAAAGGTGTGTGCCACCACATCCCACTTTCTCTAGCCAACCCCCCTTCTTTTAGAGAGACAGAGGTAGATAGATAGATGATAGATAGAGAGAATGGGCGTGCCAGGGCCTCAGCCACTGAAATCAAACTCCAGATGCTTGTACCACCTAGTGGGCACGTGCAACCTTGTGCTTGCCTTACCTTTGTGCGTCTGGGTAACAAGGGATCTGGGGAGTTGAACATGGGTCCTTAGGCTTAGTAGGCAAGTGCTTCACTGCTGAGCCATCTCGCCAGCCCCCTACCTGCTTTTTTTGTGTGTTGTGTTGTTTTTTTGTTTTTCAAGGTAGGGTCTCACTCTAGCTCAAGCTGACCTGGAATTCACTCTGTATTCTCAGGGTGGCCTTGAACTCATGGCAATCCTCTGCCTCCTGAGTGCTGGGATTAAAGGCCTGTGCCACCACGTCCAGTTGTATTTCATTTTGGTTATCATTTAAGTACAATGGCTACTGTCATATCGGACAGCACAGGTTAAGTCACTGTTTTGTCCACAGTAAAAAAAAAAAAAAAAAAAAAATACATGGGCTGGGGAGGTGGCTTATTGGTTAAGGCGCTTTCCTGTAAAGCTCAAGGACCTAGATTCAATTCTCTAGTACCCATGTAAAGCCAGATGCACAAGGTGGTGTGTCATCTGGAGTTTGTTTGCAGTGGCTAGAGGCCCTGGCGCAACCATTCTCTCTTTCTCTCCCCTTCAGCTTGCAAATAGATAAATTAAAAAAAAACTTAATGCTGAGTGTGGTGGTGCACACCTTTAATCCCAGCACTCAGGAGGCAGAGGTAGGAGGATCGCCAGGAGTTCGAGGTCACCCTGAATTCCAGGTCAGCCTGAGCTATAGTGAGACCCTACCTCAAAACACAAAACAAATAAACAATGACAACAACAGCAAAGCACAATTCCTGCCAGTGAGGCAGTGTTCAATAACATGGGTCAGAAGGAAGAATGAACAAACAGCACTGCCTCCTTTGGGAGATAGTAGGACATGGTGAGAGCCTGAGGCTAGGCCTAATGGGGCACAGGAGACCCAAGGCAATAATAAATCCTCTTCCCATTACCAACAGTGGGTTGATGCGCATGAACGTGGGCCAGCTGGGGTCTGTGGGACTGAAAGGGTGGAGGCGACAGGAGTAGGGGTCAGTTCCGGCGGGTGCCCATCAGGACAGCCTCCAGCTGGGGGTGCTGCTTTTGGAGCTCACTCAAGGCCTGCTTCATGTTACCCTCAGCTTCCAACAGCTGCAGATTATACCTGAGCAAGGAAGAGAACAGGAACAGGGACTGGAATGGGTTCTACCAAGGCCCTGTAGGAGCCCAAACCTTCAGGCCCCTGGTACCTCTTGACGGTGTCTTGCAGAAACTGCTCCAGCTCAGGGAAAGGAGAGACGCTGCGGATATACAGGATCTGGAGGGGTTTTGGAACATCAGGAAATTTCCTGTGAATGGGGAAGAAACCACAGGCTTGCCAGTAGGGACAGAGGCTCACCATTCTCCCTGCCCCTGGGATCAACACCTTTCCGTCCTCATCCTGTTCACTAGCAAAGCCAAACCCACTTTCCCTGAAAAGCCCACACTAGGATCTCTCTCTCCATCATTTCCCTCCTCTCTCCAGGGTCTTGGTATGTAGCCTGGGCTGCATACCTGTCCTGGAACTTGTTATATACTGGCTGGCCTCAAACTTACAATCCTTCTGCCTCAATCTCCTGATTGCTGGAATTACAGGTGTGCATTACCACGTCTGGCTCCTTCTGATCTCAGCACTCAAACCTGAGCGTTGTTTCTTCTTCTTCTTCTTCTTCTTCTTTTTTTTTTTTTTTTTGTGGGGGAGATTTTGCAGTAGGGTCTCACTGTAGTCCAGGCTGACCTGGAACTCACTATGTAGTCTCAGGGTGCCCCCCAACTCACAGCGACCCTCCTACCTCTGCCCTTGAGTGCTGGGATTAAAGGTGTATACCACCATGTCTGGCCTGAGCATTGTTTCTATTAAACTTTAAAAAATATATATTTTAATTTGGGCTGGAGAGATGGCTTAGCGGTTAAGGCACCTGCCTCCTAAGCCTAAGAACGCCGGTTCCAATCTCAAGGTCCCACGTTTAGCCAGATGCAAAATGACGCAAGGGTACAATGCCACACTTGCCCACAAGGGGGCGCACACACCTGGATTTCGTTCACAGCTGCTGAGAGACTGCTGGCGTGCCCATTCTCTATCTGTCTCCCTGTCTCTCTCTAAAAAAATTATTATTATTATTATTCATTTATATATTTGACAGAGAAAGAGGGAGAGAGAATGGGTGCGCCAGGGTCTCCAGCCACTGCAAATGAACTCCAGATGTGTACACCCCCTTGTGCATTTGGCTAACATGGGTCCTTAGGCTTTGCTGGCAAACTCCTTAACCACGAAGCCATCCATCCAGCCCCTATTAGATATTTTTGTTGTTTCCGAGGTAGGGTCTCACTCTAGCCCAGGCTGACCTGGCACTCTGTAGCTCCAGGCTGGTCTTGAACTCACAGTGATCCTCCTACATCTCTGCCTCCCAAGTGCTGGGATTAAAGAAGTGCACCACCATACCTGGCTGATTTTTTTTTCTTTCCTACTTTTAAGATATTGATTCTTGGGCTAGAGAGATGGCTCAGAGGTTAAGGCGCTTGTCCATAAACCCTAACAACCTGAATTATATTCCCCAGTAACCATGTAAAGCCAGATGCACAAGGTGGCACATGCCTCTGGAGTTCATTTGCAGTGGCTAGAGACCCTGGCATGCCCATTCTCTTTCTCTCTGCTGGGCATGGTGGCGCATGCCTTTGATCCCAGCACTCAGAGGCAGAGGTAGGATTGTTGTGAGTTCAATGCCAGCCTGAGACTACATAGTGAATTCCAGGTCAGCCTGAGACTACATAATGAATTTCAGGTCAGCCTGGGCTAGAGTGAGACCCTACCTCGAAAAACAAAACAAAACAAAAAGGCACTATGACTTCATTGTGGCCGGGATGGTGGCCTGCACATCCAGACCTAGCACCAGACGTGTGCCGGATGCTCGATTAACATGGTGGGGAATGGAACTGCCAAGTCCCATGTCCGGCTCCCTCCAAACCCCATCTGTATACTTCCTTTCTGCTTGCTTTCTAGGATGGGGAACTGGAGGGGGGTTTTGAGCAGGTGTCTCTGGAGCCTTACCTGCCAGGGGAAGGCTCACCTCTGCACAGCTGCATGGACCAGGTGCAGGAGGGCAGTGCAGTCCTTGCCTCCGTTGAAGCCCACACAGAGCTGGGTAAGCTGGTACCGTGCCAGGGCCGTCTCAATGGTCTGAAGGGCGCCTGCTACCTTCTTCCCCAGGCAAGACCCTGCCATGCAGGCAGGGAAGAGGACACCAAATAGGTATTCAGCATTGTCAAAGAGGCCACGTTGCCCTGGCTTAAACCCTTCAATATTTTCCCAGCATTCCTAGGATTAAGGTCAAACTCCTTCATGCTGTCCTCTATGTCCTTCACTGCCCATTCCTGCCATCTGGCCTTACCTCACCTTCCTTTGGCCTCCATCTTTCCCTCTGGGGCAGGAGTAAGGATCCTTCCAGGCCTGGACTCATACTGCCTGCTTTTACCTATCCTCTGGTACAACCCAAACCGCATCACTGTGCTTTTGTCACTTGCCAGAAAAGCCTTCTCTGACCCCAGATCAAAGCTGACTTGGTGGGGTCCTCGACATACATCTTGTGTGTGCATTATCACCTGCTTAGCTAGCGTGTACCCTTCTTGTTAAACCATCGCTCCTATGAGTAAGGCAAACCTGCCCTACCAACCCACATCCCCCAACACCTAGCACAGTGCTGGTGAAAGGAAGTACTGGGTAGTTACAGGAAGAATGAACGAATCATTGGAAGGTATCTCTACCCTTTCCTGGATCTGCACGAGGCTCTCTACATGGTCTGCTTTAGACCTGGAGTGGCACCAGTGACCTGGTCATGCTCTCCCTCCCTGAGGAGACCCCTACCTGACTCAGAGAGTTTGTATACAGCCTCACTAGCTTGTTCCACAGCATTGGGTTGGAAGGGGACCAGCGATCCCTGGGGCAGACGGGCCTTCAGGTAGGCCAGGCATTCCTCCAAGGGCTCTTCTTCCTCAGAGTCTAGAGTCACCTTCACCTGATAGTAGTTGCTGCCCCAGTCAGGGTAGGAACCCAGGGCAAGTCTGCGCCCAAAATGTGCCTGGGCCTCAGCTAGGATGGGGGCGATGGTGGCTTCGGTGGCGGCCACATAGAGCACCCTCAAGTGGAACTGCACAGCTGTGTTTTGGAAGAGTTCCTTCAGCCCCTCCAGCGCCCGCCGCAGCAGCTCTGGGATGCCTGGGAAGAGGTAGACGTTGTGGACGGAGACCAGCGGGAACCTGAAGGGACGGCCAGTTCGAGGGTCTGTGCCATAATGCAGGCGGGCGGAGGAGGGCACCAGCGACAGCTTCTCCCAACCCTCCCCTCCTAGGGCTTTGATGGCCGCTTGCAGCTCAGGGTGTGGCTTGAGCTCCTCCCCAAAGGCCTGTGCCACTGCCTCAAGGGTCACATCATCATGAGTGGGGCCGATGCCGCCTGCGGTGAGGACATGGGTGAAGCGGCTGGAGAAAGAAGCCACCTCGGCTGCAATGGTGGCTACTTCATCAGGTATAACAGAGACGCGGCAAACCTGGACCCCCAGGGAGCGCAGTGTCCGGCACAGAAAGTAGGTGTTGGTGTCCTGAGTGTGCCCCTGTGGGTTGGAGGAAGGATGAGATTGTCAGTCTGTGAGAGGAAGGGCAGTGGGGGATGGGTGCATCTGTTAGATGATGGGGTGGGTGTTCTTCTTTTGGGGGAGGCAACGCTTCAGGCTGCTGAGGACCCTGGGAAGGGCAGGAGAATGGGAAAATAAATACATCTGAATGGAGTGAAGGATAGGGTGATTCACCCTGGCCTTGCTTCACTGCACTGGGACCCTCACCTCACCTGTGTCTATAGACTCAGTTTTCATTTCTTTGTGGACTTGTCTGCTTTCTTTTACTTTTCTTTTCTCTTGAGGTAGGGGTTCAGTTAGCCTTGGCTGAAATGGAACTCACTCTGTAGTCCCAGACTAGCCTTGAACTCACAGAGATCCTCCTTCCTCCAGAGCGCTGGGATTAAAGGCATGCACCACCACACCCAGCTAGTCTACTTTCTTAGAACCTGAAAAAGTTCAAGTTTCAGTCGCCAGGCTCCAAGTTCCTGTTGAGAAGCCTTCTGTACCCTGGTTATTGTCACTTTGGTCAGTGACATTCCAGACACTGTCTACAGTCAGGCCTTTTGTTTTGTCAACTCTGCTTCTGAAATCTCTCCCCATCTGCTCTCTTTTCAACTCTCCTCTTCTACAGAGCAGGTCCTCTGCACCTTTCCCCTGGACAATGGTGACAGCCTCCAGCCACTGTGCTGTGCTCTGTGAGTCTTCTGAGTAACCTTTCTAATGCTGTCCCTGTGATGATTGCATCACTCCTGGGCTCAAAGACATCTGTTGTTTCCAACTGCACACAGAATAAAGTTCAAATCCTTTTGCAAGCACTTAAGGCTGGCTGTGTTGTGTGCTCTGTCTTCTTTCCAGCCTAATCTGCTTCTCTATAAAGAGTTTGTGTTCGAGAGTAAGGGAAAATCAGGCTGGAATTCCATCTCACTACATTCTAGGCTGGCAACCTTGGGCAAGTTTCTCAACCTTTCTGAGGCTCTATTTCATAATCTATTGAGATGTATAACAAAGTTTTCTAATAAGTAATTCTTAGGATTGTGAGGATTTGTAGAATTACATGTGCTATAATAATAAGCACACTATCAGACTAAAGCAAACAGTCAAAAAAAAAAAAAAGAATTAGTATTATTGTTACAAACCCAATGCCTGCCACGTTCTCTAGTAACAACCCTGATGGTTCAGAATAGATTCCTCCCTTCCTTCTGGCCCATTTACCCACTCTGCTCAGTGCCTTAGATCGTTTTCAAATAGGCTGGATGGAACGTTAAATAGGTAGCAGATGCACCTGCACCTCCTCTACTCGCTGGGGTCCCTGTCTCGGTTGTACAACCCTCTGCCTCCCCTCCCCCGCTCCCGCAATCACACTGCTTTGCAAGTTGCAAGGATTCTGTTGGAAATCTTTCAACACACTTCATGCAAGAAAAAGGGTCACTTTTCCTGGGCACAAGTAAGGGGTCTGCCACCCTGGATTGCCTTCCTTGACCGACCAAAAGGAGGAAGGGAGCCCCAACGACACGAGAACGCCTCGCCCTCCTCCTCCGTCCCACACACACCTTGATGATCTCATCTCCCACGATGATGATGCCTGCCGTCACTCTGCGCCCGGAGGGAAGTTCAGAGGCCCTAGATGCCATGGTCCTCCTGCCTTCTTTGATCCTCTGAAAGTTCCTCCAGCAGCCACCAAGGCCCCCCAGTAGGGGCCGCAAGCATTGAGGGACCGCCAGGTCTACAGGGCACTGGGGGCCATGACCTGAGGACAGAATCCGAGGGAACCTGGAGGAGCCAGAGAGGACAACAGACGATGACGTACGGCCCGTCCGTCTCTGGGCCAGGCTCTCCGTCTTCTCCAGCCACACCCTTAAAAAACGTCTTTTTTATTCCCGACCCTTTCACCAACGCGTTCTCAAACGCCACACTCTTATGCACGTCTCGGTCCAGTCTCTTTAAAGTGTTCCGCTCTCCCGAGACCTGCTATTTTACACGTCCTCTGTTGGCTGCGCCGGTCTCTCAAGTTTGCTCTACGTAGAGCATCTGCACCTTTAAATGTCTCTTCCGCGCACCTGTCCCTTTAAATATCTCATTCTGGGTCTCGCCCTTTTAAATGCGTTCCCTCTTAACCACCACCGGCCCAAACCCGGTCCCCTTCTGCACCCCGTCTTAGCCCAGAATCTCTTCTTCCCACCAAGCTTCAGGCCCCTGACTTCTTTCCAGATCCTCACATACCTAGCATGCCCCCTTTCAACCGAATCTTTCCAGTTCCTCTAGCTCGTGTCCTCATTCAGCTTCCGTACTCAAATCCCGCCTTCCTCGTGTTGATTGGTTACTTGGACGGTCGCTGACGCTCGTCCCTACAACTCCATTGGCTGAGCCGACTGTCGCTCACGGGGCTTGTCTGGCAGGCGGGAGCGATGCTGCGTTGGTATTGGTCACGCCACGTGAGAACCCTCCTCCGGAAGCGTAGGGGCGGGCGTTCGTCCACTCGTCAGGGGTGGGGCTTCGGCGGCTCAGGATGCGAACCGGGGCTCCTTGGAGGTGGTGCCTCCTCTCGCAGCAAGAACCCGGAGGCTTGGCTAACCCGTTCGAATTCAGATTGCGGCGTGCGTGCGCTGGTTGCATTAGCCGAGCTTGATTCTAGCCGACGGCTCGTGGGGCTGAGTTTCCCGCCCCACTTCCTCGTCGCCCGCGCCCAGCCGGGATCGCGGCGGGAGGAAGCTGGAGGGAGGCACGTGGACTAGGAAGATCTCAGTTTGAACTTCACTTCTCGGCATGGAGAGATGGCTTAGCGGTTAAGGTGCTTGCCTACAACAAAGAGACGCAGGTTCGATTCCACAGGTCCCACGTAAGCCAGCTGCACGAGGTGGCGCATGCGTCTGGAGTTCGTTTGCAGTGGCTGGAGGCCCAGGTGTGCCCATTCTGTTTCTTTTTCTCTCAAGTGAATATTTTAAAAAGCCTTGAGAGTAATGTTCCCATTTTCCATCTGAAGAACAGGTTCAGAAAGTGGGAGGGATACCACACATAAAATACTACAGTGAGTAAACGGTAGGATCAGGCTCGAGTAGTACGTCGTGAATGTGCTTGTCCCTCACTTATGAAGCTACCAGCAGGGCCCCAGCTCTGGAGGCAGAGGTAGGATCGCCGTGAGTTCGAGGCCACCCTGAGACTACATAGTGAATTCCAGGTCAGCCTGGGCTAGAGGAAGACCCTACCTCGAAAAACAAAACAAAAACCTCCCACCAAAACCCCACTTGCCTGATAGCATATTGTCTAACGTACATACAGTATGTTTATTGTAATAAAGGTTTTTAATTTTTTTCGGTGTGTACATGTGGCAAATTCGTGTGTGCCTGTGCACACGTGTGGAAGCCAAAGGATACAAGTATCCTCTTCTAACTTCCACCCCATTTCCCCGAGATGGAGGAACCCAGAGCTAGCTGTTTTCCGTTGAGCTGGCTGACCCGTGAGCCTCATGATCCTCCCTCTGCCCACCCTTAGTGATGGGGTCACAAACCTGCATGGATGCTGGGAACAGAATTCAGTCCTCACCTTTGTGCAAGTGCTCCTACCCACTGAGCCATCTCACCAGCCCCAATAAAAGTGGTAACTGAACTTCCTCCCCAAACCAGCTATTCCAATGGACCTTTATTGAGTTCTCAAGCTTGTTTAATATGTGTGTATGTATGTATATTTAAATACACAATTTTTAAAAATGTTATTCATTTGAGAGGGAGAAAGAGGTAGATCGAATGGGCATGCCTCTAGCGACTGCAAATAAACCCCAGATGCGCATGTGCCACTTTACTTGCGCACTGGGGAATCGAACCGAGTTGTTAGGCATTGCAGGCAAGTGCTGTAACCACTGAGCCATCCCTCCAGCCCTAAATACATGTGTGCCAGGCCTTCTAGCTGCTGCAAAAAACTAAATACATGCACCACCTTGTGCATCTGGATTTACATGGGTAACTGAAGAATACCCGGTCAGTTAGGCTTTGCAGGTAAGTGCCCTATCTGTTGAGCCATCTCTCCAGACCTGCAGCACTTTTTAAAAAAAATTATAAGGGGGCTGGAGAGATGGCTTAGTGGTTAAGCACTTGCTTGTGAAGCCTAAGGACCCTGGTTCAAGTCTCTATTCCCCAGGACCCACGTAAGCCAGATACACAAAGTGGCACATACATCTGGAGTTTGTTTGCAGTGGCTAGAGGCCCCGGTGCACCCATTCTCTCTCTCTCTCTCTGCCTCTTTGTCACTCTCAAATAAATAAATAAAAATAAACAGAAAATTCAAAAATTATATACACATAAAAATATTTAAAAAATTATAAGGCCTGGAGAGATGGCTTAGCCATTAAGTAGTTGCCTGTGAAGCCTAAGGACCCTGGTTTGAGGCCTGATTCCCTAGGACCCACGTAAGCCAGATGCACAAGGAGGCGCATGCATCTGGAGTTCGTTTGCAGTGGCTGGAGGCCCTGATGCGCCCATTCTCTCTCTCTCTGCCTCTTTCTATCTGTCACTCTCAAATAAATGAATTAAAAAAAAATTATATTTAAGGAAGTACAGAGCCAAGGAAAGGTACCTCACATGGCTAGAGATCCCATGTGGAGGGCCTGGAAACCATGGGGGAAAAAAAGAGAAACAAAGTTCAAAGAGCTTCTGTCATGTGGGGAGCCAGAGGGGATTAAAGAACCCATGTGGAGGGCTGGAGAGATGGCTTAATGGTTAAGGTACTTATTGTAATAAAGGTTTTTAATTTTTTCGGTGTGTACATGTGGCAAATTCGTGTGTGCCTGTGCACACGTGTGGAAAGCCAAAGGATACAAGTATCCTCTTCTAACTTCCACCCCATTTCCCCGAGATGGAGGAACCCAGAGCTAGCTGTTTTCCGTTGAGCTGGCTGACCCGTGAGCCTCATGATCCTCCCTCTGCCCACCCTTAGTGATGGGGTCACAAACCTGCATGGATGCTGGGAACAGAATTCAGTCCTCACCTTTGTGCAAGTGCTCCTACCCACTGAGCCATCTCACCAGCCCCAATAAAAGTGGTAACTGAACTTCCTCCCCAAACCAGCTATTCCAATGGACCTTTATTGAGTTCTCAAGCTTGTTTAATATGTGTGTATGTATGTATATTTAAATACACAATTTTTTAAAATGTTATTCATTTGAGAGGGAGAAAGAGGTAGATCGAATGGGCATGCCTCTAGCGACTGCAAATAAACCCCAGGTGCGCATGTGCCACTTTACTTGCGCACTGGGGAATCGAACCGAGTTGTTAGGCATTGCAGGCAAGTGCTGTAACCGCTGAGCCATCCCTCCAGCCCTAAATACATGTGTGCCAGGCCTTCTAGCTGCTGCAAAAAACTAAATACATGCACCACCTTGTGCATCTGGATTTACATGGGTAACTGAAGAATACCCGGTCAGTTAGGCTTTGCAGGTAAGTGCCCTATCTGTTGAGCCATCTCTCCAGACCTGCAGCACTTTTTAAAAAAAATTATAAGGGGGCTGGAGAGATGGCTTAGTGGTTAAGCACTTGCTTGTGAAGCCTAAGGACCCTGGTTCAAGTCTCTATTCCCCAGGACCCACGTAAGCCAGATACACAAAGTGGCACATACATCTGGAGTTTGTTTGCAGTGGCTAGAGGCCCCGGTGCACCCATTCTCTCTCTCTCTCTCTCTCTCTGCTTCTTTGTCACTCTCAAATAAATAAATAAATAAAAATAAACAGAAAATTCAAAAATTATATACACATAAAAATATTTAAAAAATTATAAGGCCTGGAGAGATGGCTTAGCCATTAAGTAGTTGCCTGTGAAGCCTAAGGACCCTGGTTTGAGGCTTGATTCCCTAGGACCCACGTAAGCCAGATGCACAAGGAGGCGCATGCATCTGGAGTTCGTTTGCAGTGGCTGGAGGCCCTGATGCGCCCATTCTCTCTCTCTCTGCCTCTTTCTATCTGTCACTCTCAAATAAATGAATTAAAAAAAAATTATATTTAAGGAAGTACAGAGCCAAGGAAAGGTACCTCACATGGCTAGAGATCCCATGTGGAGGGCCTGGAAACCATGGGGGAAAAAAAGAGAAACAAAGTTCAAAGAGCTTCTGTCATGTAGGGAGCCAGAGGGGATTAAAGAACCCATGTGGAGGGCTGGAGAGATGGCTTAATGGTTAAGGTACTTGCCTATGAAGCCCAAGGACCCAGGTTCAATTACCCAGGACCCATATAGCCAGATGCAGTAGGTGGCACATGCATCTGGACTTCGTTTGTAGTGGCCAGAGGGCTTGGCATGCCCATTCTCTTTCTCTCTGCCTGTCTCTTAAATAAATTTTTTTAAAAAGAGTGCTGTGGAAATGGCTTAGTGGTAAAGGTGTTTGCATGTGAAGCCTAAGGACCCCCTTTCAATTCCCCAGAACCCACATAAGCCAGATGCACAAGGGGGCGCAGTTGTCTGGAGTTCATTTGTAATGGCTGGAGGCCCTGGCATGCCCATTCTCTGTTTCTCACTGCCTTTTTCTCTGTCTCTCAACTAAATAAGTAAAATTAAAAAAAAAAAGAACCCATGTGCAGAGGAAGGGCTGGGGCTCTCCCCTTGGCTAGGCCTGGGCCAGGCCAGCTTTAAGTACTTGCTTAACACCCCCATACCTCACCTCACTCCAGAGAACTAATTCAGACTCCAGGAATGATTGGGGGGGTGGTCATTAGCACCTCTAAAGTGTCCAGATTATTCCAAAGCTCGTCTGAAAACCAGCTGTTGGAGTGCATGCGTGGCCTCTGGGCTGATGGCTTCTTCCCTAACCTTCATGCGCTCTTCAAGTACCAGGACTGGTAAAGGCAGCGCCTCTGATTGTAGGAAGGATGAGACCAGGCTGTCCTAACACAGCCTGTCTCTCAGGCAAGTGCTTAGAATTATGTTTCACAGAAAGTCCATTTCGAGTACATTACAAAGTAGTTACTGGAGGTCAGGCATGGTGCTGCAGACCTTTAATCCCAGCATTTGAGAGGCAGAGGTAGGATCACATGAGTTCAAGGCCAGCCTGGGACTACAAAGAAACACTACCTCAAAAAAAATTAAAACCAGTTCCTGGAATGTCTAAACCTCATCCTTGCAAAGAGCCAAGCTTCTGTTATCAAACTGAAGGACACCGAATAAGAACCATAGTATTGAATGTGATGGTCACATAGGGGAGAACCTTAAAGCCACAGCATTAGATTATAAAAAACTTCTTCTTTAATCAAGGCTTGTAACATGTAACAGATTTGTCAAATAAAATGAAAAGTGTCCAATACACTGAAACATAAACCTCTAAGTCACCATAAATACAGCACCCGACAGGAAAGAACAAAAAAAAAGCACATTTACACAATCCCCAGAACAGCTGTGATCAGAGTCGGACGTCTCCTCCATCTGGCCACACAGCGCACTGTGGCTTCTGGGGTCACTGTCAGCAGAGGCTGTTCCCACAGAGCGCTCAGCTGGCAAGGTGGCCGTGGTGCTGGGGGCTCTGCTCAAGAAGCAGCAAAGCAGTTACAGCACCATCAGTGTATGGAACATCCTTGAAATACCAAAGTGAGAAACAAGAAAGCAACATCATCGTCACACTATCAGGAAGATGTTAAGAGAAAGGACAGCTGGGTGATGCCTGGCTGCAAAGTGGTTCACCGGCTTCATTTCTTTGGCTTCTTGGGCAGTGGCCGCCGGAACAGCAAGATGTGAGGTTCTGGAAGAGTGAGTGAAATCTAAGGGACCAGCTCACACCGTGTAATGCACAAGACCGTGTATTCCACCCACCACCTCTGGCTACACTCTAACTAAATTACGATGTAAGCATATGGCCTTAGAAGCAGACCCAGAAGTCTGGCCTTTTTTCTGCCAAGTATAATTCTTAATAGCAATCCTTTTCTAGGTATAGCTCTGGGGTGTCCTTTATTGGTTTTGCCTGGCAGCTGAGTGTCTGCTGTCTTAAGAAGAAATTTAATTTCCTTTGCTTATTTGGACCACATCTAATCATTTGCTTTCCTAATGGAAAACAGAACAGGGGTCATAACTAGGGTATACGTGGCCTTGGAAGATGACCCTGACTAAACTCAAGGTTACGGGTTTCTCAGTAAAGGTGGTCTCTGATCTTCAACACAGATCTGTTTTAGTCACTGTTGCTTGTTTACCTGGCAAACGGGACAGCCCCACTGAACCCTCCCTCCACCCTTTATTGCTCTGGGTCAGACAATCTTATTCTGTCAGTCCCTCAGGGTTGCAGCCTTACCTGGTTGCTTTTAGCTAGTGCACTGACCTGGTTCGTGGATCATATAATGGACCCATCCTTGACTCTGCTGGACGCCGAGATTCCTCCATTCAGACTCAGACATCAAGTGCGTTTTGGGGACCAGCTTGGCTATGTCTTTGGGCAACATGACATGCCTGTAACAGAAATATGGGAGGTGGGGAATTGTGTCAGTACAGGCTGCAGTCTGTTAGGTAAGAGTCTACATATGAGGAAAAGCTGGGCTGTGGTGCCTCAGGCCTTGAATTCTAGCACTGGGGATAAGGCAAAAGGACTGCCACCATGGGTTCCAATCCAGTCTGGACTACAAAGTGAGGCGGTACACACCTGTAATCCCCAAACTTCAGTGGCAGTCAGGAGGTTCCATGGGACTCCCTGGCCAGCCAGTCTAGACTACTTGGTGAGCTCCAGGCCAATGAGACACCCTGTCTCAAAGGAAGGGGACAGTTCCTGAGGATGACACTCAAGGTTGTCCTCTGGCCTTTGCACGCACAGGCACATTAAAGAACACAAGCAAAAGCAACAACAACAAAGCTGGCACACGCCTTTAATCCCAGCACTCAGGAGGCAGAGGTAGGAGGATCGCTGTGAGTTTGAGGCCAGCCTGAGACTACATAGTGACGTCCAGGTCAGCCTGGGCTAGAGTGACACCCTACCTTGAAAAACAAAAAATAAAAAAGGAGAAAGAAACTAATTTCTCTTTTCCTTTTATTGTTGTTGCTTTTTTTTTTTTTTTTTTGGTTTTTCAAGGTAGGGTGTCACTCTAGCCCAGGCTGACCTGGACTTCACTATGTAGTCTCAGGCTGGCCTGGAACTCACGGTGATCCTCCTACCTCTGCCTCCCCAGTGCTGGGATTAAAGGCATGTACCACCACGCCCAGCTCTTTTTTTTTTTTTTAATATATTTATTTATTTGAGAGAGAGAAAGAGGCAGAGAGAGAATGGGCTTGCCAGGGCCTTCAGCCACTGCAAATAAACTCTACATGCATGCACCACCTTGTGCATCTGGCTTACATGGGTCCTGGAGAGTCAAACCAGGATCCTTTGGCTTTGCAGGCAAACGCCTTAACTGCTAAGCCATCTCTCCAGGCCCTCTTTCTCCTCTTTTGAGGCAGGATCTTTCATTCACGGCTGTGTTCATCAGACTAACTGGCCCATGAATTCTGGGCCTGTCTCTTACCTGCGCTGTGCAAAGGGCATGCTAGGATTTAGACACGCATTACCCACCAAACCATCTCCTTAGCCCAGAGAAACTAATTCCTGATATCAGGGAGTTTATACCATCTTATTATGGGATGTGGGTAGAGGCAGCTGGAAATACATGTCAAGTTATGTAAATTTTCATAAAAGTCTACTTATTTATTTATTTTTTGGTTTTATGAGGTAGGGTCTCACTCTAGCCCAGGCTGACCTGGAATTCACTATGTAGTCTTAGGGTGGCCTCGAACTCATGGCGATCCTCCTACCCCTGCCTCCCAAGTGCAGGGATTAAAGGTGTGCACCGCCATGCCTGGCATCATAAAAGTATATCTGAAAGTACAAATTAACGAACATTTCTAATTAACACCTAGGTTCCAGGCACCGATGTATATTTTCTCTGACTTTATAAGTGTATGTTTTCTGGTTATTACCCATAATATACTGAGAGCCCCACAGAACACATAGTGTTAATAGGTGAAGGTAGGTTTTAAACAGGATTGTTAAAGTTATTTTGTGGACAGTAAAGACCTGCTATGGAGCTCGGTGGAGTAATCATGAGGGATGGTATGTAAATGTCTACTCTGAATCTCATTTTCTTGCAGAAGGAGGAGGATCATCATGAGTTCAAGGCCACCCTGAGACTACATAGTGAATTCCAGGTCAGCCTGGACTACAGTGAGACCCTACGGCAAAAAGACCAAGAAAGGGCTGGAGAGATGGCTTAGCGGTTAAGGTGTTTGCCTGTAAAGCCAAAGGACCCAGGTTTGATTCCCCAGGACCCACATAAGCCAGATGCACAAGGGGCACATGCGTCTGGAGTTCGTTTGCAGTGGTTACAGGCTCTAGGATGCCCATTCTCTCTCTCACTCTGTCTCCTCTCTCTGCTTGCAAATAAATAAATAAAATTTTTTTAAAAAAGAGAAAGACTTGCCGGGCGTGGTGGCGCATGCCTTTAATCCCAGCACTCGGGAGGCAGAGGTAGGAGGATTGCTCTGAGTTCGAGTCCACCCTGAGAATACAGAGTGAATTCCAGGTCAGCCTAAGCTAGAGTGAGAGCCTACCTTAAAAAAAAAAAAAAAAAAAAAAAAAAAAAAAAAAAAGGCTGGAGATGGCTCAATGGTTAAAGTACTTGCTGCAAAGCCTAATGACCTGGGTTCAACTCTCCAGTACCCACGTAAACTAGATGCACAAAGTGGCACATGTATCTGGAGTTCATTTGCAGTGGCTGAAAGCCCTGGTGTGTCCATTCTCTCCCCCTCTCAAAAATAAATAAATATTTAAAAGAGAAAAAAAAGCCGGGCGTGGTGGCGCACACCTTTAATCCCAGCACTCGGGAGGCAGAGGTAGGAGGATCACCATGATTTTGAGGCCACCCTGAGACTGCATAGTGAATTCCAGGTCAGCCTGAGCTAGAGTGAGACCCTACCTTGAAAAAAAAAAAAAAAAAAAAAAAAAAAAAAAACAAAACCCAGTTAAGCTGAAAATTTCATTTTCTGGGGGATGAAGCTAGTGATTTCTCCCAGCCATGCAGATGTTACAAACACAGTTTTAGCTACAGATGTCGAGCAAAACAGCTGAGGACAAAAGAAATTAACTGGGGCCTGGTGTGGTGGCATATGCCTTTAATCCGAGACACAGGTAGAAGGATCACTGTGAGTTACAGGTTAGCCTGGGCTACAAACAAAAAAATTAACTTGGTCCAAGAAAGGTGTGTTTTTCCTATAAAAGTTCTAAGTTGTCTGACCCTTTAAGTTTCCAAGACCAGACAAGATTGGGTACTTTTAGACTGGTGTGGCATTTTCTTGGCATAAAGAAGGTTATGTATTTGTCAACACATACAAAGTCTCCACTGTGTCCAAAGCCCAGAACTAAGCTGGGCATAGTGACACAGAAAAGCCAACTTCAACTTTATGTTCTCCACATGAGGAGACAAGGCTAACCAATTTTTTTTTTTTTTTTTTTTTTTGGTGTTTCAAAGTAGGGTCTCACGCTAGCCCAGGCTGACCTGGAACTCACTCTGTAGTCTCAGGGTGGCCTCGAACTCAGAGCAACCCTCCTACCTCTGCCTCCCAAGTGCTGGGATTAAAGGTGTGTGCCACCATGCCCGACCTAACCAAAGTCGTTAATCCCAGCACTTCGGGGGGGGGGGGGAGGTCGAGGAAGAACTGTCATGAAATCGAGGCCAGCCTGAGCTAGAGTAAGCTGGTCACTCAAAACACCAAAAGAGGATCCCCAAGAGTTCGAGGACACCCTGAGACTACATAGTGAAGTCCAGGTCAGCCTGGACCAGAGTGAGACCCTACCTTGAAAAACCAAAAAGAAAAAAAAAAAAAAAAAAACACCAAAAGACATCAAAAAGACATCAAAGGGATTTAGTGGAAGAGGACAGACTAGGAAAATGGAAGGGAATTTCAAAAGCATGGAAAGAGGACAGAAGGTAATGGAAAATGGAAGGGAATGATGATCAAAATGCATCAGTGAATTCCAGGTCAGCAGCTAGTAGGAAAAACAAAAACAAAAACAAAAACAAAACAAAAAAAAAGCTGGAGAGATGGGCTGGAGAGATGGCTTAGCAGTTAAGGTGTTTGCCTGTGAAGCCAAAGAACCCAGGTTTGATTCCCCAGGACCCACGTAAGCCAGATGCACAGGGTGGCGCATGCGTCTGGAGTTCATTTATAGTGGCTGAAGGCCTGGCACTTCCATCATTCTTTCTCTCTCTATTGGCCTCTCTCTCTCTCAAATGAATAAAATAAATAAATTTTAAAAAAATTGAGCTGGGCATAGTGGTGCGTGCCTGTAATCCCAATACTTGAGAGGCAGAGGTAGGAGGATCGCTGTGAGTTCAAGGGCACACTTAGACTACATAGTGAATTCCAGGTCAGCCTGGACTAGAGTGAGACCACACATCGAAAAATCAATAAATAAATAAATATTAAATGAATAATAATAAAATAAATTTAGGGCTGGGGAAATGGCTTAGCAGTTAAGGCGTTTGCCTGAAGCCTAAGGACCCCAGTTCAATTCCCCAGGACCCAGGTAAGCCAGATGCACAAGGGGGTGCATGCGTCTGGAGGTTGTTTGCAGTAGCTAGAGGACCTGACACGCCCATTCTCTCTCTCTAATAAATAAATAAAATATTTGTTTTAAAAAAAGAGTGAGCCATCATGCCTGGCAATAGTCACTCTTTAAAAAAAATAAATAAGTGCTGGGCGTAGTGGCACACGCCTTTAATCCCAGCGCTTGGGAGGCAGAGGTAGGAGGATCACCGTGAGTTCAAGGCCACCCTGAGACTACATAGTGAATTCCAGGTCAGCCTGAGCTGGAGTGAGACCCTACCTCGAAAATAAATAAATAAGTAAACTTTAAATTAGAATGCTGCCTTGAACTGGGTGTGGTGGTGCACACCTTTCATCCAGTACTCAGGAGGCAGAGGTAGGATTGTGAGTCAGAGGCCAGCCTGGAACTACATACTGAGTTTCATTTCAGTCTGGGGTAGAGAGATCCTGCCTCAACCATAAACATTGTCTTATGTATCACAATGATTAGTAGTGTCAAGCTCTGCAGAATCCTTGTCTTCCATTACTTTCCAGTCTAGAATTATCGTGGAGTTCTTTACAACTACCAAATCCAAACTGCATCCAGTAAGGATCTCTTTTTCATCCTTGGGAGATATAGTGCTTTCCTGGGGGAGAGGATTATGACAAGGGTACACTGATTGTGTTTATGTATGGAGGCTGTCGATAAATTTTAAAAATTGTAACATAAAAGAGTCTGTGTGTGGTCATTCATGCCTTTAATTCCAGCACTCAGGAGGCTGAGTTCCAGGTCAGCCTGTGCTACATTGAGACCCTACCTTGAAAAAAATCAAACAAAACACAAAAACATTCCACCCCAAAAGAGAGGTGCTTCCTCTTTCCTTCAAATGCTCCCTTCGCAGACACTCCCCTCTATGAAGTTCTCCCTAACTTTCTCTCTTTCCTGTAAAGTCCTGGGTGATGCCTCCTTGTACGCAGCCCTAGCAAAACAGGTAATAACACGTGTCACTTTTTTTTTTTTTTAATTTACTCATTTGAGAGAAAGAAAGAGGGAGAGAGAGAGTGTGTGTGTGTGTTTGTATGGGCACCATGGCCTCTTACTGCTGCAAACTCCAGATACATGGCCACCTCCTGTGTCTGGCTTTATGTGGTACTGGGGAATCGAACCCAGGCCGATAGGCTTTGCAAGCAAGCGCTGAGCCAACTCCCAGTGCCCCTTTTTGAGGCAGGGTCTCAGTCTAGCCCAGACTGACCTAGAACTCACTCTGTAGCCCAGGTTGGCCTCCAACTCATGACGATCCTTCTACCTAGCCTACTGAGCACTGGGATTAAAGGCGTGAGTTACCACGCCCAGCCAGGCGACTGTTCTTTCCCCTATTTTGTTTTTCCTAGGTATTTTGAAGTCTGTGATGAGCAGACACCACGCTTTACTTTGCACTCTGTTTACTTGAGCCAGGGTGTCACTGTAGCCCAGGTTGGCCTGGAACTCACAGCAATCCTCCAGCCTCAGCCTCTTTAGTGCTGACAATAAATGTGCGGGGAGCCACCCCTCCCGGCTCACCTCGCACCTTAGTAGCACACCTGAAACCTGGAAGGACTCAGTAAGTGTCCCAAGTATCTGAAGGGCATCTACCAGGCGCTGTCAAATGTCAAGTCCATTCGGGCAACCACGCCCCCCTTTCTTTTTCAAGAAGTGGTTAATATTCCAGCTCTCAGAACTTCCCCTGGCATTGAGAACAAGGAGAAGATCCCAGCTCCACTTTTGCCCCCTTCGCTCAGTGGTAGGCTCTATGGAACTAGGGTAATACGAACAGTCTGCACAAGGCACATTAAACCCCCAGAGATAGCAGCAAAAATAAGGAATCCTAGCTCGGGCGGGGCGCACGCCTTTCATCCGACAGCACTCGGGAGGCAGAGGTAGGAGGATCGCCGTGAGTTCAAGTCCACCCTGAGACTACATAGTGAGTTCAAATCCACCCTGAGCTAGAGCAAGAAGCTATCTCGAAAAAAAAAAAAATCCAGAATTCCCCCCGCCCCCCGCCCACAAAGGTGAAACTAGTTAGACCTCCCATCACGGTTCTAATCCACAGACCAGACTACAAACTCCAAGTTCCAATTGTTTCCAGGGCCCCTCCCACCTTCTGCTCATGCGCCTCAAGCTTCCAACGACCCTCACGCCCATCCCGATCGTCTCCTGCGCATGCGCCAGGCATCCCCCCCCCAACCTCCTTAGGCCACCAACTAACTCTTTGTGCTCCCTCCCTGGTCAAGGCTCACGACCTAGCTACGGCCCCGCGCCGGCACTGACCGGTACTCGAACTCCTCGTCGTCGTATTTGTCCGAGTAGTAAATCTGTTTGTGCGACATGACCGCCGTGCTCGCGGACGCCCGCTCCGCGCCGCCAGCTCTGCCCGCAGTTCCCACCCTCTGCGGCCTCGCTTTCAAACACACCGCCCGCCTCGCCCATTGGTCTTCCTCCACCCGAGGCGGGACAGCTCCATTCGGAACCCTCTGATTGGCCCGGGTTTGCTTCGCCCTCGCGTCCTCATTGGACGGCGGTTCCCCAAGCACGGACGTGGGCCGAAGCTTGGCCGCTCATTGGCTACCGCGACTCCTGGGCCCGGCCTTCTCGCGTTCTTATTGGCTGGCTGGAGGGGAGGGTAGGGAGTGGAAGGGTGAAGGAGGGGGAGATGGGGGAGGTAAGAGGGTCAGGGGTTAGTGAGGCCGGAAGTACTCCAAAGTTTCTCCGGGGAGGCCCAGGCCCGGGAGAAAGTTAAGGAGGCAACTGGAGCCGGCAGTGGGTGTGATCTGGACCTCGATCGGCCCGCGTGGTGCGCTGCGGAGACTCCATGAGGCCCTGGTGAGTCTTGACTTTTCCTCTCCTTTCACGCCCCAACTCCTCCAGCCACCCTGGGACCCTACTTCCGGTTTCACTTGTAAGTCCCGCCCCCAAGACCCCTTCCCCGGAAGTCCCACCTCTCTACTTCGGGGGGTCTCCCCAGACCCCCCAACTTGTCTTTTATGGTCGCTCCCACACCCTGTCGTCCAGCTTTCCTGGAAGTCCCACCCGCACCCCCACCCCCAGACGTGCGTCCAGGCCACACTCCAAAAAAACTCTTGGATCCCCGAAATCCCATCGCCTCGCCGCAGTCCTTGGCTAACTACCATCCGAAAGGCTCGTTTCCAAAAGGGCAGAACCTCGGTTCGGAAAGAACGCTGCAAGTGACGCCTGTCGCGTGGCTCCGCCCCTCCCGAAGCCCCGCCCCCACGTCATTCCCTCCTGGTGGTTTGGCAGCCTGGCCAGGGAGAAGTCCGGTGCGCTCTTCCTGGGGGACCACGCCCCCCTAGGACAGTTACCGTGGTGGACCCCCCACCCCTTGTCTTCCATCCCAGATGCTTTCCTTTTGTTTTTGGCT
The DNA here is from genome assembly GCA_036365145.1 of Orientallactaga sibirica. Lineage (NCBI taxonomy): Eukaryota > Metazoa > Chordata > Mammalia > Rodentia > Dipodidae > Orientallactaga > Orientallactaga sibirica. The sequence continues at coordinate 27,302,152 of JAEOAD010000025.1, read as the reverse complement.
TTGAGCTTTGGGCTCAGTGTTTCTGAGCGCACATGCCCCATCAGGTGGCAGGTAGAAGTTTTCCATCCGTGGTGGTGAGCAGTGACGTGTTAGGTAGATGTTTTCTTCATCCGTCTCCCTCCTGCGAGGGGACAGCATCTATCTGGAAGGGGCGGGCTGGCGCGAGAGCGCTGGTAGTACCCTAAAGACGGCTGTGGTTGGTACCTGCCCATGGCTCAACAGGGACGCGGACTTGTTGGCGTGAGACTCGCGGGGCTAACATAGGGGCGGAAGTGGAAGCGTTTCTACCACCAGAAAACAGTGGTTGGAATTAGGCATAGGGATGAGTGTCCTTTTGGTGATACAGACCTTTTTCTGGCTCCTTCCTTCCCCTTAGCTATTGAGATCTTTGGGCATTCATCCTGACCGCAGTGGCCCAGCCTTCCCGGTTGGAAAACATTCCTGAGGCTTCCACCATTTCCTGCTACTTCCCTCCCCTCCGTGCCTTTCCTTCCTGCTGGGCTAAGAAGCCGCACCCTCTACCCCTGCTCCTCCCTCCAAACACCAGCATTTGGTCCTGTAGGCAAGCCTCTTTTCTCCCTGTGCAAATTCAAAGCCTGAAAACTTCCTTTTCTTCCAAATGTCCACACCTGTTGTTCATTCCTTGCTTCTGGATATGGAGGCTTCCAAGGAATGCCATCTCTTAAAGATGAGGACATTTTGGTGTGTGTTTATGATTGAGAGTGAGGCTGTGACAAAATCCTTCCTCCTTGTCTTTATGCCTGAGAGCTAAGGCCCCGGCAAATGGAGCGACAGAATTTCTCAGGAATGGAGGAGTGCAGTGACAAAGCTTTCCTAAGGACTGGAAAAAGAGTTAAGCAAATGTATTTGACACTTTTTAAGTGCTAGTGTTGTTAATCACAATAAGCATGCAGATTGTTTTAATCCTCTAAAATAAACTGAATGGTAATCTGGAGGTGAGCTTGGGGGAAGATGTATCACTTTCTAGCTTCTCTGTAACCTTCCTGAAGCAGAGCTGTGTCAGGAAGCTGCAGACGAAGGAATGGGTTTGGGGCTAATGGCCACTTGTACCCTAGTCCTGACTTCTGGCATCCCTCTTTCCTTACTGTCACAGACTTGTCTTGTGACCTCTCTGTCCCATCGTGGCCTCTAGCCTCCGTTCTGGAGAACTGTTTATTCTGCCGCCTCCGTCCAGTGGTGTGAGGGGTACTGTCGGGTGCATCCCGGCAGGTCAACTGATTGGCCTTGGATACAGACACACACATGCCCGTCCCCTCTTTCTCATCTTCTTTTGCTCACCAGGCCTGTGGAGGGGAGGCCAACCGTGTTTGGCAGGGGGCCATTGCCCCCCAGTTTGTGAGTGCCATGCATGGAGGAAAGGCTTGAACAAGATGCCCTCTCGCTCTGTCTCTGGCCTTGCCTCTCCCTGACGCACCCCACTGCTTCCTCAGTCTGCCCTTCCTCTTGGCTCTGCTCTGTATCCACTGGGACCATTTCCTTCCCTTTCCCATTTCCCTGCTCCAGTCCACAGCTGTCGTGGCAGAGAGGATGCTAATGGCCCAGACTCCCCCCTGGGGCCACCACCCCACTGTTTGTGGTAGTGGTGGGGGTGGCCTGGGTTGGAGAGCGAGGGAATTCAAGTGTTCAACCGGGACAGGAAGGGAAAACGCTGTGCTCTGGGACTCCCCTCCCTTTTCCACCCCCTGCTGCCTTTGTTCCTGGCTCATTTCTCACTGGCCTCCCCTGGCTTCCTGCTCCCTGGCCTGCCCATGTCCTGTCTGGAAGGATGCAGTTTCTGTTATCTCCTTTTTTATCTCTTTCTCCTGCCTTCCCCTGTTCCTCTTCCCCAGATCACTAATTGTTTGTGTAAGGAAAGAGGCATGGCTCGCTCCACTCCAGCCGGGAGTTCCAGGTGGGGCGAGGGGGGGCGCTCAGCCCCTCTGAGCCTGTGAGTCAGCACTGTCCTTGGGATTGGTCCCTCTCCTCAGCTCCCCGCCTCCGGGGAGGAGCCAGGCAGCTCCGGGTCTTGCCTGTTCTCAGCCTTGAGAGAGGCCCCGCATTGGGCTGGGCTGGGATGAGACCTGAAACTGTCTAGGTCTGAAGTGGGGGAGCAGAAGCCACATGTCCTTCGCTTCCCCAGGACCCCTGTGACCACTGGGCCGCAGAGGTCAGACCAGACTAAGGGCCTGCGGATGCCCCCTGCCTGGCCCCCTTGCCTAGACTGGCAGGGGGGCCGGGCCGGGCAGCAGTCCCCCTCTCACGCCAGTCATGGATCTCCTACCCCCAAAGCCCAAGTACAACCCACTTCGGAATGAATCTCTGTCATCGCTGGAAGAGGGGGCTTCAGGGTCCACCCCTCCGGAGGAACTGCCTTCCCCATCAGTCTCGTCCCTGGGGCCCATTCTGCCTCCTCTGCCTGGGGACCATAGTCCCACCACCCTGTGCTCCTTCTTCCCCCGGATAAGCAACCTGAAGCTGGCCAATCCGTCTGGGGGGCGCCTGGGCCCTAAAGGGGAGCCTGGAAAGGCCCCCGAAGATGGGGAAGGGATTGCAGGGGCAGCCATGATGGACTCAGGCCCCCTGCCCCTCCTCCAGGACATGAACAAGCTGAGTGGAGGCGGCGGGCGCAGGACTCGGGTGGAAGGGGGCCAGCTGGGGGGCGAGGAGTGGACCCGACACGGGAGCTTTGTCAATAAGCCCACACGGGGCTGGCTGCATCCCAACGACAAAGTCATGGGACCTGGGGTTTCCTACTTGGTTCGGGTGAGTGAACATCGGCTCTTCTATTCCCTGCCAGCCCCCTTCCAGTGCCTCTGCTATAGCTTTGAGGAAGGAGATTTCTTTTCCTGGATCCTCCCCAACTGCTTCCTTCTCCCGTATTGTTGTCCTAGTTCTTAAACCTGTCTTGCCCCTTCTCCAGCTCCATACCCCTGCCATTCCAGCCTGGGAAAATTTCTGCCTGGGCCCCCTTCTTCCTTCCTTGACACCCCACCCCCCTCTTAGCACAATGCCCCGCACCTCCGAGGTTCTTTGTAAGTGTTGGAATGAGTGACTTCTTGATTTTCCCTCCAGACTCCTCCCCCTTTATAGAGATGTCACTCCAGCCCACCCAATACCTACCTTGCACGAGGCCCTCCTAGCTGGCCCTTTCTTCTCTCTAGCCCCCCCCCCCCCCCAGTTTGTACCTTGTGGGATGGTAGCCTCAGGCAGGGGCACACTATGTCACCGGTATGTCCTTAAGGACCACATAGGAAGAAGCCCCAGGTCCTCTGTGAGGGGCTTGTAGGAGGCTCCTGACTCGTCTCCTCTTCCTCCTCTAGTACATGGGCTGTGTGGAGGTCCTGCAATCCATGCGAGCCCTGGACTTCAACACCCGCACCCAGGTCACCAGGTCAGTGAGAGGGGTTGGATTGTGGGAGGCCCTGGAGGGGAGAGGAGGGGAGAGGAGGGGAGGGGAGGGGAGGGGAGGAGAGGGTGGGGCACGTGTGGTGCTCAGTCCCTTCGGGTGGTGAAGAGAATCAGGGGAAAGTGGTGGACTTAGTACAGATTCAGCCTGGCGCTGTCTCACTGTCCAGCCTTGGGCACTGTGGATGGTGGAGTAGCTGGTGGGTGGAGCTGGAGTAGAAAACTGGGCTAGGTGGCATGTTGCTGCTACCTTGGGAAGGGACATTTGGTGGCTAGGAAGAGGTGGAGTCACCCATTGAGGCCCTAACCCAATCATCCAGGAAGCAGCTTCAGTGTCATCAAATATTAAAGGCCCTTAATTCAATTCACCACGACAAAGAGCCTGCAGTGCCCAGGGACTCTGCCCCGGCCTCCCCTCCTCCAGCCCTGTGTCAGCCCCAGCCAGTGGGAGGGAGGCCTGCTGTAAGTCTGATGAGTACCTCTCTCTGTTCCCCAGGGAGGCCATCAGTCTGGTGTGTGAGGCTGTGCCAAGTGCTAAGGGGGCGACACGGAGGAGAAAGGTATGTGGGGTTGGTGGGTCCTGGTGATGTGGAGTGGCACGTGGGGAGAAAATCAGAAGTCAGGGGGTTGTACTGGTGTTGGGAACCCTCCGCTTCTGAAACCGGTTCCTTCCTTAGCCCTGTAGCCGCCCGCTCAGCTCCATCCTGGGGAGGAGTAACCTAAAATTTGCCGGAATGCCAATAACTCTCACAGTCTCCACCAGCAGCCTCAACCTCATGGCCGCAGACTGCAAACAGGTGGGTGAGGCGTTCAGGGGGACCAGCAACACCAAAGGGCGGGCTAAGGAGAGATCTGGCTGGCTAGGAGGCCAAAAGCTAAGAAGGGACTTGGGGAGTACTAGAGTGGAAGTGGAAGAAGTTAGGAGCTTGTGGATAAGATGTCAAGAGAATGGGACTGGGGCACCAGGGCTGTGGGCTAGGGGTGAGGGTAATCTACTGGGCCCTGAGGCTGCCTGACACTTGTCATTCTCTTTCGTCTTCATCCCCTTCCTCATCCTCAGATCATTGCCAACCACCACATGCAATCTATCTCATTTGCGTCCGGTGGGGATCCGGTGAGTCGGGGAACAGAGCAAAGATGGGAAATAAGGGACTAAGGCTGAAAAGGTTAATGGTTAAAGAAGTGGAGGAGCTGGGATTGTGGGAATCACTGGAAAGGACTGGGTCCTAAGGGTCAAGAGTAAGATGGAGCTGTAAAATTTAGCTAACTGGACACTTCTGATTCTTTCCACCTCAGGACACAGCTGAGTATGTCGCCTATGTTGCCAAAGACCCTGTGAATCAGAGAGGTGAGGCCTGATGGGGAACACTGGGTAGGGTCAGCTGTCCGAGAGGCAGGTGAGCACAACCTGGTACTGTCTCCCCTGCTCTGCTGAGCATAGCTGTTAAGGGATCCCACTGGGGACGATGGGGACCTCTGCCCACCTGTCCTCAAAACACCTTACCTCAGAGCTCACCGAAGCCTCTACTCTACCTCCAGCCTGCCACATCCTGGAGTGTCCCGAAGGGCTCGCTCAGGACGTCATCAGCACCATTGGCCAGGCCTTTGAGTTGCGCTTCAAACAATACCTCAGGAACCCACCTAAGCTGGTTACCCCTCATGACAGGTGAGCCGGGGAAGAGTGTGGGGCAGCTCTTGGGCCGTGAACTCTTGATCCTTCTGCCTTGATTTCTGGAGTGGTGGGATTACAAGTGTGTGTTATCACGCTTAGTTTTATATGGTTCTGGGGATCATATCCTGGGCTTCCTGCTGGCTAAGCAAGCACTCCACCAACTGTTACATCCCCAGCCCCTGGAAGTGTTTTTCCCAGAGTAGAGCGCCATTCTAGAACCTCCCATTGGCGTCTCTTTCTCTGGATGGATAGGCTTTGGTTTTTTTTTTTTTTTTCAAGGTAGGGTCTTGCTCTAGAGCAGGCTGACATGGAATTCATTCTGTAGTCCCAGTTTGCTGGCCTCAAACTCACGGTGATCCTCCTACCTCTGCCTCCCGAGTGCTGGGATTAAAGGCGTGTGCCACCACGCCCGGCTTGGATAGGCTTTTAGTTTACCTTCCTCATTTCTGGTCTATTTCTGTGTCATGCCTACTTCTCAGTTCTTTGTTCTGTGTTTTCCTGGCTCTGAAGGCCGTTAAGATTTTTTTTCTCTTTTTTCTTTTTCTTTTTTTTTTTTTTTTTTTTTTTGAGATAGGGTCTCATTCTAGCTCAGGCTAACCTGGAATTCACTATGTAGACTCAGGGTGGACTTGAACTCACGGTGATTCTCCTACCTCTGCCTCCCGAGTGCTGGGATGAAAGGCGTGTACCACCACGTCCAGCTGCCATTAAGAATTTTATTTACTTATTTATTTGAAAGAGAGAGAATGAATGGGCATACCAGGGTCTCCAGCTACTGCAAACAAACTCCAGATGCATGTGCCCCCTTGTGCATGTGGCTTATATAGGTTCTGGGGAATTGAACCTGGGTCCTTGGGCTTCACAGGCAAGTGCTTTAACTGCTAAGTCATCTCTCCAGCCCTGCCATTAAGAATTTTGATTGGAGCACTGGGGAGGCAGAGGTAGGAGGATCACCATGAGTTCAAGACCACCCTGAGACTACAGAGTGAATTCCAGGTCAGCCTGGGGCTAGAGCGAGACCCTACCCCAAAAAACCAAAAAAAAAAAAAAAAAAGAATTTTGATTGGGGGGGCTGGTGCTGGAGAGATAGCTTAATGGTTAAGACGCTAAGGACCCAGGTTTGATTCCCCAGTACCCATGTAAGCCAGATACACAAGGGGACACTTGAGTCTGCAGTTCGTTTGTAGTGGCTGGAGGCCCTAGTGGGCCCATTCTCTCTCTCTCTATCTGCTGCTTTCTCTCTTTGTAAATAAATAAAAAGTATTTTTTTTTAAAAAAAAGAATTTTGTTTGGGCCCGGCGTTGGTGGTGCACACCTTTAATCCCAGCACTTAGGCAGAGGTAGGAGGATCTCTGTGAGTTCAAGGCCAGCCTGAGACTCCATAGTGAATTCCAGGTCAGCCTGGGCTGGAGAGACCCTACCTCAAAACAAAACAACAAAAAATTAGATTTGGGGCTAGGGAAATGCTCAGCCATCAAAGGAGCTTGCGTGAGGAGCCTGTCAGGCTCTGGGCCCAGTTCCTCAACCATCCCCATAATACCAGACTGGCATTCATTGGCAGTGACACAAGTTCCTGGCATACCCATACACACACATACAAATAAAAAAATAAGGGTTTAGGGCTGGAGAGATGGCTTAGCGGTTAAGGCATTTGCTTGCAAAGCCAAAGAACCCTGGTTCAGTTATCCAGAACCCACGTAAGCCAGATGCACAAGGAGGCGCATGCATCTGGAGTTCGTTTGTAGTGGCTGGAGGCCCTGGTGCGCCCCTTCTCTCCCTCTCTCTCAAATAAATAATAAACTTAAAAAAATAAGAGTTTAGATGGGAAAATACCTCTTTTTTCACCTCAGGCTTCAAAGGATAAACAGTAAGGCCAACAGACACTTTGTGTTGTCCAGGTGGTTAGCCCACTCCAGAGCGACCCCTTTCAGTCGTGAGACCTCGCCTTTGATGTTCCTTGTCTGTAAAATCGTGGAAGAACTAATACCAGCCTTCTAGGGGTGCCAGGAGGATGAGTGGCTATGTACAAAACACGCACCCTCAGTCCTGACCACAGTAAATGCCAGTACCGGCCGCTGTCCCGTTCCTTCCCTGTCTCCCAGCCACCACACAGTCACACCTACATCCTCGCTCCATCCCGTCCTTTGCAGGATGGCTGGTTTTGATGGCTCTGCTTGGGATGAGGAAGAAGAGGAGCCACCTGATCATCAGTACTACAATGACTTCCCTGGGAAGGAGCCCCCTCTCGGAGGAGTGGTAGACATGAGGCTTCAGGAAGGAGCTGCTCCAGGGGCTGCTCGACCCACTCCACCTAGTGCCCAGACGCCCAGCCACCTAGGAGCGACACTGGTAAGCTGCTTGGATGGAGGTGCATGAGCCCAAGGTGGGAGTGTCTGGCAAGGACCTTGGTGTCACTGTGATTTTTATCCCTGTAGCCCGTAGGACACCCTGCTGCAGGAGACCCTGAAGTCCGTAAACAGATGCTGCCGCCACCACCCTGCTCAGGTATAAAAGATTTGCTGTGCCAGGCAGAGCCAGGGGTACAGGAGGCAGGGCTGGGGTCATTATAGAGTGCCTTTCCTCAGCAGGCAGAGAGCTCTTCGATGATCCCTCCTATGTCAACATCCAGAACCTAGACAAGGCCAGGCAAGGTGGAGCCGGGCCGCCCAGTCTGGCCATCAATGGCAGCACGCCCCGGGACCTCTTTGACATGAGTGAGTTTGTCTGTTTTGTAGCCCCACCTTCCTGCTTTGTTTCTCTTTGGCTTTTTTTTTTTTTTTTTTTTTTTTTTTGGTTTTGCGAGGTAGGGCCTCACTCTGGTCCAGGCTGACCTGGAATTAACTATGTAGTCTCAGGGTGGCCTAGAACTCTCGGCGATCCTCCTACCTCTGCCTCCCGAGTGCTGGGATTAAAGGCGTGCACCACCACGCCCGGCTGTCTTTGGCTTTTTTTGCTTGTTCTCCCCTCCTCTGCCTTCCTGAGCCTGGGTCTTGGGTGTGTATTGGGCCAGCTACCAATTCTAGTCTTCTCTCTATGCCCACAGAGCCCTTTGAAGATGCTCTTCGGGCACCTCCACCTCCCCAGTCCATGTCCATGGCTGAACAGCTCCAAGGGGAGGCCTGGTTCCATGGGAAGCTGAGCCGACGGGAGGCTGAGGCGCTGCTGCAGCTCAATGGTGACTTCCTGGTGCGAGAGAGCACAACCACGCCTGGCCAGTATGTGCTTACTGGCCTGCAGAGTGGGCAGCCTAAGCACCTGCTTCTGGTGGACCCTGAGGGCGTGGTACGTGTGCTAGATGTGTGGGTAGATACAGCAGAAAAAGGTATTTTCCTCATTTCTTTTGCTGTCTGTGGGCCTCCCTTGTTCTTTTTAGGTGCTTGTGCTTGGTACCCCCCTGCAGTGGTGTAAGCGTCCTTCTGTTCTGCTATCCCGAGTCTGAGCTGTGTTCCTGATAGTCTTGGTCAGTCCTCAAATCTCAGGCCATAAGTCCATCAGATCTAGAAGGTGCTTGTCTGAGCTGTGCCCCTCTTGACCTTCTTCTTTTTCAAATGTTTTATTTATTTGCAAGCAGAGAAAGGGAGACAGAATGGGCACAGCAGGACTTCTAGTCACTGCAGACAAACTCCAGATGCATGTGTCTGTGCATCTGGCTTTATGTGGGTATTGGGGAATCGGATCTGTGTCGTTAAGCTTGGCAGGCAAGTGCCTTAACTGCTGAGCCATCTCTCCAACCCTGTACCCCTCTTTTGTTTTGGTTTTTCGAGGTAGGGTCTCACTCAGGCTGACCTGGAATTCACTATGTAATCTCAGGGGGCCCTCAAACTCACAGCAATCCCCTTACCTCTGCCTCCTGAGTGCTGGGGTTAAAGGCGTGCACCACCACGCCCTCTTGATAAGTAAGGAAGAGACCCAGGAAAGGCAGTGCTGCCACATGGTTAGGGGCTCTACACCCAAAGTTTCCTCTTGCAAGAGGAGGTAGTGGGTTTCCCCAGCTCCTTAGGCCCCAACTTCAGTGTTCTTTCTTTCTTTATTTTTGTTTATTTTTATTTACTTATTTGAGGACGACAGAAAAAGGTAGAGAGAGAGAGAGAATGGGCACACCAGGGCCTCCAGCCACTGCAAACAAACTCCAGATGCATGCACCACCTTGTGCATCTGCCTTACATGAGTACTGGGGAATTGAGCTCAAACCAGGGTCTTGAGGCTTCACAAGCAAGTGCTTAACCGCAAAGCCATCTCTGCAGCCCCCTGTTCTTTATTTTATCTATACTATCCACTGCTCCTCAAAACCTTGCCCTTTTTTATTTCACTGTAATCCCAGGCTGGTCTCAGAATTCATGGCCATCCTCTTACCTCTGCCTCCTGAGTGCTGAGATTAAAAGCTGCACTATGCCCGGCTCTTGCTTTCTTTTCTGCAGCAACCTGAGCCTCCTTTCTACAACTTTCTTTGTACCGTGTGTCTCCCTTGGGAAGAACTACCAGCTTCCTTCAAGTCACACATTTCATTGCTTTTTCCCAGTCCACCAACCTGCCCAGTCCCATACTTGTGAATAGCTTGTCTTTATAGAGAAAATTAGATCAGCATACTGACATCTCCCTTCTCCCCATTTTCTTCCTCATTCTTCTTTTCTTAAAATAGCTTATTTATTTATTTATTTACGTATTTATGAGAAAGAGATAGAGAATGCACAGCAGGGCTTCTAGCCACTGCAATAAACAAACTACAGATGTGTGCACCACCTTGGTCATTTGGTTATGTGGGTATTGGGGAATTGAACCGGAGTCCTTAGGCTTTGCAGGCAAGCGACTTAAGTACTGAACCATCTCTCCAGCCCTCATTCCTCTTTTTCTTAAAAAAATAAATTAGCCGGGTGTGGTGGCGCATGCCTTTAATCCCAGCACCTGGGAGGCAGAGGTAGGAGGATTGCCATGAGTTCGAGGCCACCCTGAGACTACATAGTGAATTCCTCCAGGTTAGCCTGGGCCAGTGTGAAACCCTACCTCGAAAAACCAAAAAAAAAAAAAAAAAATTATTTGCAAGTAAAGAGAGAGAGGATGCGAGAGAGGCTATGAATGGGCACACCAGGGCCTCTTGTTGCTGCAAATGAACTCCAGAGGCCTCTGGCTTTACATGGGTACAGGGAATTGCTTTGCAAGCAAGCGCCTTAACCGCAGAGCCATCTCTCCAGTCCCTTCCTCATTTCCTCTTAACTATTCTGTTGTCCTCAGTCTTGAGGGAGCAAAGTCTTACTGGACTCCTCGCCTGAGCTGACCCTCCTCCTTCCCAGGTTCGGACCAAGGATCACCGCTTTGAGAGTGTCAGTCACCTCATCAGCCACCACGTGGACAATCACTTGCCCATCGTCTCCGCGGGCAGCGAACTGCGCCTGCAGCAGCCTGTGGAGCGGAAGCTGTGATCCTGCCCAGTCTCTCCAGAGGACTCCCCACCCCCAACCCTTCCACCCTGCTCCTCTAACCCTCGGGACTTCTGTTCTGGGGGCTTGGCTTGGGGTGGGAGCTGGGAGTAGTGTGGACACTGGGTTTAGTGTCCACCCGAATGAGAGGGTTTGAGTTAGGATCCCGGGGTAGCATCCTGCTTGTCCCCAAACCTCACCAAAGTATTAATGTGCAGAGTGGCCCCTTGCCTGGGCCTTTCCTGTGCCAACCCAATGTGCCCTTCCCCCAGAAAGCAGGTGCTTGTCATGGGAACCCCCTGCGGTGACAGGCCCAGTGGAGCAGTCACCCTTCTGGGGACGGGGAATGAATCATACCTCTGGTCTATGCCTGGGCTTCAGGGTACCCCAGACTCTTCTTTGTACCCCCACCCGCTGTTGAAACTTTGTGCCTTTGCCATCTCCTGGGTTGGCAGATTACTTGATGTAGAGGTCTCAGGCTCCTGAGTTGAGGACGGGTGCTGACACCTTGGCTTCTGGGACCCTGTCCTGTCGCTCAGCAACCCCTCAGGTGTGGGTTGGGAGAAGGGGGCAGGAGTAGCAGCCGTCCCCTCTCTTCAAGGGTGATACACGCGGCCCTTAGAGATTGCCCTCAAGCCCCCCTCCCGGCCGGGGGGAGTGGACCCTTCCCTTGCTCAGTGCCTCCTGGCCGGGACCCCTTTCCTTAAGGGGTCTGTATATACATTTCTTCAGCCTGCTCCTCCCATGTTGCATGTGTGTTATATTCGACAGCCAAAGTGTAGCCCTTCCTCCTGCAGCCCCAACCCCATCTGCCCTTTCTTGGCTGTGGGTGACCAAACTCGGGCCTCCTCCAGGCGGGTTCTGTGCAGGCCTTGCGAATGAAGCAGTAGACAATCCCCAGATCCATCTGTAGATTTGGAACCACAGCCATTTTTGTTCTCCATGCATCTGTAGATTTACCTGACTAGTTTTGTTTTCCCTGGCTTTTGAGCACAAAGTGACGATAACCGATTGTTACATTTATACATCACCTCTCTGACTTTTCCAGGCCCTTTTACGATTGGCATTTTCCTCCCTCTGGTCTGGAGGTATCTAGGACTAGCAGGATTTATCCCTTTCTTTGCTTATGATTATTATTTTTTTAAACGAGAGACTCCGACTGAAAACGTGGGCCTCTTAGGGCCAGGCCAGGAAGAAGTTTGTCCTAATGGTGTTGGGTGTGTGTGTGTGTGTGTGTGTGTGTAAGAGTGAGTGTGCGAATGCTGATGTGGCCACGACAGACCAGCCAATGCGTGGACTTGTTTGCATCCTGGCTGCCGTCCTCTTTTGTTGTAACGTTTCACGAGTCTCGCATACCAAAGGGAAATCGTCTTCATTAAAGTTCTGTATTTCTTCTACCTCGGGCGCTCCGGGAAGTCTATTGTTCGCCGGGACCCCGGGCGGTCGAGCCTGCCTGGCCCGGCTCCTCCCCGCGCCGCGGGGCCCCGGGGTCGGCGGGGCTCGGGGCGGGCGGGCGGCGCCGCGGCGAGGCGGCCGGGGCCGGGGGACCGGCGAGGGGCCTGGCTCGGGCAGGAAGGGGCGTGCCCGCGGCCGGCAGGGTGGTACGGTCCGCGCGCGGGGCCGCCGCCGCCCCCAGCGCCAGGCCGGACGGGCCGCCCGCGGCGGGGAGCGCGGCGCCGCTCGGGGGGCGCGGGGCGGGCGCGGCGTGCTCGCGGCTCCCGGGCACGGAGCCTCGCCCGGCCCCGCTTCCCCTGCGGCCGCCGTCGGTGGTGGGGCCCGCCCGAGTTCCGGTTCCGGTCGCCGCGGGCGGGCGGGCGGGGAGCGGAGCCAGCGCTCGGTTCGAGCTCGGGCCGGCGCCTCGCTGTCTGCCGCCGCTCGGGCCCGCGGCGCCCGACGCCCTTCCCGGGATGGTGAGGCCCGAGCGCGCCTCCGCCCGCCGCCGCCGCTGACTCGGCTCCCCCGTTTCATGGCCTCCTCGGCGCCGCCCCCACCGGACAAGCTGGAGGGAGGTGGCGGCCCCGCACCGCCCCCTGCGCCGCCCAGCACCGGGAGGAAGCAGGGCAAGGCCGGTGAGCGCCCGAGAGCGCGGAGCTCGGGAGGGAGGAGCGAGGCCCGGCGGTGGGCGGTCGCGGTCCGGGGCCCGGGCACCTGGAGGGAGGTGCCGGGGAGGGAGGTGCGTGATGCGGGCAGGTGTCAGATCCGCTTCAGGGTTCGGGAAGCGCTCGGACCCTGATGCTGTCTAGGGAGGTGTAGCCCAGAGTGAGTCGTGCAATTCCGTTTGCCATGCCCCCCACCTGCCCGTGCGTTTGGAGAGCGGAGACCAGAGGCTGTAGGAACCTCAGGGAAACTTGTCTGCGTCTGCTTTTTGCTGCTCTTTCAGGTCTGCAAATGAAGAGCCCAGAAAAGAAGCGAAGGAAGTCAAATACTCAGGTGAATGGCTGGTCGGGCTTGGGAATATTTTAGAAGTCTCCAGGCATTTTGTCTAACTTTCTTCCCCCCACCCCCGCCCTTTTCTGCATTCCATCGGTGCAGGAGCAAGTTTCTGGTTCTTTCTGTCTTCAATGTGTGTGGAGGGACGGGTGCATACTCCTCTGCCAAGATGCTTTGACCGTAGCTCACATTAACAAGGCTTACAGCCTTCCTCCGCCCTCTGTCCTGCCCCAGCTAATTGTCTCATTGGAACATCTACCACTGATGGAGCCTCTTTCTCGCCTCCCCTTCTCCCGCCCCTACTTTCCTGGTTAGCTTCAATTGTTGTTGTTAGTGATTTTTCGAGGTAGGGTCTCATCCAGGCTGACCTGGAATTCACTATGTCATCTCAGGATGGTCTCGAATTCAGGGCAATCCTCCTACCTCTGCCTCCCAAGTGCTGGGATTAAAGGCCCAGTTTTTTTATTTATTTTTATTTATTTGCAAGCAGAGACAGAGATATAAGAGAGGCAGACAGAGAGCGAATGGACGCGCCAGGGCCTCCAGCCACTGCAATGGAACTCCAGATGCATATGCCCCTTGTGCATCTGGCTTAAGTGGGTCCTGGAGAATCGAACCAGGATCCTTTGGCTCCGCAAGCAAGCGCCTTAACCGCTAAGCCATTTCTCCAGCCTAAAGGCTCAATTATTTTTATTTTTTTATTTTTGGTTTTTCGAGGTAGGGTTTCAAGCTAGTCCAGGCTGACCTGGAATTCACTATGTAGTCTCAGGGTGGCCTCGAACTCATGGTGATCCTCCTACCTCTGCCTCCCAAGTGCTGGGATTAAAGGCATGCACCACCACACCTGGCTAATTTTTTTTTTTTTATGAGAGAGAGAATTGATGCATCAGGGCCTTAGCCACTGCAGTCGAACTCCAGACGTGTGTGCCACCTCGTGCACATGCATCACCTTGTGCATCTGGCTTACATGGGTTCTGGGGAGTTGAACCTTGGTCCTTAGGCTTCACAAGCAAACACCTTAACCGCTGAGCCATCTCTCCAGCCCATGCTTCAATTTTTCAATCCACCTACCTCAGCCTCACAAATACTGGCATTACAGATATGTGTCACCGTGCCCAGCTTGTTCTTTTGTTAATATTTTTATTTGAGAGAGAGAGAGAGAGAATGGGCATACCAGAGCCTGTAGCTGCTGCAAACGAACTCCAGATGCATGTTCCACCTTGTGCATCTGGCCTGAACCTAGGTCCTTTGGCTTTGCAAGCAAGCACCTTAACTGCTAAGCCATCTTACTGACTCTTTTCTAAGTGCCATGATTGTGCCAAAGTGCTTTCACAGTTATTCCTACTTTACAAGTGAAAAATATGAGGCTTAAAAAAAGTCAAATACTGACCAAGGACTATAGCTCAGTTGGTACAATGTTGGCCTAGCTCTGGATTTGGTCCCCAGCACCATATAAGCCAAGTGTAGTGGTGCCTACCTGTAATCCCAGCATTCTGGAGGTGGAGGCAGAAGGATCAGAAGTTCAAGGTTATCTTTGACTACATCATTAAGTTCAAGGCTAGCCCAGCTCAATGAGACCCTACCCAAGAAAAAAAGAAAAAGTACCTGCTTCAAGATCAGGTTTGGTTTTAGTTGTTATTTTGCCTATATCTTTGTTTGTTTATTTTGTTTATTGAGGTGTTTTTGCTGTGTAGTCCAGGCTGGCCTAGCCTTTGAGAGCCTCCTGAGTACCAAGAGTGCCACCATGCCCGCCCGACTCTGCCTGTTTTTCAAAAGTATTATTGCACTCGGGACTCTACCCTTCCCTCTCCTGCCCTCCTTAAGACTTATGTCAGCTTTAGATGTGAGCTGGTCAGTATCGGCCTCCAAAATGTACACTGTGTTTGTGGTGCTTGCCAGGTGTACGGTTTAGTTCTCTGTCTCCCTCTACCACCCTCTTCCTCCTGTTTTCCACCAGGGCCCTGCATACTCACACCTGACGGAGTTTGCACCACCCCCGACTCCCATGGTCGACCACCTGGTTGCATCTAACCCTTTTGAGGATGACTTCGGAGCCCCTAAGGTGGGGGCTGCAGCTCCTCCATTCCTTGGAAGTCCTGTGCCCTTCGGAGGCTTTCGTGTTCAGGGGGGCATGGCAGGCCAAGTACCCCCAGGCTATGGCACTGGGGGCGGAGGGGGTCCCCAGCCACTCCGTCGACAGCCTCCTCCTTTCCCTCCTAACCCTATGGGTCCAGCTTTCAATATGCCTCCCCAAGGCCCTGGCTACCCACCCCCAGGCAACATGAACTTTCCCAGTCAGCCTTTCAACCAACCTCTGGGTCAAAACTTTAGCCCTCCTGGTGGGCAGATGATGCCAGGCCCAGTGGGGGGATTTGGCCCCATGATCTCACCCACCATGGGACAGCCTCCCAGGGGGGAGCTGGGGCCTCCTCTCCCCCAACGCTTTGCCCAGCCAGGGGCACCTTTTGGTCCTTCTCTCCAGAGACCTGGTCAGGGACTTCCCAGCCTGCCTCCCAACACAAGTCCCTTCCCGGGTCCAGACCCTGGCTTTCCTGGCCCTGGTGGTGAGGATGGGGGAAAGCCCTTGAATCCACCTGCTCCCACTGCTTTTCCCCACGAACCCCACTCGGGCTCCCCAGCTGCTGCTGTTAATGGCAGTCAGCCCAGCTTCCCCCCCAACAGCAGTGGGCGGGGTGGGGGCACTCCAGATGCAAACAGCCTGGCACCCCCTGGCAAGGCAGGCGGGGGCTCAGGGCCCCAGCCTCCCCCTGGTCTGGTGTACCCGTGCGGCGCCTGTCGGAGTGAGGTGAATGACGACCAGGACGCCATCCTCTGCGAGGCCTCCTGCCAGAAGTGGTTCCATCGTGAGTGCACGGGCATGACGGAGAGCGCCTACGGCCTGCTGACCACCGAGGCCTCGGCTGTCTGGGCCTGCGACCTCTGCCTCAAGACCAAGGAGATCCAGTCTGTCTACATCCGCGAGGGCATGGGGCAGCTGGTGGCTGCTAATGACGGGTGACACTGGCACCGTGGCCTGGGGAAGTGCACATTTCCCTTCCTGCTCACCCGGGGCGATGGAGTGGCTCCTGGTCCATGTTTCCGCCGGCTTCCCATCCGTTCCCAATGGAGCAGAAACATGATGGTTCCGAAGGGCAGAAAAGGAACTACGGTGGGCAGGCGGAAGAGTCTGATGGCTCGCTCTTCTGGAAACTTGTGCTTTGAGATCTGCAGAGATCCAGGAAGCCAAAAGCCCTGTGGAAGCAGAGCCATTCTGTGGCTGTCTGGTGGCCTGAGGGTTTGGCTGCAAGAGAAAAGGGGCTGACGGAAATTCTGGAGGGCAAAAGGTTCCTGTGTGCAAATGACAGATGCCCCCCAATACCTGTGCCTACAATCCATAGCCCCGGTCTTAGCTTTTGGGGTCAAATGTTCAAAGTTTCTGGCCAGAGGAGTTGGATTTCCTCACATTCCTGCGACAGCCCTTTCCTGGGCTCGGGGAATAATGGGGTTTATTCCTTTCCTGTCCTCCTCGCTTCCCCCAGTCCGATCTTGCTCTTCCCCACTCAGAGCACAAATGGCTGAAGCAGCAGGCGAGTTCCCGGCTAAGGCCCTTGCCAGGCCCGGGGCTCTGAGGACAGAAGGAAGGTGAGGTGCCCAGAAGACGTGCTCCTTGTACCAAAGTCACGGGCCCTTCCTCAGCTTTTCTCTTGACCACAGTTTTGCCAAAAATTGAGATATGTGATCTGACAGACGAGAGTGTTTGAACTTCAGGCTGTCTTGGGAATCTAGAACCCTCTCCCTGTTCATCTGTTGCACATTATTACAGCGCCGTGTCTTAACTTTGGGCGCCTGTATTCCCCTGCCTCACTGGCCTGATGGAAGGAAAGTTTGAAAGCCGCAGGGCCCTTATACCTCATTTCCTCCCTGATACACGGACCTGAGTCAAACCTGTTACAGCCTTACAGGTGGGGGAGGCGGTGGGGCTCCTCAAAGCCACGACACGAACAGGGGAAGGGCCTGGAGTTCCCTGCTTTGCCCTTTCTGTCCTTGTGTCATCCTGTGTCTGGTCAGTTGGCAGCTCTCACTCTTCCCAGCTAAAGTCCTCCCCTGGGCTTGGTTCTTATTTTTGGCAGCACTGCTTGCGAGTGATGGGACTGGGGCCTGACCACGGCCCCTCAGCTGCTTTCTCCTCCCTCCAGCCAGCCACATTCACATTCCTCACATGGGCAGGGAGGCCTGGGTGTGGCCATCGTGAGAGAGAAGTCTGAGTGCCCAGCTCTGGGGGTGGTAGAGGTGCCCTGTGGGGTCCCCTGCCCATGGAGAGAAGATAGTGATGGAGTGGAGCCAGCAGTTTTTGAGGCTGAGGAGGAAGGCTGGCTCCAGCCTTCCCATCTTCCCCCACACCACAGCAGCGTGAGTGGCAGCTCACCTTGTGTTCCTGGTTTTGTTTTGCCCTTATTACCTGTTGCTACTTTTGTATCATCTCTCCCTCCAGTTTGTACAGTGCTCCTGGGGAGCACCTGTCCCTCCGCTACTTTTTGGAAGAGTATATGAGTCAACAGAAATGTGCTTGTGGGGTCTTTTGTAAGGTTGGACTAATAAAATGACTTGAAAATCCAAACAAGGACTCTTGCTGTTTGTCTGCCAAAACGTTGGGATGAGCCCACGTCACTGCTGGAAAGAGGCTCAGAGTGAGCCATGAGGGCCTGTCTGCTCCCCAGGAGTGGGACTGGCACTGGCTTGCTCTCAGCTGCCGAGAGCTGAGCTGAGCTGAGCTGAGGTGGCCGGCCCACGTTCCCTCCCGCTTGCGTCCCTCCGGGCTATGAGAAAGCTGCTTTTTGGAGTACGTTCCTAGGCCGCCAGGGCCAGGCCATTTTTGGATCTGATGCCTCTAGCAGATGACAGCCTGAGCTCTGGGTGGGGGCCTGTACCTCCCAGCAGTGTGCTTTAGGGATCACAGCTCTAAAGATGAGGGGAGGACCCTCCACCCCCCTAGCAGACTTTGTTTTGGGTTATTTTCCCAAAAAAAAAAAAAAAAATTTTTTTTTTTTTTTTTTTTTGCAGTGCTAGGGACGGCCCTGCAGCCTTGCACACACTCAGCAAATGCTACCCCACTGAGCTACTTCTTCAGCCCCCGTATTTTCATTTTTGGAGGTTTTGCACACTTAACTCTTCTGTCTTCTGCTTCTCGTGTATTTTTTTCTTTTTCCTGAGACAGGATCTCACTTTGTAGCCCAAGAGGCCATCTAACTTGCAATCCTGCCTCAGCTTCCTTCTGTTTTTAGAGTAGCAGTGACACCCTCAGACAGTCTGCTTTGGGGCAGACGGAATGGAAGGACAGTTATTTCTAAGCCCACAATTGAGCACCCATCCCCTCCACTGCCCTCCCCCATCCTGCAGCTGTCCCCGTCTGTCTTGGGGGCCAGCCTTGCACCTGGTCATCATCTTGACAGACGCCACCCTTGGTCTTTCAGCCTTGGGTCTCACCCCTCAGTCACGCAGAATTGCAATGGGAAAGGTGGGGAGGTGACTTTAAGTTTGCTGGGCATCCCACGTAGGGGTAAATGCAGGGCAAAATGCTGCCCAGATCTTCTTCCCCTGGGCCTGGCTCTTAATCTAGTTTTTATTGGTCGAAAGTTTCCGCCCCCTTGGGGAAGTCAACTTTTGATTGGTCAACTATCAGCCATGTGACTCCCCTTTTTTCCCCCTTACTGGAAACCTAGGGAGGCTGCAACAAGTTAAGCTGAAGACGGAAGGGAGAGCTGGGTCAGGTAACGCTTGCTTTATCTGAGAAGGTGCCCACGGACCCCTTTGTCCCCAGATAAAGGACAGGAGGGCAGAGCTGTAGGAGGAATGGCCACCACCGGCTTCCACACCACTGCCTCGCAGAGGACCTAAGGGCCGGGGCAGGAAGGAGGCTGATCCCAAACAGGAACCCAGGCAAGTTTTGTGGCCCTAGGTCCTCTGGTTCAGAGGTGGGACGACTTTCAGCGGTTGGAGCGAGCTCCGGGGGAGACTTGCTAGTTTTGTAGAGTGGTACAGCTCCCGTTTTTAGCTTTTTTTTTTTTTTTTTTTAGAAATAGCAGAAGTCTTTTGACGATGCTATGTTTTGTTGAATCCTGCCTGAAAGAAAAGGAAAGGGAGAGAGGGAAGAACCGGCTTTTCTTCCCAGAGGTTGATGAGAAGAAAAAGCTGCAAAGGGACCAGGTGGGGTGGCATTCAGGCAGCAGGAGACCTTCCTAATAAAGCTGGGAAGTGCTGTCCTGGGAGAGAAGGGGTGTCTTGGAATCTGGGGTGTGAACACGCCAAGACAGCTATCGGGCTTATCAGGGTTTGGGACCCTGAGTGTGGGGTTTCCCCCATGGTCCCCTATTTGGTTTTCAGAAGGTTTGTCTTGTTGACCTAAATACCATACTGCTGCTGGTTTCCACGGAGACAGTGGGTCTGACATCAGCCTAGTTGCCATGGTGCCTGGTTCAGGAGGACCTGAGCAGGCCATACACAGCCAGGGATAAACAGGGACTTCAGCCCAAGCTGCCGCTCTTCCTTCCTGCCACCACCTGTTACCAGTCACATGGAGCAACTGGGGACAAGAAGATGACAGAACATTGTAGACACAGGGCTGAAGAGCAGAAGGCTGGACGTCAGGGTCTCTATGGACATCTGTAGAAGCATGTGGGTGGGAGGGAGGGTGGGTACCCTTCTGGACTTAGCATAGGGAAGGCATTGTAGCCATTCTGTGTCTGTAGGGTAAGTGCCTCTATCTGAGAGGAATGAGCATTGAAAAAGACACCATGAAAAAAAAATTAAGGGGCTGGAGCAATGGCTTGAGGTTAAGGCTCTTGCCTGCCAAGCCAAAGAACGCATGTTCATTTCCCCAGGACCCATGTAAGCAGGATCCATCTGCAGTTTGTTTGCAGCAGTTGAAGACCCTAGTATGCCCATTTTCTCTCTCTCTCTCTGTGCCTCTTTTTCTCTCTCCCTCTCTCTCTGAAATAAATAAATAAAAATTAAAATTAAAAAAAATTTAAGGCCAGGCGTGGTGGCACATGCCTTTAAGCCCACCACTCGGGGAGGCAGAGGTAGGAGGATCGCCATGAGTTCGAGGCCACCCTGAGACTACATAGTGAATTCAGGTCAGCTTGGACCAGAGTGAGACCCTGCCTTGAAAAACCAAAATAAATAAATAAATAAAAATTTTAAAAGCCAGGCATGGTGGCACAAGCAGTGAATTCCAAGTCAGCCTGGGCTGGGCTAGAGTGAGACTCTACCTTGAAAAACCAAAAACAAAACAAAACTATTAGGTGTCCTTCACCTCTTCTGGGCTTGGATTTATTTTATTTTATTTAGATTTTATTTAGAGGTAAGGTAAGGTCTCATTCTCGCCCAGGCTGACCTGGAGTTCACTATGTAGTCTCAGGGTGGTCTTGAATTCATGGTGATGGGCAATCCACCTACCTCTGCCTCTCAAGTGCTGGGCTTAAAGGCGTGCTCCACCATGCCCAGCTTTCTTTCTTTCTTTTTAAATATTTTATTTACTTATTTGAGAGAGAAAGAGGCAGATAGAGAGAATGGGTATGCCAGAGCCTCTAGCCATTGCTCATGAACTCCAGACGAACGCCAGACGTATGCGCCACCTTGTGCATCTGGCTTTACATGTAGTCCTGGGAAATTGAACCTGCGTGCTTTGGTTTTGTAGGCAAGCACCTTAACCTCTAAGCCATCTCTTCCAGCCCTGGGCTTGGATCTTGACTGGCAAAAGCCAAAGACTTTTTTTTTTTTTTTTTTTTTTTTTTTTTTTTCGAGGTATGGTCTCACTCTGGCCCAGGCTGACCTGGAATTAACTATGTAGTCTCAGGGTGGCCTTGAACTCATGGCGATCCTCCTACCTCTGCCTCCCGAGTGCTGGGATTAAAGGCGTGCGCCACCACACCCAGCTAGCCAAAGACATTTATTGGGTAACCACACGGGTCTTAAACACAGCTGAAACAGGCACTGTGTCCTTGTTCAGAGGCAGACCTTCCAGACTCTTCCATCTTACTTCCACCAGTGCTGCGGCACAGTCATCTTCCATATTCTGCCCTTCTAGCACCAGGGGATCACGTATTCATCTTCCTCTGAAGGGTCACAGTCCAGGACTCTGGGGTCGGCTCATCTGTCACTCTACCCTTATGTGGTACCAGATGCAGCTCTGCAGACTGAGGGCACGGCCTTGGCCTTGTCTCTTTTTGCCTTGCTTTGGAGGTGAGAGCCGTGCCCCTACCACCCAGCTACCAACTCTGAGCAGATCAGCAGGCGGCAGGACCAGCATCTGAAATTTTTGTCTTGTTGTTACAAGCTTTAAAGTGATTCATGGGCCACAGTTACCTTTCCTCCAGCTACTTTCAAGTTCCCTAAGACTAAATTCTGCAGAACTTAGGGTGGAGAGGGTGTCAAGGGAGGTGACTGAAGGTGTACTAGACGGACTTAACCCCGCCCTGGTCTCCTGGCCCCAAGCTGCGCTTGACATTCATCTGAGCATTTTGTTGAGAAAGCCTCCTGCCTGGCTGACCCCACCCACCTCAATGGCAATCTTAGCTGAGCCCCATGTAGCCATGAGTCCCCTGAGTGAACCCCCTGAATCAGACGGGCAGAGGACTGATGGCGGAGGGCGGGGAGGGAAGCAAGAGCAGAGCAGGCTGGCTTCTCTCTGGGCCCTGGGGGAGAGCTTAGTGATTGTGAAGGTTCCTGATATGTGTTGGGGACCCGAGTCATTTCCCCCACTCTTAGCTGTTGACTTTAAGCAGCCAAGTCAGTCAGCCTTTCTGGGGCTCCCATTCAGAGGGTTGGCCTTTCCAGTCCCAGACTTCTTTGACCTTTCAAGGTCAGCACCATTTTCCAAGACCCTTTGGTTCCTTGGAAGAGTCAGTTTCTTAGCGGCTCTTAGCAGGCACCGATTTGCGAGGTCAACGCTGCCAGAAAAGCGGAGGGGACATGGGCAGAAGGACCAAAAGCAGCCTGGGTGCTGGAGGCTGCTGCTTACTCCTTGATCCTTGGACCGGGGCTGCCTCTCCTGCAGGGAGCTCCCTCCTCAAGACAGTTTTTCTCTGCAGGGAAGAGCAACCGGAGCGGCTCCGAGGACCTTAGCTACGATGGCCTCCTGCCCAGACTCCGATAATAGCTGGGTGCTGGCCAGCTCTGAGGTAGGAAGGAGTGGGCCTGGGAACCACGTGGGAGTGGGATTCCTGCTGGGTGGGGCTGCTTTCTGAGTTTGACCTCTTCCTTGGTCCTGGTGGTCGCCTGCATCGTCCCCTGTTGGCTGTTAGAGGAACTTCAGAGGCAGGGAAGAAGTTAACCCCCTCCCTGGGGCTGGGGGCTTGGGCCTTATCTGGAAAGAAGGGATCATTTGAGTCACTGAGGGAAAAAGGGAGGGAATTCAGCAAGGGGTGACAACAGGGAAGTCATGCTGAGGGCACTAGCGGATGAAGCAGTGGCTAGGCAGAGCCTGTGTTTGAGTTGGGAACACGAGGAAGAGGCCTGAAGGTCCCCGTGAGGTATCAGGTGTCCGGCTGTCAGTGGGGCAGTGCCAGGCTGCCGTGCTGGAGGGCAGCTCTACGATCCCCGCCTTAAGCAGAGGACAAAGCCTCTGGGGGACCCATGGGAACAGGTTCAGTTCTTCCAAGGATCCTGCAACCTGTCAGGTGACAGGTGGTGAAGTGTGAGCCCAGGGAGCGCCAGAAACCACTGAGAAGGGAGAAGCGCTGGTAGGATGGAGGACGAGTGGTTAAAGAAGCGTGGTAGAGCCGGGCGTGGTGGCACATGCCTTTAATCCCAGCACTTGGGAGGCAGAGGTAGGAGAATCGCTGAGTTCGAGGCCACTCTGAGAATACAGAGTGAATTCTAGGTCAGCCTGGGCTAAAGTGAGACCCTACCTCGAAAACAAAACCAAAAAAAAAAGAAGAAGAAGAAGAAGAGGAGGAGGAGGAGGAGGAGGAGGAGGAGGAAAGGTGGTGGGAAAATGTCAGAGCAATGGGGGAGTTCCCAGACCCTGTGACTTTGTACCTAGATCCACTAGGAGGTGCTGAGGCAGGAGGATGGGGAAACTTAAGGTCATCCTCAGTACGTATCGCGTTTGAGGCCAGCCTGGGCTTTCTGTCATTCAGCCCTGGCCTCCCTTGTTGATAGCTGGGGAGTCTGGACCAAACCAGCTCATCTACCCCTCCTCCTTGCAAAATCAGGGTTATGATCCTGGCCTTGCAAGGGTGGCTATGAAAAAAAAAAACGTACCCTGAGACTATATAGTGAATTCCAGGTCAGCCCGAGCTAGAGTGAGACCCTACCTTGAAAAAACCAAAACAAAAGCAAAAGAAAAAAAAGAGGGGGGGATTGGGGGCTGGGGGAGATGGCTCAGTGGTTAAAGGAATTTGCTTGCAAATTCTGCCAGTCTGGGTTTGATTCCCCAGTACCCAGGTAAAGCCAGATGCACAAAGCAGTTCACGAGCCTGGAGTTCATTTGCAGCAGCAAGAGGCTCTGCGATCCCCATACTTTCTCTCTCAAATAAATAAATAAATTTTAAAATGTGATTTGGTATGGTGGCGCATGCCTTTAATCCCAGCACTTGGGAGGCAGAGGTAGGAGGAGCGCTGTGAGTTTGAGGCCACCCTGAGACTACATAGTGAATTCCAGGTCAGCCTGGGCTAGAGCAAGACTCTACCTCGAAAAAACAAAAACAAAGAAAAAGTCATTTTAGCTGGGTGTGGTGGTGCACGCCTTTAATCCTAGCACTCAGGAGGCAGAAGTAGAAGTTCCAGGCCACCCTGAGACTATGTAGTGAATTCCAAGTCAGCCTGGGCTAGAGTGAGGCCTACCTCAAAACAACAACAACAATTATATATATATATTTAAGAATTATTCTTGGATGGAGAACAGGAGCCTGGCTGGGGTGGGTGGCAGCAGGCCTGCCAAGGGGCTGTATGTAGAGAGAGAGGGAGCAGAATCATGTGGCCAGAGCTGGAGGGCCAGGCTCGGAGCCAGCACCTTTGGGGATCAGGAGCTGCAGGGGGAGTGTGGGCCAGTGGGCATAACCAGGAAAGCTTGGAAGATGTACATGGCTGGGTTGGCCCTGCAAACATAACTGTGACGCCTGGTCTGGGTGGAGTGGGTCACTTGTGGGCAGGGAATTACTGGTGATCAGGGGGCAAGGATACCAGGTTCCCCTGGCCTTCCTCAGGTGCTGCCAGGCTTGCTCACTGGTCTATAGTCTTGTCAAGTGAGGCTGTGATTTCACGGCACCCTGGCCTCGGGACGCGCGAGGGGGGAGTGGCTGAATGGACACCACTAAGAATAGCATACGACCGAGTGGGTGATTGTATCTGAAGTGGAGGCCCCCCCAGAGCACCCTTTCCCTGTGGAGTAGGCCTGTGCTCGTTTCCTTTCCCCAGAACCTGCCTGTAGAGACCCTGGGCCCCAAATCCACGATGGACCTAACATCTGAGGAAGCGCCCCCACCTCCTCAGGACCCGTCCAAGGCAGATGACCCATTAGCTGAGGATTTGGATGGAGAAGGTAATGGGGCCCTGCGGAGGGTGGGGTTGTGGTCATCCTCTGTCTTCTGGGCTTCCCTTTCCTGGGGTGGGGGGCAGCGACTGCTTAGTCTTCGTCCCCGATAACCACGACTGCAAGTCGCCTTGCTCCATGCTGGCTTCATTTTGCCCCTTCCAACCTGGACTTGACCCGCGGGAGCCAGAAAGCTGTGCGGGGAGTTCAGTTGGGGGTTTCCCTGGGCTTTCTGTTCCACCCCAGGGACCGTCTTCCCTGCGGAACGCCCCCAGAATGAAAGTGCCGTTCTGCCCGAGGAGGAGACCAAGGCCAAGGTGAGGCGCTTGGCTGTGGGTGGGAGAGAAGTGGGGAGGGCACTGCTCACAGCCACAGCCATATAAGGGAATTCCCCATCCCATCCAAGGTCTCAGCTAACGGTGGTGGTGGTGGTAATGATGGTGGTGGTGATGGCACGGAGCCTCCTGGAGACACAGTGGTCCAGGAAGACTCACAGGAGACTCACACGGTCACGAGCCTGGGACCAGACACGCAGGACCTGGAAGATGAGACCTCCCCACAGAACCTGCCCTCAAGTCCCAAAGCAGGTATGGGTACTTAACTTTGCCTTCTGCCACTCCTTCATAGAAGGCAAGGGAGAAGGACCCGCCTCACTAGTGATGCTCTACCCACCGGGGATTAAGTATGAGACTCTGTCACAGGCCTAGAGGCTACGGGAGACATTTTCCATTTAAGCCACCACTGTCACAGAGCCAGTTATGACCCTGTGGAAAATGAGGGGAAAAAAAAATGTCAGGGAAACTATAAGCTTCAGGACCAGGGAAGAGCCAGGGCAGCAGGCAGGAGAATGGCCAGAGTTCCGAGGGAAGCCAGGAAGGTGACACGCGCTTTAGAAACTTGATGTAGCCGGGTGGGCGTGGTGGTGACACATGCCTTTCATCCCAGCACGCGGGAGGCAGAGGTAGGAGGATCGGTATGAGTTCCAGGCCACCCTGAGACTATATAGTGAATTCCAGGTCAGCCTGGGCTAGGGTAAAACCCTACCTTGAAAAACCCCCCCCAAAAAAAAAAAACAAAGGAAAAAGAAAAGAAAAAGCAGCAGCAGCTTGATGTAAGGCATACATTAGAGGAAGAAAGAGACTTTTAGGATTGACGTGGCTTTTGCTATTCGTTGATAGGAAGGACAGGTCTCCTATCCCCACGCTGGGCAGAGTCAGTCATTAATACCCAGGCCTAAGTGGGCAGGCCCTTCATATGCCCTCTCTGTGGTCAAGGCTGGGAGCCTCTTGGATCTTCCTCTCTGTGCCTTGTTCCCCTCTCCTTCCTCCAGTTTGGACCAGGGCAGAGGGCCGCTCCTCCAGCAGCGAGGATGACACCGATGTGGACGTGGAAGGTCTGCGGAGACGGTGGGGCCGGGATCCTAGCCCGCCTCAGCCCGTGGAGCCCGTGGATGTGGATGACCGGCCCCAGGGAGAGGGTGTGGGCGGAGAACTAGGCATCTCCCTCAACATGTGCCTCCTGGGAGCCCTGGTTCTGCTGGGCCTGGGGATTCTTCTGTTCTCTGGTGTGTGGTAACCTGGCCTGTACTTCAGCCCCGCCCTTCCCTCTACTCCCCTGAGGGTCTCCCCAAACCATCTCCATCCTCAGTGGGCAGTGGGTAGAGACTGATGCGTGGGGAGGGTCCCTGGCTTCTACATGTGTGAGTGGATGTGAGTGTGTGTATGGGGGGGGGACCGATTCTTTGGTTGTGAGTAGATGTGGTGCCCAGCAGCTCTTGTCGTCGCAGTGACCGTTTCACGTTTTAGCTTGCTGGGCCACTGGGGTGCATGCAGGGCAGGAGGGGTGACTGGGAGGGCGACAGGCTCAGTGGGCCTGGGTTCAGGACTGCGCTTCCTACAGGACGCATGGAAGAAGCCGAGGTACAGGTCTTCTCAGATACTGGGTTGGAGACCGAGCTGCTGGACACTGTGGACAACAGCCAGGTCTGTGCAGGGGTCTCGCAGGTGTGGGGGCCTGGTGGAGAGAAGCCGGACTGGCCCAGCGGTCCACGTGGGGCAGCATGAGGCAGCTGGCTCGTCTGCCTTCAGGATGTGCATAGGGAACAGCTGCAGGCCTCAGTGCCCTTGGACGGTGTCCCCAGCCTGCAGAGCATGGGACTTCTTCTGGACAAGCTGGCCAAAGAGAATCAGGACATCCGGCTGCTGCAGGCCCAGCTGCAGGTGGGTCCCGGTGGGAGGGAGGGGACTTGGCTGGCCACCCTCACCAGGTACCTGTCCTAGTGGGCTCCCCAGAAAGGAGTATTCCCTGTTAACCTACCCTTTAAAATTTTTTAAAGTGTTTTAAAAAATAATTAATTAATTAATTAATTTATTTATTTAAGAGAGAGAGAATGGGAGTGCCAGGGTCTCCGGCCACTGCAAACGAACTCCAGATGCATGCGCCCCCTTGTGCATCTGGCTAACATGGGTCTTAGAGAGTCAAATCGGGATCCTTTGGCTTTGTAGGCAAATGCCTTAACCACTAAGCCATCTCTCCAGCCCCCTTTTAAAAATTTTAATAATGAGCCGGGCGTGGTGGCGCACGCCTTTAATCCCAGCACTCGGGAGGCAGAGGGAGGAGGATCGCTGAGAGTTCGAGGCCACCCTGAGACTACATAGTGAATGAATTCCAGGTCAGCCTGGACCAGAGTGAGACCCTACCTCGCAAAACCAAAAAAAAAAAAAAAAATTTAATAATGAAAGAGAGAGAATTGGTGTGCCGGGGCCTCCAGTTACTGTAATGGAACTCCAGACACTTGTGCCCCCTTGTGTGCACGTGCAGTCTTGTGTGCTTATGTCACCTTGTATGTCTGGCTTACCCGTGGGACCCGGAGAGTTGGTCCTTAGGCTTTGCAGGCAAGAGCCTTAACTGCTAAGCCGTCTCTCCAGCCCTTAACCTGCTCTTTGAGCTTCAGCTTTTCTTCCAGAGTCAGACATCTCCTAGTCCTCTGTTCAGCTCCCTTATGCTGTGAACTGTGCCCAGGCCGGCCTGCCTGTTCCACATGGCACACCACTTGATAGATGGGTAGGGTCTTCCTGGCACACTGTTCATGTGGAGAAGGGTATGAAGTGCATGTCAAGGTTTTGCTGAGATCCATGAGCAGTGCCTCTTCTGGGCATGAGCAGTGGAGTGGGGCCAGGAGAGCCACACCTTTGTTTTTTTTTTTTTTTTTTTTTTTTTTTGGTTTTGCGAGGTAGGGTCTCACTCTGGTCCAGGCTGACCTATAATTAACTATATAGTCTCAGGGTGGCCTTGAACTCTCGGCAATCCTCCTACCTCTGCCTCCCGAGTGCTGGGATTAAAGGCGTGCGCCACCACGCCCGGCTTATTTATTTATTTATTTATTTATTTATTTATTTATTTATTTATTTATTTATTTTTGGAGACAGAGAGAGAGAGAGAGAGAGAGAGAGAGAGAGAGGGAGAATGGGCGCAACAGCGGCCTCTCAGCTGTTGTGAACAAACTCCAGACGCGTTCACCCCCTTGTGGGCAAGTGCAGCATTGCACCCTTGTGTCACTTTGTGTCTGGCTAAACGTGGGACCTGGAGAATCGAACGGGCGTTCTTAGGCTTCTCAGGCAGGTGCCTTAACAGCTAAGCCATCTCTCCAGCCCACCTTTGTCTATTCTTTGGTGGATCTGGAAAGTGTGTGCTTATGTAAAGACATAGCTGCTGTGTCCAGGAGGGAACTTGGCCATCCCAGGGATTGGTTCCCACTGCATGAGGAGAGGAGGAAGAAGAGGAGAACCAACCCCTCCGGTACCAGGCGGTACTGATGTTCAAATCCAGGGCCTTGTATGCGCTAGGCAGGCTCTACCCACAGGGTGAGCTCCTGCCTGCTCTAATGGGTGAAAGGCATTGAGCCCATCCTGACAAGGACTCCTTCTGGTATCTTCCATCCCTAATCACATTCCAGGCCCAAAAAGAAGAGCTTCAGAACCTGATGCACCAGCCCAAAGGTCTAGAGGCTGAGAATGCCCAGCTCCGGGGGGCCCTGCGGCAGGGTGAGGCCTCTCAGAGGGCCCTGGAGTCAGAGCTTCAACAGCTGAGGGCCCGGCTCCAGGGGCTGGAGGCTGGCTGTGTCCGGGGCACAGATGGAGTATGCCTCAACTGGGACAGAGGCCCACAGGGTGGCCAGGCTACCAAGGAGCAAGGTCCCAGGGGGCAGGGGCCAGACTCCAGCTTCCTGGAGCAGCAGAAGCGCCTGGAGGCTGAGGCCCAGGGCCTGAGGCAGGAGCTCCAGAGGCAGCGGCAGCTGCTGGAAGCTGTGCAGCAGGATTTGCGGAGGGGTTTGCAAGGTGTTGGCAAAGGGGTCCCCACTCACGCTGGCCTAGCTGAACTTGGCCACAGGTTGGCCCAGACGCTGAAGGGCTTAGAGAACTGGGATGGAGACCGTGGGGTTCCTGCCAATGCCTCAGAGGCCTGGCATCAGAAGCCCCACTTCCAAGGTCCTAGGGAGAGGAGCGGAAAGAAGTGGCGTGATGAGCAGAAAGATCAGAAGGCTGAACACCGCAAGCCCAGGAAGGAGGAATCTGGCCGGGAGAGGAGGAAGAGCTGGGGGAATGAGGAGGACAGGAAGCTGGCAGGGAAGTGGAAGGAGAGCAAGCCAAGTGTGGAGGAGTGGAGGAGCAGAAAGGATGCTAAACACCAGGACCCCGGGGCACCCCCTAGAAAGAGCTCTCATTCGGGGGAAAGGCAGAAGCCTCCCCTGCCCCCCTGGGAGGAGCTGCTCAGGCGCAAGTACCGGCCCCCCCAGGGCTGCTTGGGGGTGGATGAGTGTGCCCGGCAGGAGGGCCTGGCCCTCTTCGGCTCGGAGCTGGCCCCGGTGCAGCGGCAGGAGCTGGCTTCTTTGCTGAGAACTTACTTGGCGAGGCTGCCCTGGGCTGGGCTACTGGCCGAGAAGCTGCCCCTCTCCCCTGCCTACTTTGGCGAGGATGGTGTCTTCCGGCATGACCGCCTCCGCTTCCGAGACTTTGTGGATGCCCTGGAGGACAGCCTGGAGGAGGCGGCAGTGAGACAGACGGGTGATGATGACGAGGTGGATGACTTTGAGGACTTCATCTTCAGACACTTCTTTGGAGACAAAGCACTGAAGAGGTGGGTGGGTGCCTGTGGGGAGGGTGAGGAGCGGTGTGAAGGCCCCAGACATGCCTCCTGTTTGTCCCTGAGAGGCCACAGTGGCCTTGAGTTTGCCTTTTGGGCTCGGGGTTCTCCTTCTGTTCCACTCTGCCTGTATCTGCATGTCCTTTAAAAAATAGTTTAGGGGCTGGAGAGATGGCTTAGCAGTTAAGGCACATGCCTGTGAAGCCTAAGGACCCCAGTTCGATTCTCCAGGTCCCACATAAGCCAGATGCACCAGGGGGTGCACGTACCTGGAGTTCGTTTGCAATGGCTAGAGGCCCTTTCTCTCTCTCTCTCTCAAATATATATAAAAGATAAAAAATAAAAATATTTTAAACCAGGTGTGGGTGCACGCCTTTAATCCCAGCATTAGGGAGACAGAGGTAGGAGAATTGCTGTGAGTTTGAGGCCAGCCTGGGACTACAGAGTGAGTGCCAGGTCAGCCTGGGCTAGAGTGAGTGAGATGCTACTTCAAAAAAAAATTATTTATTTGCAAGGAGAAAGAGAATAGAGAATGGGTATGCCAGGGCCTCTTGCCACTGCAAATGGACTCCAGACACAGTCACTGCTTTGCATTTGGTTTTATGTGGGTACTGGGGAATCAAACCCCAGGCCGGCTGGCTTTGCAAGCAAGCGCCTTTGTCTGCTGAGCCATTTTCCTAGCCCTGCACAGCCCTTTGTGCCTCCCCAGATAGCCTTCCTCCTGGGAGACCAGGTGTCCCGTGCTTGGAGGTGGCTGCCTGCGCTGGCTTTTCTCTGCTTAAACTTCTCTGTGCAGCACCTGGTTTTGTCCCCTAAAGACTTCTTCCTGTCCCACTTTGTGCCTCCCCACAGGTCGGGGAAGAAGGACAAGTACTCACGGAGCCCCAGAGTTGTGGGGCCCAGGGAGGACCACACCCATCACTCCCACCACTCCCACCGTGGCTGAGCCTTGCCCATGCTTTGGGGAACGGTCTTGGCCTGCGTCTAGCCCAAGATACCCTGCCTTATGTGACGCCCGGAAGCCTGTTGCCACTGTCCAAGTGGTCTCCCGTGGCTCTCTGGTGTCTTTTGATGTCCGCAGCAGAGAGCAACAGCAGCCGGTCCTGCACTGACGCCACTTTAGCTAGAAAACAGCCTTAATCGGACCCACTGCACTGCCCATGCAAATGTATGCAAATTCCCACGGTCCTGGGCATGGCCTGCACCTGACTTTTGTGCAGTGTGCAGGGGCCTACAGGGGGGTCTTTTGGGAAGCACAGTCTCATCTTGGAGCCAAAAAGCCATCCCCCTCTCCCGTGTTTGCCCCATGTGGCCCGGTGCCCCCCAGGGAAGGATTGGTACTGCTGGCTGGAGGCCCAGATCCACACCTGCCCTGGAATTCTGATAGAGTTGGAAGCAGCTCCCCACAGGGGTGAATATTCCCCTTCTGACCCTGGCTTCTCACAGTGGCTTTCACTTCCTTGTGTGGACTGTGGACTCAGGGTGAGGACGGGGAATGGGTGCCGCCCTGGACGCGAGACTCAGACCTTCTCCCTCCCTAATGTCCTTTTCCCTTGCTTCACCCTCCCCAAGGAGCCCAGGCTCGGGCTACAGCTGCCCTGGCTCATCCCTG
Organism: Orientallactaga sibirica; assembly: GCA_036365145.1. Taxonomy (NCBI): domain Eukaryota; kingdom Metazoa; phylum Chordata; class Mammalia; order Rodentia; family Dipodidae; genus Orientallactaga; species Orientallactaga sibirica. Next base: position 27,270,944 of record JAEOAD010000025.1, on the reverse strand, counting down.
GCTGTGGATTCCGGACTATGAGCCTTGGCTTAAATGCAGACCAAGTGGTCTCAGGCCAGGTTCTCCCCCAGCTCTGTGTTCTTATCCTCAAAAAAGGGGACTGAGCCAGGCGTCATGGTGCACGCCTTTAATCTCAGCACTCGGGAGACAGAGGTAGGAGGATCGCCATGAGTTCAAGGCCACCCTGAGACTGCATAGTGAATTCCAGGTCACCCTGGGCTAGAGTGAGACCCTACCTGAGAAAAAAAAAGGTGGGGGGACTGAAAGGCTGGAGAGATGGCTTAGCAGTTGAGGCACTTGTCTGGGAAGCCTAACGACCCATGCTTGATCTCTCTCCAGATCCCACGTAAGCCAGATGCACAAAGGTGAGGCGAGTGCAAGGTCACACATGCCCACTAGGTGTCACAAGTGTCTGGAGTTCAACTGCAGTGGCTGAGGCCCTGGCGCACCAATTCTCTCTCTCTCTAAGTAAAAATTTTAAAAAGGGGACTGAAGAGTTGAGGAAGAGAATAAATAAAACAAGGAAGTGAGGGCCCCAGGAAAAAGACTCAGTGGTTAAAAGTGCTTGCTTGCAAAGCCTGTCACCTTGGTTCAATTCCCCAAGTGTTTGATTGTAGTGGCAAGAGACCCTGGCACGCGCTCGTGTACACACACACACACACACACACACACTGGCAAATAAACTAATTAAAACCAATAACAAGGACGTGAAGGCTCATTCTTTTTCTGACACTCAGACGTTATTGCCTTTGGAATCAGATGTGGAGGAGGGCAGAAAATACCCAAGCTGGCATCTGGATCTTGAGTGGTGAGGGAGCCACTAGGTGGCTCTCTGGTTCCACATTTCTCCAGACCTCGTCCCCCCCCAACTCCCTGCCCCCCAAACTACTCCCCACTCCCAGATCTTAGATTTCCCCCCACTGACTAGCTCTCAAGCCATCCTAGGATCCTCTTGTGTTTTCTTTGGGAAGTCCTTTCTGACCTCAATCTTGGCAGCACACTGGGCTCCTTGAGTACCCCTAGAATCTCCCAGTGAGTGTAGGGAGAGCAGTGTCTGAGAGCAGTAACTGCCCTGGCCAGGCCAGGCCAGGCCAGGGAAATGTCAGTTAAGAAGGAGAGGGGTGCCAGTCTTGGTGGTGCACGCCTTTAATCCCAGCACTCAGGAGGCAGAGGTAGGAGGATTGCCTTGAGTTCAAGGCCACTCTGAGACTACATGGTAAGTTCGAGGTCAGCTGGCTAGAGTGAGACCCTATCTCGAAAAACCAAAAAAAAAAAAAAAAAAAAAAAAAAAAGAAGGCTCTAGACAGATTCTGGCAAGTGCCTGTGTGCCCCTGTTTAAGGGTTTGTTTGTTTATTATTATTTATTTGACAGAGAAAGAGGCGGGGGGGGGGAGAGAATGGGCGCACCAGGGCCTCCAGCCACTGCAAATGAACTCCAGACGCATGTGCCCCCTTGTGCATCTGGCTGATGTGGGTCCTGGAGAATCAAACCTGGGTCCTTTGGCTTTGCAGGCAAATGCCTTAACCACTAAGCCATCCCTCCAGCCTGTTTTTTTTTTGTTTTTTTTTTTTAATGTTTTAGCTTAGTTAATTCAGGTGCTGGGCAGGGCAACACCCACGACCCACTGGTTGGTCATCCAGCAAACGTTTGTAAAGTCTATTATATACCAGAACCTGCGAGGCCCTTGGGAGCACAGGGGCCCCTTCAGGAACTTACAGAATCTGCTTTCTGCAGCAGGAAGAGCTACGATAGATAGAAGGAGGAACGGTGGGTCGGTCGTTTTCTGCACATCGGTGATATAGACTGGGCGCTGGAGGAAGGAGCCTGGAGCATCTGGAGGGTTCATTGAGAGAAGCAAATGCAGGAGGGGTCCTAGGACTGGGGCGTGGATTCCGTGGTTCTGTGGCCCACTGTCCCCACAGAAGGAGGCCTCCTTTAACCCTGCTTAGACTGCCTGCCTTCTGCAGGTGCTCAAGGTCTTCCTGCCCAAGCAGCTTCCTGGGAACCCCGCTGGCTGGCAGAGCTTGAGGCCAGGGCCAGGCAGGAGTCCATGTCGTGTCTGGGCGGGGGGTTGTACTGACCTTCACTAGAGCTCTGGCCAGAGTGGGTTTGGTTTCCAAATTGCTCGTGGCCCCTGGGTGAGACGCCCCTACTCCCTCAGTGCTCAGCCATCTCCTCAGGAAAGTATTCTACTCCCAGCTGACCTGGAATTCACTATGTAGTCTCAGGGTGGCCTTGAATTCACGGCGATCCTCCTACCTCTGCCTCCCGATTAAAGGCGTGTGCTACCACGCCTGGCTTGAAAGTAACCCTTTTTAGTGAGTCACAGTGTGACCCATTGTAGGGAAAAATGCTGCAGAGCACAGTAATTTGTGGGTATATACAGGGCACACCAGGACCCCTGGTGGGTACTCAAACAATGAATATTCATGTCCTGTATCTAAAAGGACATAGCATTTGTATATTCTCCAAACACAGCCACCCGTTCAGGTAAAACATCTCTGGATTACTTATGATACCCAATGTGGTGTAAATGCTAAATAGTTGTCATATAACATTATATTATTTAGGGAATAACAACAAGAAAACAAGACCTGTTCAAAACAGGTATGATTTCCCCAAATATTATTTCTTCTCCTCCTCCTCCTCCTCCTCCTTCTTCTTTTTTGAGGTAGGGTCTCACTCGAGCTCAGGCTGACCTGGAATTCACTCTGTAGTCTCAGGGTGGCCTCGAACTCATGGCGATCCTACTACCCCTGCCTCCCAAGTGCTGGGATTAAAGGCGTGCGCCACGCCCAGCTTTTTTTGTTTTTTTGAAGTAGGGTCTTGCTGTAGCCCAGGCTGACCTGGACTTCACTATGTAGTCTCAGGGTGGCCTTGAACTCACGGCGATCCTCCTATCTCTACCTCAAGTGCTGGGATTAAAGGCATGCGCTACCATGCCTGTTTTTTTAAATTAATATTTTATTTATTTATTTTTATTTATTAGAGAGAGGGAGAGAGAGAGAAAGAGAGAATGGGCACACCAGAGCCTCTAGCCACTGCAAATGAACTCCAGATGTATGTGCCACCATGTGCATCTGGCTTGCATGGGATCTGGAGAATTGAACTTGGGTCCTTAGATTTTACAGGCAAGCACCTTAACCACTAAACCATCTCTCCAGCCCCCTTTTTTTTTTTTTTTTTTTAAGAGTGTTATGTAGCCTAGGCTGGCCTTGAACTTGAACTCACTATATAGTTACAGATGACCTTGAACTTTTGATCCTTTTGCCTCTACCTCCCAAGTAGTGGGATTGTAGGCATGTGTCACCATGCTCATTTTTATTTTTGCCCTCTCTTTTTCCCTCCCTGTCTTCTTCCTTCCCTCTTTCCTTGCTTCCTTCTGTTATGAGACAGTCTCCCTCTGCACAGCCTCAAACTTGTGGCATTCCTGCCATCTCAGCTCCCAAACCTTGTTTTTTTGTTCTGTTTTTGAGACACATCTTGCTCGGTAGTCTAAGCTGCCTTGGAAGTTGAGAGCTTCCTGCTCTAGTATTCTAAGTGCTGGAATTACAGGTGTGGGCCTCCATGCTTCACTTCCCAGACATTTTGATGTGCTGCTCACTGGCTCCACTGCTGTAGAACCCACTGGTATACTGTCAAAATGGTGGTGGTTTTATTTATTATTTATTTGAGAGGAGACAGAGAGAATGGGCACATTAGGGCATCTAGCTGCTGCAAATGAACTCGAGATGCATGCATCATTTTGTGCATCTGGCTTTATGTGGGTACTGGGGAATCGAACCTGGGTTGTTAGACTTTGCAGGCAAGTGCCTTAATTGCTGAGCCATTTCTCCAACCTGAGTTGTTTTAATTTTACTGAACTTCTAGGGTGAAACGGAGAGTTGGAGCTGCAGATCTGGGAGCAGAGGGCACTGGTTTCCAAGCCTGTCGCAGCACCTCCTCTGGTTCAAGGCTGCGCTGGGTGCCTCCTCAGGCTAACCGCCCAAGCTGAACACAAGCAGAGCGCTAACAGGCTTGCGTAACGTTTCCAGGAAGGGTGGAGGGGACCTGGAGGGCCGGCCTCTGAGCTGGAGTGTGAAGGACAGTGGGATCTCTGATTGGGGAGATGGTTTCAGGAGAGGTGAAGGTGAGGTGAGGGGGAGGGAGGGAGGAACAGCCTGAGGCAGATGAGTCAGAAACATGCCTGGGGCCCAAGGGGGCACTGTACTATATAGGAAAAGAGCAGAAGTGCCATGGAAGGCACTGGAAGCCAGAGGCACTTGTGTGCAGAGCGGTTTGGAGCTTGTAGGTTGCATGGAGAGGTGGAAAATCACAGGTGCTTAGGAGGATTCAGCCATGGTGGTGGTGGTGGTGGTGGTGGAGAACCTGGGGGATGGGGGACTGGCCTGGGCCATGAGTTAGCATTGACCTGCCTGGATGGATGAGGATGGGAGAGGGAGGAGTCAAGGACACTTGGCCTCCTGGCCTCTTGCCCAGTGGATGCCTGTGTCCTCAGGCAATACCAGGAAAAGAAGTAGGACGGTCAAAGCTGGTTTGGTGGGGTGGGGTGAGTGGGAGGTACTGGGCTCTATTTTGCAGAATGTGGGCTTTGGGAAAGGATTGGCCAACCAGCAGGTAATCGCTTCTGCCCTCCCCAAGTGGCATGGGCCTGTGCCACCCCCTTCCCCGTCCTTTCATGGCTCGGGGGCTGGGGCCCTTAGTAAGTTTTTTTTTTTTTTTTTTTTTTTCGAGGTAGGGTCTCACTGTGGTCCAGGCTGACCTGGAATTAACTATGTAGTCTCAGAGTGGCCTCGAACTTTCGGCGATCCTTCTACCTCTGCCTCCCAAGTGCTGGGATTAAAGGCGTGCGCCACCACGCCCGGCCCTTAGTAAGTTTTTACCGGCACAGGACACTGACCTTCCCTGACCAGCCCCCCCCCCCTCCAGGGGAGGCACCCAGATGAATGAGAGCAGTCATCTCCTGAGGTCATTACTGAATTCTGGTTCAGCGTCAAAGGGACAGGCGATCTAGCCAAGGAGGGACAGGCAGAAACCTGAAGCCACGAACTGGGTGGAAAGGAAAGTGCTGGAGGGCCCGTGCATTTAATAGGGTGACCATGAAAGCAAGCCTTCTCAGCTCAAAGGTGGCTGTCAGCCCTCACTCACCCAAACAGCTTTGTAAGGAGAGACTAGTGCAGACACAGTGACTGGATGGCTCCTGGCATCTGTACAGTGCCACTAACTTCCCAAGGCATTTCTGTGCCTTTTATCTCACCGAGAAATAGACTTTGAAGGAATTAAGACTAACAGGGGGGAAAAAGAGAGAGAGATTGAGATTAGGTGACTTGTGAACATGCTGGATCGTCTGAGGTGCTGTGACTTGCCTAAAGTCATATCATAGTAGCTGTGGCCTTACGCAGCATTTGAACTACAGGGCACTGCAGTTCTTCCTTCAACATCTCATACACTTTCCAATTTTTTTTTTTTTTTTTCGAGGTAGGGTCTCACTCTGGCTCAGGCTGACCTGGAATTCACTATGTAGTCTCAGGGTGGCCTCGAACTCTCAGTGATCCTCCTACCTCTGCCTACCGAGTGCTGGGAATAAAGGCGTGCGCCACCACGCCCGGCCTCCATTTTTTTTTTTAATGGTTTTTTTGAGGTAGAGTTTCACACTAGCCCAGGCTGACCTGGAAGTCACTATCTATTCTCAGGGTGGCCTCAAACTCACGGCGATCCTCCTATCTCTACCTCTGCCTCCTGAGTGCTGGGATTAAAGGCATGTGCCACCATGCCTGGCTTTTTTTTTTTTTTTTTTTTTTTTTTTTCAAGTTAGGATTTCACTGTAGCCCAGGCTGATCTGGAATTCACTATGTAGTCTCAGGGTGGCCTCGAACTCATGGCAATTCTCCTATCTCTGCCTCTTGAGCCCAGATCAGCCTGGGCTGTACCTCAAAAAACAAAAAACAAAATAAAACAAAAAAAAATGGAGTCATGGGCTGGAGAGATGGCTTAGCGGTTAAGGCACATGCCTGTGAAGCCTAAGGACCCAGGTTCGATTCTCCAGGTCCCACGTAAGACAGATGCACATGGTGGTGCATGTGTCTGGAGTTCGTTTGCAGTGGGTAGAGGCCCTGGTGTGCCCATTCACACACTCTCTCTCCCCCCAGCTCTGTATCTCTAATAAACAAATTAAAAAAAAAATGGGGTCAGAACACTCCTAATTCTGCCTCCTAATTACCTGTTGGGATTGACTGAAACTGGGTAATTTTGTTCAGGATGGCTGGCTTTAAAGCCTCCTTCTTTTCTTTCTTTCTTTTTTCTTTTTTTTGGCGGGGAGGGGGCTTGAGGCAGGGTCTCACTCTAGTTCAGGCTGACCTGGAATTTACTATGCTTCTTTCTTTATCTCAGGGACAGGCGATCTAGCCAAGGAGGGACAGGCAGAAACCTGAAGCCACGAACTGGGTGGAAAGGAAAGTGCTGGAGGGCCCGTGCATTTAATAGGGTGACCATGAAAGCAAGCCTTCTCAGCTCAAAGGTGGCTGTCAGCCCTCACTCACCCAAACAGCTTTGTAAGGAGAGACTAGTGCAGACACAGTGACTGGATGGCTCCTGGCATCTGTACAGTGCCACTAACTTCCCAAGGCATTTCTGTGCCTTTTATCTCACCGAGAAATAGACTTTGAAGGAATTAAGACTAACAGGGGGGAAAAAGAGAGAGAGATTGAGATTAGGTGACTTGTGAACATGCTGGATCGTCTGAGGTGCTGTGACTTGCCTAAAGTCATATCATAGTAGCTGTGGCCTTACGCAGCATTTGAACTACAGGGCACTGCAGTTCTTCCTTCAACATCTCATACACTTTCCAATTTTTTTTTTTTTTTTTCGAGGTAGGGTCTCACTCTGGCTCAGGCTGACCTGGAATTCACTATGTAGTCTCAGGGTGGCCTCGAACTCTCAGTGATCCTCCTACCTCTGCCTACCGAGTGCTGGGAATAAAGGCGTGCGCCACCACGCCCGGCCTCCATTTTTTTTTTTAATGGTTTTTTTGAGGTAGAGTTTCACACTAGCCCAGGCTGACCTGGAAGTCACTATCTATTCTCAGGGTGGCCTCAAACTCACGGCGATCCTCCTATCTCTACCTCTGCCTCCTGAGTGCTGGGATTAAAGGCATGTGCCACCATGCCTGGCTTTTTTTTTTTTTTTTTCAAGTTAGGATTTCACTGTAGCCCAGGCTGATCTGGAATTCACTATGTAGTCTCAGGGTGGCCTCGAACTCATGGCAATTCTCCTATCTCTGCCTCCTGAGCCCAGATCAGCCTGGGCTGTACCTCAAAAAACAAAAAACAAAATAAAACAAAAAAAAATGGAGTCATGGGCTGGAGAGATGGCTTAGCGGTTAAGGCACATGCCTGTGAAGCCTAAGGACCCAGGTTCGATTCTCCAGGTCCCACGTAAGACAGATGCACATGGTGGTGCATGTGTCTGGAGTTCGTTTGCAGTGGGTAGAGGCCCTGGTGTGCCCATTCACACACTCTCTCTCCCCCCAGCTCTGTATCTCTAATAAACAAATTAAAAAAAAAATGGGGTCAGAACACTCCTAATTCTGCCTCCTAATTACCTGTTGGGATTGACTGAAACTGGGTAATTTTGTTCAGGATGGCTGGCTTTAAAGCCTCCTTCTTTTCTTTCTTTCTTTTTTCTTTTTTTTGGCGGGGAGGGGGCTTGAGGCAGGGTCTCACTCTAGTTCAGGCTGACCTGGAATTTACTATGCTTCTTTCTTTATCTCCTTCTTCCTTCTTCCTTCCTCCTTTCCTTCTTCCTTTCCTTTCCCTTCCCCTCCCTCCTCTCCTCTCCTCTCTTCTTCTCTCCTCTCCTCTTTTCTTTTTCTCTTTTCTTTTCTTTCTTTCTTTTTTTTTTTTTTTTTGGTTTTGTGAGGTAGGGCCTCACTCTGGTCCAGGCTGACCTGGAATTAACTATGTAGTCTCAGGGTGGCCTCGAACTCTCGGTGATCCTCCTACCTCTGCCTCCCGAGTGCTGGGATTAAAGGCGTGCGCCACCACGCCCGGCTCTTTTCTTTCATTTTTTGAGGTAGGATCTCACTCTAGCCCAGACTGACCAGGAATTCACTGTGTAGTCCATACCTCTGCTTCTGGGATTAAAGGCGTGTGCCTCCAGGCCTGGCTCAAAAACCTCCTTTTAACCTGCACTACTGACAACAGTCCATGCTTTCTTTTTTTAAAATTTTAATTAATTAATTTTAATTAATTAATTAGAGACAGAGAGAGGGAAAGAGAGAGAGGGAGAGCGAAAATGAGAGTGCCAGGGCCTCTAGCCTCTGCAAACAAACTCCAGACGCGCGCGCCCTCTTGTGCATCTGGTTTATGTGGGTCCTGGAGAATCGAATCCGGGTCCTTAGGCTTCGCAGGCATGCGCCTTAACCACTAAGCCATCTGTCTGGCCCCCGTCCATCCTTTCTAGCCTCGGAAAACCTTTGGAGAGGGCGACGAGGCTGAAAGGGCTGACTTCTTGGTGGGTCAAACCATAGCAGCATTTCCAGTTTTGAAACCCTTTTAACAATAAAACAGCGTGTGTTCGACTCAGCCCCTCCCACCGTCTGATGTCATGGAACACACCCCATCATGTCATTGCCTGGTTACTTCTTCAGAAAGACACATTTCACTTATGGGGCAAATACAGACTTGCTTTAGGTCATACAAAACGGTAGCTTTGAAAATGCCTTCAAGATTACCGTTTTCATATATATATATAAAACCACGTTTCCAGGGCTGTGTGCAGGCGGGCGTTCTCCCCGAGGAAACTTTAAGAAGACACTCCCCCCTCCCACACGGAGAAAAGTGGTTGCGTCCACCCGATCTGCGGTGTCAGTCGAGGAGGCGGGGCAGTGACGTCACGTTCTGGGCGGGGCAGGACTGTTCTATGTGCGTTCTTGGGGGGGGACTTCTTTAGGGACGACTGGGAAATGAGTTTCCTTTCTCTTTTGCGTTTCTTTATCCTCTTTCGGCTGCGGCGTTTCGACTTGGGTTCAAAGCTCCGAAGCGTCGCAGGCTGTCACAGCTCCTCCCTGCGGCTTTGGGGAGGAGGGCGGAATCCCTCCTCCTGGCTACTCCCCATTGGTCGCGTCGTCCACTCCGCCCGGGGTGACCAGTTGGAGAGATCCCTGAGCGCAGATATTTGGGGTGGGGGCGCGGGTATCGGGAAGCGTGGTGATCCCATGGCTCCTCTTGGAGGCGCCCCGAGGCTGGTGCTGCTGTTCAGCGGGAAGAGAAAATCTGGGAAGGACTTCGTGACCGAGGCGCTGCAGAACAGGTGACCGCTGGGGCGAGGCAAGGAGGAGGAGGAAGGACCGGCATCACCTCGCGTCTGGTGATGGGTGTGATGGAGTGAGCTTTGGACCACTCGTCCTCTTGGGGCAGGATGAGCACTGGGGTAGGAGATGATGGAAGATTGTCGCCGTCACGTAACACAGCAGCTTGCCTATGTCATGTCCACTTCAGAAAAACCAGGCGACCGGCTAACTAACAGAACCCTAAAACTGTAGACCTCTCTTCAAGAAACACGAAGAGGGGCTGGAGAGATGGCTTAGCGGTTAAGGCACTTGCCTGCAAAGCGAAGGGATCCGGGTTCCATTCTCCAGGACCCACGTAGGCCAGATGCACAAGGGGGCGCATGCATCTGGAGTTGGTTTGCAGTGGCTGGAGGCCCTGGCGCGCTCATTCTCTGTCTCTGTCTCTCTCTCTCTCTCAAATAAATAAATAAATAAATAATATTTTTTAAAAAGAGAAACAAACACGAAGATCTTGCTACCCAAGCCACCTTCGATGTGCTGTGTTCACAGTAGTGTTAGGAGGTAATTTGTTACACAGAAGGAAATTAAAGTTGTAGGTAAGGGACTTCCCCTAAACCCACAACTTTGAGTGGCTCAGATTCCAAAGGCAAGCTGTGCCCCGCACACTACCTATAGCAGGGGTTTATTGAATCTTTAATGACAAGTGTATCTCACTTAATGCTCATGTCCTCCCCTTAGGTGCTGTATAATAAATATTATTAGCATTTCCATCTCACAGGTGCAGACATAGAGGCTCCTGCGTGTTTTCCCAGCTACAAGGCTGGTGGAGGAGGATCGCTTGAGCCTAAGAGTTTAAGGCCAGATTGGACTATGTCATGAGATCTTGTTTCTCTCTCTCTCTCTCTGTTTTTTTTTTTTTTTTTTTTTTTTTTTTTTTTTTTTTTCTGAAGGTAGGGTCTCACTCTAGCCCAGGCTGACCTGGAATTCAATATGTAGTCTCAGGGTGGCCTCTAACTCACGGCAGTCCTCCTACCTCTGTCTCCTGAGTGCTGGGATTAAAGGCGTGTGGCTCCAGCCTTGCAAGGTAGGGTCTCACTCTGATCCAGGCTAACCTGGAATTAACTATGTAGTCTCAGGGTGGCCTCGAACTCATGGCGATCTTCCTACCTCTGCCTCCCAAGTGCTGGGATTAAAGGCATGCGCCACCACGCCTTGCTCCAGCCTTTCTTTTTTAACAAATTTTTTTTTCTTTATTTATTTGCAAGCAGAAAAAAAAGAGAAAGGGCCCTCCAGGGCCTTTTGCCACTGCAAAGGAACTCCAGAAGCATGCATCACTTTGTGCATCCAGCTTTGCACGAGTACTGGGGAATTGAACCTGGATCCTTTGACTTTGCTATCAAGTGCCTTAACTGCTAAGCCATCTCTCCAGCTCTGTTGTTTGGTTTTTAAATTTCATTTACTTATTTAGAGAGAGAATAGGCATGCCAGGGCCTCCAGCCACTGCAGAAAACAAACTCCAGATGCGTGTACAAGCATCTGGCTTTATGTAGGTACTGGGAAAATCAAACCCAGGTTGGTGGGCTTTAGAGGCAAGTGCCTTAACCATTGAGCTGGCTTTCCAGCCCCTCTCTTGGTTTTTGAGACAGTGTTTCATGTTGGGCCCAAGCTGGCCTCAAACTTACTATATACCTAAGGCTGTCCTTGAACTCCTGGTTCTCCTGCTACCACCTCCTGAGTGTTGAGAGTACAGGTGAGGGCCACCATGCCTGGCTCATACTCAGTATTTTCTTAAGGGGCAAGGCATTATGAATAGAATTTTTGCCAGGGTCTGGGCTAGGAGGGCAAAGAAGAGAGAGAGTGGAGTGAGGTTCTTCTTCAAGGCCGGTTGATGAGGCTGTTTTTGGATACCACACTGGTTCTAAGAGGTTTGGGGGAGCCCAGAGTAGGGATTGACTTGACTCCTTCACCACCACTGGTTCCTAAATTGCATCTGTCCTTAGCTGCAAGCACAGAAGTCAAATAGCAGTCAGAGCCCAGGTGCTGGAATTCATACCCTGGATCAGCACTGATACAAACTTCTTTACTTAAAGTTTTAAACAAGTATTTATTTGTAAGAGGAGAGAGAGAGAGAATGAATATGGATCCACCAGGACCTCTTGCCAATGAAAATGAATTCCAGATGCTTGCACCACCTTGTGCATCTGGCTTTATGTGGGTACTGGGGAATCGAACCCAGCCGTACTTGTAAACTTGTAAACAAGTTCTTTTAACTGCTGAGCCATCTCTCTAACCCATACAATTTTATTAAAGATTTATTTTTATTTATTTATTAGAGACAGAGAGAGGGACAGAAAGAGAGAGAGAGAGAGTGAGAATGGGCATGCCAGGGCCTCTAGCCACTGCAAATAAATTCCAGATGCATGTGCCATCATGTTCATCTGGCTTACATGAGACCTGGAGAATCGAACAAGGGTCCTTAGGCTTTGCAGGCATGCACCTTAATTGCTAAGCCATCTTTCCAGCCCTATTTGTCTGTTTTGAGGTAGGGTCTCACTCTAGTCCAGGCTGACCTGGAATTCACTCTGTAGGCCCAGGCTGGCCTCAACTCACAGTTATCCTCCTACTTCTGCCTCCGGAGTGCTGGGATTAAAAGTGTGCACCACCATGCCCGGCTCATACAAATTTCTTATCTATTATTCCTTAGTTTTGTTCTCTGTTAAGTGAGGTTTATAGGATGTTTGGAAGGATTAAATGAAATAATACATGCTAATGCTTAGAACAATGCTTGGCTTATAACAATATGTTGGCTAGTGTTTTCTTTTACAGAGAGCAGAAAGAGAGACGGAGAGATAGAGAACTGGCATACCAGGGCCTCAGCCTCCACAATTGAACTCCAGACACTTGTACCACCTAGTGGGCATGTGCGAGCTTTTGCTTGCCTCACCTTTGTGCATCTGGCTTATGTAGGATTTGGAGAGTTGAACCTGGGTCCTTACACTTCATAGGCAAGCGCCTTAACCACTAAGCCATCTCTCCAGCCCCATGTTGGCAATTTTTATTTTGCCAGTCTCGTTAGAGACTGTGTTGCTTTGAGTCAGTTCTCACTCAACTTCAGTTCCTCATCCAAAGTGTGGATATAAGAACCTTATCTTGGGCTGGAGAGATGGCTTAGCAGTTAAGGCGTTTGCCTGCAAAGCCAAAGGACCTAGGTTCAATTTTCCGGGACCCACGTAAGCTAGATGCACAAAGTGGTGCATGCATCTGGAGTTCATTTGTAGTGGCTGGAGGCCCTGGCACACCCATTCTTCTCTCCCTCCTTCTCTCTCTATATATATACCTCTTTCTCTCTCGCTCTCAAATAAATTAAAAAAAAAAACAAAAACCTGAGCTGGAGAGACCACTTAGCAGTTAAGGAACATGCCTGCAAAGCCAAAGGACCCAGGTTCGATTCCCCAGGACCCCAGGACGTAAGCCAGATGCACAAGGGGGTGCATATGTCTGGAGTTCGTTTGCAGTGGCTAGAGACCCGGGTGTGCCCATTCTCACTCTGTCTCTCTCTCTGTCTCAAATAAATAAATAAAAATAAAACAAATCTTAAAAAACAACAACAAACCTTATCTCACTGTTCAAGTGCTTAAGTGCGTCTGTGAGCATGTGGAGGAGGCTGGACAGGAATCACGCATCTTACTCCATTTGTATCACTGGGATTCAAGTACAACATCCAATCAATGGTTGGCTAAGTACAGTGAGTAACTGAGGGATGAATGATTTACATTGTGGTGACTAAGTCCATTGAGACCAAGGTCTGCCTGGCTGTGAGAGAATGAGTTCAGGGTCGCAGCAGTAACCCGATCCAGCTAGAACCTGCCAGGCCTGGCGCGTTCCCAAACAATGACCATAAATTCTACTTGTTAGTTTCAGTGCTCCTTTATTCTCTTTTGAATTTCATAATAATCTTGCATGGGAGATGGAACAGAAGCTGATATCCTCATTAAAAAAAATTCATTAATTTAAACAATATTTTATTTTTATTTGAGAGAGAAAGAGGCAAAGAGAGAGAGAGAGAGAGAATGAATGGGCGCACCAGGGCCTCCAGCCACTGCAAATGGACTCCAGACACATGCGCCACATTGTGCATCTGGCTTATGTGGGTCCTGGGGAATTGAACCTGGGTCCTTAGGCTTTGCAGGCAAGTGCTTTAAACGCTAAGCCATCTCTCCAACACCATTTATTAATTTTTATTTGAGAGAGAGGGAGGCAGATAGAGCGGGAGAGAATGGGCACGCTAGGGCCTCCAGCCACTACAAACGAACTCTAGACGCATGCACCCCCTTGTGCATCTGGCTTATGTGGGTCCTGGGGAATCTAACCTGGGTCCTTTAGCTTTGCAGGCAAGTGCCTTAACCACTAAGGTATCTCTTCAACCCTGGTATTCCTATTATATAGATGAACATCAAGGAAGTTGAGGCCTGTCGGAGCTGCAGAGATTCCCACAGTAGAAACGTGGTTTCAGCACAAGCCGCTGGATTCTTCTAGAGATAGAAGTTACTGGAAGCTCAGGGTTAATTGGGTTCTTATCTCCCTGTCCCATAGACTTGGTGCTAACACCTGTGCTATCCTCCGCCTCTCTGGTCCACTGAAGGAACAGTATGCTCAGGTAGGTGGTGGCTGCTAGGAGGTGGGGATTGGGTAGAACCAGCTCCAAAGCTTTGAATCACTGGCATGGACCCAGTGACCACGAGGTTCAATAAACACAAACGGTGGCATAAAGAAGGTGACCAGGGACCGGGCATGGATGGTGCACGCCTTTAATCCCAGCACTTGGGAGGCAGAGGTGGGAGGATCTCCGTGAGTTTGAGACCACCCTGAGAATACATAGTGAATTCCAGGTCATCCTGGACTAGAGTGAGACCCTACCTCAAAAACAAAACAAAACAAAACAAAACAAAACAAAAAAACTGAAAGTGACCAGGAAAGGCTGAGACATTTGAGGTGTCAGCTCTGATGTCACGTGATTAATAAGGATCTGTACATATCCTGTCACTCAAATAATCACCATAACCACACTCCTCCATCCCGGTGGCCCCATGCAACCTCTGGAATTCTTCCCTTAAAAATCTAGTTGCATGAGCTGTCAAGATAGAAAGAAACTGAGATGTAGGGCATTATGTGGCTGTCTTATTAGTCTTTTTTGTGTTGCTATAACAAAAGGCATGAGGCTGGGTACTTTATACAGAAAAGACACCCCCCCCCACACACATATATATTTAAAATTTTATTTATTGAAGCCGGGCGTGGTGGCGCACGCCTTTAATCCCAGCACTCGGGAGGCAGAGGTAGGAGGATCTCCGAGAGTTCCAGGCCACCCTGAGACTACATAGTTAATTCCAGGTCAGCCTGGACCAGAGTGAGACACTACCTTGCAAAACCAAAAAAAAAAAATTATTTATTGGGCTGGGGAAATGGATTCGTGGTTAAGACATTTGCCTTGGAAGCAAATCTGCCTTGGAGACATCTGCCTTGGAGACAGAGAGAGGGAGGGAAAGAGAGATTGAGAGAGAGAGAGAGAGAATGGGCACACCAGGCCTCTAGCCATTGCAAACGAACTCCAGATGCATGTGCCACCTTGTGCATCTGGCTTACATGGGACCTGGGGAATTGAACATGGGTCCTTAGGCTTTGCAGGTATCTATCTTCTTCTTTGTCTTCTTTTTTTTTGGTTTTTCAAAGTAGGGTCTTACTCTAGCTCAGGCTGACCTGGAATTCATTCTGTAGTCTCAGGGTGGCCTTGAACTCACGGTGATACTCTGCCTCCCGAGTGCTGGGGTTAAAGGTGTGCACCACTACGCCTGGCCCTTTTCTTCTTTTTATTTTTACTTGTTTTTTGCTTTTCGTTTTTTCGAGGTAGGGTCTCACTCTAGCTCAGACTGACCTGGAATTAGTCTCAGGGTGGCCTTGAACTCACAGCGATCCTCTTACCTCTGCCTCCAGAGTGCTGGCATTAAAAGCGTGCACCACCACACCCGACCTTTTTTGTTTTTTTGAGGTAGGGTTTTATTGTCACTCAGGCTAACCTGGAATTCACTCTGTAGTCTCAGGCTAGCCTATTTAAATTTTTTATTTATTATTTAGAGAGAGGAGAAAGAGGCAGATAGAGAGTATAGGTGTGTCAGGGCTTCCAGCCACTGCAAATGAACACCAGGTGCGTGCACCATCTTGTGCATCTGGCTTTATGTAGATACTGGGGAATCAAACCCAGGTCCTCTTTCTCTCTATCTCAAATGAATAAAATAAAGTATTAAAAATAAATAAACAGGGCTGGAGAGATGTGGCTTAGTGGTTAAGCGCTTGCCTGTGAAGCCTAAGGACCCTGGTTCGAGGCTCTTTTCCCCAGGACCCACATAAGCCCAGATGCACAAGGTGATGCATGCATCTGGAGTTCATTTGCAGTGGCTGGAGGCCCTGACACACCCATTCTCTCTTACTCTATCTGCCTCTTTCTCTCTCATATACATAAGTAAATAAAATCTTTAAAATCAATCAATAAATATACCCATGATGACAAACACGACTCACCAGTGGGCCATGATGCTCCTGGAGGAAAACCAGTGTGCAAGCAGAAGGTAGCTGCTGACCTCTGCTCAGAATAGCACGAAAGTGGGGACGAGGCTGACAGTCCGAGGAGGAGCGTGAGTAGCCATGTCTCAGACCTCTCCCTGTGCTGGGGTTGTCCGGGTGGACCCTCTGCTTCTTCTCAGGGTTTCTGGAGAATGGTAAGGCAGGTCTGAAAGTAGCTCTTCGGCGGTGTGTGGGAGGAGCTGGAGAGATGGTTTAGCATTTGAAAGCATTCACTTGCAAAGCCCAATGGACTGGGCTTGACTCCCCAGCACCCACATAAAGCTGGATGCACAAAGTGACGCATGTGTCTGGAATTTGTTTGTAGTGGCAGGAGGCTCTGGTGTGCCCATTCTCTCTGTGTCTTCCTCTTTTTGTCTCTCTCAAATAAAAGTAGCTTCTGGCCTGGAGAGATGGCTTAGTGGCTAAGGCGCTTGCCTGCAAAGCCAAAGGACCTAGGTTCAATTTCCCAGGACCCACGTAAGCCACATGCACAAGGTGGCGTGTACATCTGGAGTTCATTTGCAGTGGCTGGAGGTCCTGACACACCCATTCTATCTCATTCTATCTGCCTCTTTCTCTCTCTCTCCCTCTTTCAAATAAATTAATTAAATATTTGAAAGCCTAAATGCTATTAAAAAAAAAGTAGCTTCCTGGAGGGTCAGATTAAAGGGTTCTCCAGATTAAAGGGTTCTCTGGGCACAGGAGGCCCGAGGAATGCTCAGAGCCGAATGGAGTGATGCTGTTTCAGCAAAGTGCCAGGACCTTGGGTATGGGGAGGGTTGAGGGGGAAAGGAGGGGAAGGCGCACAGTTTCTTTGGGGTTTGGTATGGGGGCAGATGATGCTGGAAGGGGACAGGGAGGATGTAGGGTGCAGCTTATTTATTTATTTATTATTTTGTTATTATTGTTGGTGTTTGGATTTTCCAGTTTGGTTGATGGCTCAGGTTATACACAGGGGATACAAACTAATGTCAAGATGAGTTTAAACCAGCCGGGTGTGGTGGCGCACACCTTTAATCCCAGCACTGGGGAGGCAGAGGTAGGAGGATCGCCGTGAGTTCGAGGCCACCCTGAGACTACAGAATGAATTCCAGGTTAGCCTGAGCTAGAGTGAGACCCTACCTTGAAAATACCAGAAAAAAAAAAAAAAGTTGAGTTTAAACCAGAAATAATTGAGAAGGTAAAAAGAGAAAAACCACACCACATATTTAAACAAGTTCTGGGAATTATCCTAAAGATCTTTCCTCCAGCTTTGAGTGGCCTGGGTCTTTCCCTCTAATGCACACTTTTTTTTATTTTTTATTTTTATTTTATTTTTAGAGAGAGACACAGAGAGAGACAGACAGAGAGAGAGGGAGAGGAAGACAGATAGAGATGGGCGCGCCAGCAGTCTCTCAGCTGCTGTGAACGAAATCCAGGTGCGTGCACCCCCTTGTGGACAAGTGTGGCATTGCGCCCTTGCGTCACTTTGCATCTGGCTAAACGTGGGACCTGGAGATTGGAACCGCTGGAGATTGGAACCAGCGTTCTTAGGCTTAGCAGGCAGGTGCCTTAACCACTAAGCCATCTCTCCAGCCCAATGCACGCTTTTAAGATCCGAGCTGACTAGTATCTGTGCAGCCCGACAAGTGCGAGGTTGGCCTGGTTCTTCCTATGTTTAGGAAAGACTGTGCTATTGATGGGATGTGTTTGGGCAGGAACACGGCCTGGACTTCCAGAGACTCTTGGATGCCAGCACCTACAAGGAGGCCTATCGGAGGGACATGATCCGCTGGGGAGAGGAGAAGCGACGGGCTGACCCAGGTTTCTTCTGCAGGAAGATTGTAGAAGGCGTGTCCCAGCCTGTCTGGGTAAGAGAGTCCCATCTCTCAGACTTCTGCTGTGCCATCTCTCATGTCTACTTGTCCAAATCCCCAGCACCTTACCCCACATCTTGGGAGTCCCCACACTGATCCCTGTGTCTGACTCTTGTCTCTTGCAAACCATTACTCAGTAGCCAGAGCAACCTTTTATAAAAGATGGCTCAGTGGTTAAGGCACTTGCCTGCAATACCTGAGGATCTGGGTTCAATTCCCCAGAACCTGCATAAAGCCAGATACACAGTGGTCCATGCATTTGGAGTTTGTTTGCAGCAGCTAGAGGCCCTGGCGTACCCATTCTATATGTCTCTCTCTTCTCTTTATCTCTCTCTGCTTGCAAATAAATTTTAAAAATATAGTTTTTATATTTTTTAGTATTTTATTTTTTAAGACAGAAATGATGACACTTTGTGCATCTGGCTTATGTGGGTCCTGGGGAGTTGAACCTGGGTCCTTAGGCTTTGTAGGCATGCACCTTAACCACTAAGCCATCTCTCTAGCCCCCTGCTCTGGCTTCTAAAGTGGCCCCATTCGCCCTTTAGCACCCTATTTTGTTAGTTGCCCATCTCTGTCCTTCCTCTGCAGCTGGTGAGTGACACACGAAGGGTGTCTGACATCCAGTGGTTTCAGGAAGCCTATGGGGCTGTGACCCAGACTGTTCGAGTGGTAGCCTCGGAGCAGAGCCGACAGCAGCGGGGCTGGGTGTTCACTCCGGGTAGGTGTGTCCTAAAGGCTCAGCACGCAGGTCTGCCCTCCACGTACAGCACATCCGCCACACGCAGGGCATAGGCACCCTCTTTGCTCCCCAGCAGACCTGGGGTGAATGAGTGAGGTGTCAGGGGATAATGCGAAGTTTGGGGTTCAGGAGTTGGTTGGCAGAAGGTGTTTGGAAAGGTCAAGGTCTTCAAGGCCACTTAACTTCTCTGGACATCTGGTTAGACCCCCACCCCCTGGCCCTTCCCTTTGGCTTTCCAACCTAGTGGGGTTTGACAGTAATCAGAAAGCAAGCTTTCTGGGTGATCTCAAACTCATGGCAATCCTCCTACCTCTGCCTCCCGAGTGCTGGGGTTAAAAGCGTGGGCTACCATGCCCAGCTTTTTGTTGTTGTTTTTTTCAAAGTATGGTCTCGCTCTATCCCAGGCTGACCTGGAATTCACTATGTAGTCTCAGAGTGGCCTTGAACTCATGGCAATCCTCTTACCTCTGCCTCCCGAGTGCTGGGGTTAAAAGCGTGCCCGGCTTGTCTGTAGTTGGACACAACCTATTTTCACCCTCCGTAGGCAGTGGTAAGGCAGGAGTGACCTCTGCAGGGACCACCGGGGCGGGGGAGGAGTGGTCGGCTGGTGTCGGACTGCTGCGCCTGCATCACAGCACTTCTGTGGTGGGCAGGTGCCCTGCAGGTGTGCGGAGCTTGAGTCTGGGTGGCAGAGGAGAGGCAAGGGGTAGATGCTTGCTGTCTGTCCTTAGGGCTGGGCCCTGACTCATTCCACTATTCCTCACCGACAGGGGTGGACGACGCCGAGTCCGAGTGTGGTCTGGACAACTTTGAGAGCTTTGACTGGGTCATTGAGAACCACGGAGATGAGCGGAGCCTGGAGGATCAGCTAGAGAACCTGCTAGAATCTGTCCACAGCAGACTTTAGTGGTCGGGCTCCAGTGCGGGATCAGAGCCTGCTGGGCTGGGGCTAATGCTGGCCCAGCCAGATATGGGGTTTCCAGTACTGGCCAAGGGGTGCTGGCCGGTGTTGGAAGCCGGGAAACCTCCGGCACCTGGACACTCACCTTCTCTGGAGAGGGTGCTCGGCCTCTTCGGGACACTTAGAGGGCAAATGAGGGTGAATTCACTGTGCTTTGGCTGGAACAATATCCTTGTGGTTCAGGCCTGCCGCCCTGGGGTGGCCTCACTCCCCAGGGTGGATGCTGTCTGCCCCTACTTAGGCAAGAACCTGGGGCTCACCAGTGTCCCTGACAAGCCTACTTGGGGCACGCACCCAGAGAGCTGGAGACTTCTCATTTCTCTATTACCAACCTGGACTGTTTGGGGCTCAGAAAAGCCTGGAGAGATGGAGATGGCTCAGCTGTCAAGGCACTTGCCTGCAAAGCCAAAAGACCCAGGTTGGATTTCCCCAGGACCCATGTAAGCCAGATGTACAAGGTGGCGCATGCGTCTGGAGTTTGTTTGCAGTGGCTAGAGGCCCTGGAGCATCCATTCTGTCTCTGTTTTTTTTTTTTTGGTTTTTCAAGGTAGGGTTTCGCTCTAGCCCAGGCTGACCTGGAATTCACTATGTAGTCTCAGGGTGGCCTTGAACTCACAGTGATCCTCCTACCTCTGCTGGGATTAAAGGCTTGTGCCACCATGCCCCGCTATGCCCATTATCTTGATCTGCCTCTTTCTCTTTCCTCATAAATAATAA
Source organism: Orientallactaga sibirica (assembly GCA_036365145.1). Taxonomy (NCBI): domain Eukaryota; kingdom Metazoa; phylum Chordata; class Mammalia; order Rodentia; family Dipodidae; genus Orientallactaga; species Orientallactaga sibirica. The sequence continues at coordinate 27,250,763 of JAEOAD010000025.1, read as the reverse complement.
ATAGATAAATAAATAAATATATAAATAAATAAATATATAAATAAATAAATAAATAAGTAGTGGCCTGGAGTGTGACAGTAGCTGTGGGTCCTGGCTTTGCCTTCCACCTGGCTGGAATGAATCCTGCAGGGGTTGAACTGTGCCTGTATCCTGTAGGTGGCAAACCTGTGTTGCAGACAGCATTGGGGTCTGGAGGTCTCGCTCTCCAGGATGGTCCCAGGAAAGGCAAAGTGTTCCTTAGGAAGTGTCACCAGTGAGAGACCCTTGTGTCTGTACGGCGTTTCACAATTTCCTAACCTATGTTCTTCCTAGGTGTTATGTGAAATGGGCAAGGAGAGTAACTTTCATGTGCATTTAGCACATGCCGGGAACTCAGAGAAGTGAAATGACTTTCCCAGGGCTAGCGGGTTAGTAAGAGTTCATGATCCAGTGCGATGCAGAATGTCTGACATTTGACTGGCCTCTTCTGTCACATTCCTGTGGGGATGGTACAAAGTTCTGTGGCCCCTTGCTATCCTGTTCTGCCTTTATTCTCCCATAAATTCTTTCAGTTCTCACAAGGAGACAACCCAAGAAGCTATCCCTTTTTTAAATATTTTTAAAAAATTATTAGCCAGGCTTGGTGGCGCACACCTTTAATCCCAGCACTCGGGAGGCAGAGGTAGGAGGATCCCTGTGAGTTCGAGGCTGCCCTGAGACTACATTGTGAATTCCAGGTCAGCCTGAGCTACAGTGAGACCCTACCTCAAAAAACAAAACAAAACAAAAAAAAATTATTTTATTTTATTTGAGAGAGAGAGAGAATGGACATACCAGGGCCTCTAACCAGTGCAAACAAACTCCAGATGCATACGCCACCATATGCATCTGGCTTATGTGGGTTCTGGGGAATCAAAACGGATTCCTTTGGGGAGCCAAAGGATCCTGGTTCGATTCTCCAGGACCCGTGTAAGCCAGATGTACAAAGGGCACATACATCTGGAGATCATTTGCAGTTGCTGGAGGCCCTGGCATGCCCATTCCCCTACCCCTCTCTCTCTCTGTCCTCTTTCTCTCTCTCAAATAAATAAATAAATTAATTAATTAAAAATTATTTACTTGAGAGAGAGAAAAAGAGTCAGAGAGAGAGAGAGAATGGTTGCTGGGCATGGTGGTGCATGCCTTTAATCCCAGTACTCAGGAGGATTATTGTAAATTAGAGGCCAGCCTGAGACTACATAGTGAATTTCAGGTCAGCCTGGGCTAGAGACCCTACCTTGAAACACCCCCCCCCCAAAAAAAAAAAAAAAGAGAGAGAAAGAGAGAGAGAATGGGCAGGCCAGGGCTTTGGGTACTGGGGAACCTGGGTCTTTTGGCTTTGCCAGCAAGCACCTTAACTACTAAGCCATATCTCAAGTCCCAGCAAAAATTAATAATGAGGCAGGGTCTCGCTGTAGTCCAGACTGTCTTGGAACTCATTCTGTAGCCGAGGTTGGTGTTGAACTCACAATGATTCTCCTGTACAGCCTCCCCAGAGCTGGATTAATGGCATGAGCCACCATGCCTGGCTTTTTCCAGGAATCTCATGTAGAGAGTCATTGTGTGTTGGCCGTGTCTGTTTTCTTCTGGCACAATTGTTTTGAGATTCACATTATGCGGGTATAAATAACTCCTTTTTAGTTCTGTGGTCTGGGTACGTACGCCACTATTGTTTACACATTTGCTTGCTGATGGACGTTTGGGTTTTTTCCAGTGTTGGAGCAGACTAATACAGCCACATCAACAATCATGTACAAGTCTTGGTAGACATGACTCTCATTTCTCATTTCTTTTGGGCAAATAATTATTTTAGTGTTTATTTATTTATTTATTGAGTTAAGTCCAATAGACTGATTTCTTTTTTTTTTTTTTTTTTTACTTATTTATTTATTTTTTTGAGTTTTAGAATAGACTGAGAGAGAGAGTTTGTTTTTGAGAGAGAGAGAGAATTGGCATGCCAGGGCCTCCAGCCATTGCAATTGAACTCCACATGTTTGTGCCACCTAGTGGACATGTGTGACCTTGTGCACTTGTGTCACCTTGTGTCTGGCTTACATAGGACCTGGAGAGTTGAATGTGGGTCCTCAGGCCTCACAGGCAAGTGACTTAACTGCTAAGTCATCTCTCCAGGCTAACCTGGAATTCACTATGTAGTCTCAGGGTGGCCTCGAACTCACGGCGATCCTCCTACTTCTCACTCTTGAGTGCTGGGATTAAAGGTGTGCGTCACCACGCCTGGCCATAGTACTTTTTTTTTTTTTTTTTTTGCTTTTGTTTTGTTTTGTTTTTTTGAAATTTGGTGTCATGGATTCCAGGCTGTCCTTGAATTCCATATATCGGTGTGGATGTCCTTGAATTTTGGATCCTCCTGTCTCAGCCCCCAAGTGCTAGGACTGCGGTGTTCACCACCATGGGCCTTTTATTTGTATTTTCCTTAGGATTTTTTTTTCCCCTTCGGTTTTTTGAGGTAGGGTCTCACTCTAGCACAGACTGACCTGGAATTCACTATGTAGTCTCAGGGTGGCCTCAAACTCACGGCGATCCTCCTACCTCTGCCTCCTGAGTGCTGGGATTAAAGGCGTGAGCCACCACGCCTGGCTTATTTTTAACTTTTAAAAAAAAATGTATTTTGTTTATTTATTTATTTGAGAGAAAAAGAAAGAGGCAGAGATTGAGAGAGAATGGGCACTCCAGGGCTTCCAGCCACTGCAAACGAATTCCAGACGCATATGTACCCCCTGTGTATTTGGCTTATGTGAGTCCTGGAGAATTTTGCAGGCAAACGCCTTAATTGCTAAGCCATCTCTCCAGCCCTATTTTTAATTTCTTATTTCTTATTTATTTACTTATTTTAGAGAGGCAGAGAGAGAAAGAGAGGGAATGGGTATGCCAAGGCCTCCAGCCACTGCAAACAAACTCCAGATGCATACACCACCTTGTGCATCTGGCTTTCATGGGTCCTGGGGGATCCAACCTGGATCCTTTGGCAAGCGCCTTAACCACTGAGCCATCTCTCCAGCCCTTTCCTTATGATTTGATACAATATCATGATCATATCTGATAAAAATCTCTCAGCAACTCCAAATAGAATGGAATGTCTTCAGTCTGATAAAAAGAAAGAAACAAACAAGTCAAAAAAAACTACAAAAATGTTGGGTGTGGTGGCACATGTCTGCTATCACAGCACATGGGAGATAGAGAGAGGCCAGAGGGTCAGGAGGCAGGAGGGCCAGCCTTGGCTGCATCACAAGTTGGTGGCTGTTTTTTTCTTCTTTCCTTTTCTTTCTTTCTTTCTTTCTTTCTTTCTTTCTTTCTTTCTTTCTTTCTTTCTTTCTTTCTTTCTTTCTCTTTTTTTTTTTTGAGGTAGGGTCTCACTCTGGCCCAGGCTGACCTGAAATTCACTATGTAGTCTCAGGGTGGCCTCAAACTCACAGTGATCCTCCTACCTCTGCCTCCCAAGTGCTGGGATTAAAGGTGTGTGCCACCATGCCTGGCTTTTTTTTTTTTTTTTAATACCTTATTTTATTTATTTGAGAGAGATACAGAAATAGGCAGGTAGAGAGAAAGAGAGAGAATGGGTTCACCAGAGCCTCTAACCACTACAAACGAACTCCAAATGCGTGTGCCCCCTTGGGCATCTGGCTTACGTGGGTCCTGGGGAGTCGAACCTGGTCCTTTGGCTTTGCAGGCAAGTGCCTTAACCGCTAAGCCATCTCTCCAGCCCTTGTGGCTGTTCTATAATGATCTATGGTAGCTGTACTTTCTTTCTTTTTTTTTTTTTTTTTTTTTTTCAAGGTAGGGTATCACTCTAGCCCAGGCTGACCTGGAATTCACTCTGTAGTCTCAGGGTAGCCTTGAACTCAGCAATCCTCCTACCTCTGCCTCCCGAGTACTGGGATTAAAGGCGCCTCCTTTTTTTTTTTTTTGGTTTTTCGAGGTAGGGTCTCACTCTGGCTCAGGCTGACCTGGAATTCACTATGTAGTCTCAGGGTGGCCTCGAACTCTCACGATCCTCCTACCTCTGCCTCCCGAGTGCTGGGATTAAAGGCGTTGTAGCTCCAGCTTTCATTTTCTGTTTTGTTTTAAAAATATTTTCATTGGGCTGGAGAGATGGCTTAGTGGTTAAGATGCTTGCCTATGAAGCCTAAGGACCCAGGTCCAATTCCCCAATACCCATGAAAGCCAGATGCACGTGGTGGTGCATGTGCTTGGAGTTTGTTTAGAGTGGCTAGAGGCCCTGATGCGCTACTCTCTCTCTGCCTCTGTCTTTCTCAAATAAATAAAAATAAAGTATTTAAAAAAATGTTTATGTAAGCAGGCGCGGAGAGACAAATCCCAGCACTCGGGAGGCAGAGGTAGGAGGATTCCATGAGTTCAAGGCCACCCTGAGATGCATGCATTAATTCCAGGTCAGCCTGGGCCAGAGCCTTTAAAAAAAAAACTGGAAAAATAAAATAAAAAAAAAAATAAAGTATTTAAAAAAAAGTTTGTGTAAGCAGAGAAGGGAGAGACAAAGCCCTGCTTCTGTTTTTTTGCCACTGCAAACAAACTCCAGATGCATGGTCCAGGCTGATCTGCCTTTATATGTAGGAACTGGAGAGTCAAACCTGGCTGTCAAGCTTTCCCTCTGCAAGCACCTGGGACCACTGAGCCATCTCTCCAGCCCTGCTTCTGCTTTTTTTTTTTTTTTTTTTTTTGGAGAGAGACAGACAGAGAGGGAGAGGAAGACAGAGATGGGCGCGCCAGCAGCCTCTCAGCCGCTGTGAACGAAATCCAGATGCGTGCGCCTCCTAGTGGTCAAGTGTGGCATTGCGTCCTTGTGTCACTTTGCATTTGGCTAAACGTGGGACCTGGAGATTGGAACCGGCGTTCTTAGGCTTAGGAGGAAGGCACCTTAACCACTAAGCCATCTTTCCAGCCCCTGCTTCTGTTTTGAACGAGTGAGTTTATTAAGGGTGTAGCAAGCACAAGGAAAAGAAGAGGTGACACGTGGCAGATAAAGAACAGGCCATGAAGCTAAGCAGTGACCAACACCCTGCAGAAATGACCGCAGAATCCCCACGGAACAGTCAGTAACCGTTCTGATCCATCTACAGCCCCAGGCAGAGTCGCTGGGTTCTTACCGCAGGCATTTTTATACCATGCGATTAAAAAAAAATACTGACCTCTGCTCAAGGTTTAGGGAAGGAGGAGTGGCCAGGCAGCCTGGCTGTTCCAAGGACACAATGTTTCCAGCTGTTAGGTTGTAAATATGCTGGGATATGAGGGGGTGACTATGGGGGGGTCACCTCCTTCCCAGACTCTGCTCTCAACACATGACATCTGTCCATGTAATTTATATTGCAGAAGCCAGCCTGGGCTACTGGAGACCTTGTCTAAAAAAAAATAATCCCAGCACTCGGGAGGCAGAGGTAGGAGGATCGCCATGAGTTCAAGGCCACCCTGAGACTACATAGTTAATTCCAGGTCAGCCTGGGCCAGAGTGAGACCATACCTCGAAAAACCAAAAAAAAAAAAAATAAAATAAAAAAATAAAAATAAAGTATTTAAAAAAATGTTTGTGTAAGCAGAGAAAGGGAGAGACAAAGCGTGCACATCACGGCCTCCTGCCACTGCAAACAAACTCCAGATGCATGCATCACTTCGTGCATCTGCCTTTATGTGGGAACTGGAGAGTCAAACCTGGCTGTCAAGCTTTACAAGCAAGCACCTTGGACCACTGAGCCATCTCTCCAGCCCTGCTTCTGTTTTTTTTTTTTTTTTTTTTTTGGAGAGAGACAGACAGAGAGGGAGAGGAAGACAGAGATGGGCGCGCCAGCAGCCTCTCAGCCGCTGTGAATGAAATCCAGATGCGTGCGCCCCCTTGTGGTCAAGTGCGGCATTGCATCCTTGCGTCACTTTGCATCTGGCTAAACGTGGGACCTGGAGATTGGAACCAGCGTTCTTAGGCTTAGGAGGCAGGCGCCTTAACCACTAAGCCATCTTTCCAGCCCCTGCTTCTGTTTTGAACGAGTGAGTTTATTAAGGGTGTAGCAAGCACAAGGAAAAGAAGAGGTGACGCGTGGCAGATAAAGAACAGGCCATGAAGCTAAGCAGTGACCAACACCCTGCAGAAATGACCGCAGAATCCCCACGGAACAGTCAGTAACCGTTCTGATCCATCTACAGCCCCAGGCAGAGTCGCTGGGTTCTTACCGCAGGCATTTTTATACCATGCGATTAAAAAAAAATACTGACCTCTGCTCAAGGTTTAGGGAAGGAGGAGTGGCCAGGCAGCCTGGCTGTTCCAAGGACACAATGTTTCCAGCTGTTAGGTTGTAAATATGCTGGGATATGAGGGGGTGACTATGGGGGGTCACCTCCTTCCCAGACTCTGCTCTCAACACATGACATCTGTCCATGTAATTTATATTGCAGAAGCCAGCCTGGGCTACTGGAGACCTTGTCTAAAAAAAAAAAAAAAAAAAAAAAAAAAAAGAGAGAACTACAAAAACAAACAAACAAAAACCTTACAGATAACAGGATATTTACTGGTAGAATAAAATGCCTTTTTTTTCTTTCTTTTGGTCTTTCTTTAAATTTTTACTTATTTATTTATTAGAGACAGAGAGGGGGAAAGAGAGAGGGAGAGTGAGAATGGGCATGCCAGGGCCTCTAGCCACTGCAAACGAACTTCAGACGCAGGTGCCCCCTTGTGCATCTGGCTTACGTGGGACCTGGAGAATCCAACTGGGATCCCTAGGCTTTGCAGGCAAACACCTTAACTGCTAAACCATCTCTCCAGCCCTCTTTTGGTCTTTTGAGGTAGGGTCTCACTCTATCCCAGGCTGACCTGGAATTCACTATGTATTCTCAGGGTGGCCTTGAATTCATGGCAATCCTCCTACCTCTACTGAGTGCTGGGATTAAAGGCATGTGCCACCATACCTCGCCAATGCTTTTCTCCTTCCCAAATGAGGCATAAAGGAGGTTAGAGAGATTGCTCAGTGGTTAAGGCATTTGCCTGCAAAGCCTAAGGACCTAGGTTTGATTCCCCAGTACCCACATAAAGCCAGATGCACAAAGTGGCACGTGTATCTGGAGGTTGTTTACAGTGGCTGGAGGTCTTGGTACACCCATTCTCTATCTGTTTCTCTCAAATAAACAAATAAATAAAATGTTTAAAAAATTTTTGGAGCCGGGCATGGTGGCGCATGCTTTTAATCCCAACACTTGGGGAGCCAGAGGTAGGAGGATCGCCATGAGTTCGAGGCCACCCTGAGACTACAAGTTAATTCCAGGTCAGTCTGGATCAGAGTGAAACCCTACTTTGGAAAAAGAAAAAAAGCCAGGCATGATATCATATACCTTTAATCCCAGCACTCGGGAGGCAGAAGTAGGAGGATTGCTGTGAGTTTGAGGCCACTCTGAGAATACAGAGTGACTTCTAGGTCAGTTTGGTCTCTTCCTTGAAAATAAAAATTAAAGCCGGCCGTGGTGGCGCACGCCTTTAATCCCAGCACTCGGGAGGCAGAGGTAGGAGGATCGCCGAGAGTTCAAGGCCACCCTGAGGCTACACAGTGAATTCCAGGTCAGCCTGGGCCAGAGTGAAACTCTACCTCGAAAAAACCAAAATAAATAAATAAAAATAAAAAAAAAAAAGGTATTTCTAGGGCGTGGTGGCTCATACCTTTAATTTCAGCACTCAGTGTCCCAGAGGTAGGGGGATTGCCATGCATTTGAGCCACCCTGATACTACAGAGTGAATTCCAGGTAAGCCTGGGCTAGAGAGAGACCCTACCTCAAAAAATAAACAAAAAAAGGAGATTTTATTTATTTATTTTGGTTTTTCAAAGTAGGGTCTCACTCTAGCTCAGGCTGACCTGGAATTCACTATGTAGTCTCAGGGTGGCCTTGAACTCACAGCGATCCTCCTACATCTGCCTCCCGAGTGCTGGGATTAAAGGCGTGTGCCACCATTCCTGGCTGCAGAAGGAGATATTTGATAGACACCACATCCTTGAAGTGTTAGAGCCCCAAACCCAAGGTGATAGGTGTACAAGGCCATGTAAATTTCCATCTCATTACTCAGTAATGCTTCACAGGGAGCAATAAACTGCCAACTTCTTCCTCCTTTTGATACATATCCATGTTCTACTTTAGAGAATGCCCGGATTTGACTCTCAAAAATGAAAGAGAAAAACTCAAAAGCATCCAGGCAGGAAAAGGAGGTTACCTTCAAAGGAACGAAAGTCAAGGTGACCTCAGACTGCAACACAAACAGTAGCAGGCAATGCAGCTAGGTCCTTGTCTACATGTACAAGCAAGAAAATCAAGGCAGAGCCGGGCGTGGTGGCGCACGCCTTTAATCCCAGCACTCGGGAGGCAGAGGTAGGAGGATCGCCGAGAGTTCGAGGCCACCCTGAGACTACATAGTTAATTCCAGGTCAGCCTGGACCAGAGTGAGACCCTACCTCGCAAAACCAAAAAAAAAAAAAAAAAAAAAAAAAAAATCAAGGCAATCATTCTCCTGAGCTGGGCGTGGTGGCGCATGCCTTTAATCCCAGCACTCAGGAGGCAGAGGTAGGAGGATTGCTGTGAGTTCGAGGCCACCCTGAGACTATAGAGTGAATTCCAGATCAGCTCTGAGCTAGAGACCCTACCTTGGAAAAAAAATAAAAATATAAATATAAATTGGGGGCTGGAGAGATGGCTTAGCTGTTACGGCACTTGCCTGCAAAGCCAAAGGCTCCCGGTTTGATTCTCCAGGTCCCACATAAGCCAGATGCACAAGGGGGTGCATGCATTTGGAGTTCGTTTGCAATGGCTGGAAGCCCTGGTGCACCCATTCTCTCTCTCTCTCTTTCTCTGCCTCTTTCCCTCTCTCAAATAAATAAATCAAAAGAAATTAAAAAAATAAAAATAAAAATTAAAAAAAAAATTAAAAATCATTCCCTTGAGCTGGGCCTGGTGACACATGCCTTCCATCCCAGCACTTGGGAGGCAGAGTTAGGAGGATCGCCGTGAGTTTGAGGCCACCCTACCTCGAAAAAAAAAATAATAAAATAAAATAAAATAAAAATAAAAAAATAAATAAAATAACAAGTGTTGAGGAGACAGCTCAGGGAATAAGAGCATGAATAATTGAGTTTGAGCCCCAAAGCCTACGTTAAAAAACCAAACCAAACAAAAAAACAAAAAAACCCTGGCCTGCGTGTAACTGGTGTGGAGGTGGCAGGGTGAAGGCTAGAGCTGGAAGATTGCTGGGGTGTGCTGGGTGGTGAGCTCCAGGTTTACAGGAGACCTGTTTCAGGGCAGAGCAGGACACCTAGTGGCCTCCGTATGCATGTGCATGAGGCGTGTGCATCTACATACGTGTGTATAGCACACACGCACACATATCACACATACATGCTGGAAACATTCAAAGAGTTAAAGAAAAGTTCCCAAGGGTCCACACCTCTGTATCTTTACACCTGTCATTCAGTCTGCAATGCCCAGAGGAATATGAGAGAGAGAGAGAGAGAGAGAGAAGAAGGAGGGGCCGGAGGCAGAAGCTGTCTTTTTATTTTTCTTCTTTTTTTGTTTTTGGAGGTAGAGTCTCACTCCAGTCCAGGTGTGCGTCACCACGCCCAGGTTACAAAGATAGGAAGTCAGTTCTGGAAGGACGACATTGTGTGGGAAGCCCCCCTTTCTGAGTCCGCTGTCCTTGAGCCCAGAGCTTCTCTTTCTGCATCTGGTGAAAGGTCCATCTCCGCAGGTTTCCCCTAGGGACCGTGCTGCTTTTAGACTTTAGCGGAAAACATGAGATCCTGGGCCCAAACTTCAACTCAGAGCACAGCCCAGGCAGGACCCTGCCTGCACCGGGGAGTAAGAATGCCAGCTGACTTCCTGCTGGGGTGCTTCACCTATCTGAACTCTTTTTTTTTTTTTTTTTTTTTTTATTTGAGAGAGATATATATAGAGAGGGACAGATAGAGATGGGCGCGCGAGCGGCATCTCAGCCGCTGAGAATGAACTCCAGATGCGTGGCCCCCTTGTGGGCAAGTGCTGCATTGCACCCGTGCATCACTTTTGCATCTGGCTAAAGGTGGGACCTGTGATTGGAACCAGCGTTCTTAGGCTTGGCAGGTAGGCGCCTTAACCACTAAGCCATCTCTCCAGCCCTCTTTTTTTTTCTTCAACATTTATTTATTTATTTATTTGAGATAGAGAAAGAGGCACCTAGAGAAAGACAGAATGGACACACCAGGGCTTCCAGCCACAGCAAACAAACTCCAGACACCTGTGCCACCTTGTGCATCTGACTTGATGTGGGTATTAGGGAGTCTAACCTGGGTCCTTAGGTTTCACAGGCAAGGGCCTTAACCGCTAAGCCATTTATCCAGCTTCTGTCTGAACTCTCTCTCTCTCTCTCTCTTTTTTTTTTTTTCGAGGTAGGGTCTCACTCTGTTCCAGGCTGACCTGGAATTAACTATGTAGTCTCAGGGTGGCTTTGAACTCTTGGCGATCCTCCTGCCTCTGCCTCCTAAGTGCTGGGATTAAAGGTGTGCGCCACAACGCCCAGCTTCTGTCTGAACTCTTGATGACCGTGCACCCTGCAGAAGTAAACGTGGCGGTGGCCTTGTTGATAGACTTTGGATTGTGTGGTCATTCTTGGGCTCTAGACACATTTCCTTCCTCATTTCTTCCTCCCTCTCTTCCTCCCTCTCTTCCTCCCTCCCTCCCTCCCTTCCTTCCTTCCTTCCTTCCTCCCTCCCTCCCTCCCTCCCTCTCTCCTTCCCTCTTTCTTTCTTTCTTTCTTTCTTTCTTTCTTTCTTTCTTTCTTTCTTTCTTTCTTTCGTTTTTCAAGGTAGGGTCTCTCTCTAGTCCAGGCTGACCTAGAATTTACTATGAAGTCTCAGTCTGGTCTTGAACTCATGGCGATCCTTCTACCTCTGCCTCCCAAGTGCTGGGATTAAAGGCGTGTGCCACCATGCCTGGCTGCAGGTAACCATGAGCTATGTCTCCAGCCCCTCTGATGACATTTTTTTTTTTCTAGGTAGGGGCTTGGTCTAGTCCAGGCTGACTGGGAATTCACTCTGTAGTCTCAGAGTAGCCCAAGTGCTGGGATTAAAGGCATGAGCCACCATGCCAGGCTTCTGATGATAATTTAAAAAATATTTTTATTTATTTATTTGAAGAGAGAGAGAGAGAGAGAGAGAGAGAGAATGGGCACACCAGGGCCTCCAGCCACTGCAAACGAACTCCAGATGTATGCACCTCTTTGTGCATCTGGCCCTTGACAATTTTTTTTTTTTTTTGGTACTGGGGGGTTTTCAATCTGGTCCAGGCTGAACCAGGGTCCTTAGGCTTCACAGGCAAGGACTTAACCACTAGGCCATCTCTCCAGCCCTGATGACAATTTTAATACTCATTTGATAACTAGCAATATAAGGTCCGGAGGCCGAGGTATAAGGTGGCAAGGATTTCCTTTCTGTACCTGGGTTTGGTGTCCATCTGAAGCTCCTGCCTGACGTGGGTGGACGGATGTCGGCTTTGCCCAGCCTCCTGGTACAAAGGGAAGGACCCAAGGGTCTTGTGCTTGCCACCAGGTCACATGCTTGCTCAAGAGGCCTGAGGCCACCTAGTTGGCCATGAAGCCACATGACTGTTGGCGTTCCTCTTCTTCACCTGTGACCTGAAAACCGGGTGACCTGGAGTCTGACAGCTTCTATTATGTGGGCTTCAGTTGCTGTCACTTTCTGGCTCCGTTCTGGACGTTAACAATGCCTTTTGTCAGACAGCCAAGTGCAGTGATGGTTCCTCTCTTTACAGTCTAGGATTTTAACCCTTTCCTTCCAGGTAGTCCCAGGAGCATCCAGCCAAAGGTGAGTTCTTTGGGAACCCAAACTCCTGGCCGTGATGTCCACAAGGGGATCTGTTCCCTGTTTCCACCTCCACCACCACCACCACCATCATCATTATTATTAGTCTATTTTTGGTTTTCTTTTTTCCGAGGTAGAGTTTCAGTCTAGCCCAGGCCGACCTGGAATTCACTCTGTAGTCCCAGGCTGGCCTCGAACTCACAGCGATCCTCCTACCTCTGCCTCCCATGTGCTGGTATAAAAGACCTGCTGATATCACCACGTCCAGCCTCAGCTCTGGCTCCATTATTATTATTATTATTATTTTTTATATTTTATTTATTATTTATTTATTTATTTGAGAGAGAGATACAGAAATAGGCAGGTAGAGAGAGAAAGAGAATGGGTGCGCCAGGGCCTCCAGCCACCGCAAACGAACTCCAGATGCACGCACCCCCTTGTGCATCTGGCTTACGTGGGTCTTGGAGAATCAAGCCTTGAACCGGGGTCCTTAGGCTCCACAGTCAAGCGTTTAACTGCTAAGCCATCTCTCCAGCCCCTCCATTATTATTATTATTATTATTATTAATTAGTTTTTTGAGGTAGAGTCTTGCTCTAGCTCAGGCTGACCTGGAATTCACTAGTCTCAGGGTGGCCTTGAACTCATGGCGATCCTCCTACCTCTGCCTCCTGAGTGCTGGGACTAAGGGCTTTCTTTTATTAAAAAAATTTTTTTTAAAATATATTTTATTTGGGCTGGAGAGATGGCTTAGCGGTTAAGGTGCTTGTCAGCAAAGCCAAAGGACCCGGGTTCAGTTGCCCAGTGCACATGTAAAGCACAAGGGGCGTGTGCATCTGGAGCTAGTTTGCAGTGGCTAGAGGTCCTGGTGCACTCATTCTCTCTATCTGTCTTTCTCTCTGTCAAATAAGCAAATACATAATAAATAAATTTTATTTTATAATTTTTAAAACGTTTTTTTCCCTTTTTTTTTGAGGTAGAGTCTCACTCTAGCTCAGGCTGACCTGGAATTCACTCTGTAGTCCCAGGGTGGCCTCGAACTCATGGTGATCTTCCTACCTCTGCCTCCTGAGTGCTGGGATTAAAGGTGTGCACCACCACGCCCGGCTTCTTTTTAAAACTTTTTTTTTTATTGACAGCTTCTATAATTATAGACAATAAACCATGATAATTCCCTTCCCTCCCTCACTTTCCCTTCACAAATCCACTCTCCATCAAATCCCCTCCCTCTCTTAATTAGTCTCTCTTTTATTTTGATGTCATCATCTTTTCCTCCTATTATGAGGGTCTTGTATAGTTAGTGCCAGACACTGTGAGGTCATGGAAATCCAGGCCATTTTGTGTCTGGAAGACTGCATTGTAAGCAGTCGTAGCCTTCCTTTGGCTCTTACATTTGTTCTGTCACCTCTTCAGTAATGGACCCTGAGCCTTGGAAGGTGTGTTAGAGATATTTCAGTGCTGAGCACTCCTCTGTCACTTCTCAGCAGTATGGTGCCTTCTGAGTCTTCCCAGTGGTCACCACCATCTGAAAAGAGAAGCTTCTCTAACCAAAAGTGAGAGTAGCATTGATATATGGGCGTGAATGTTAAGAAGAGTGCTCACAGGGCAGTTTGTTGAGCACAACATATGCATTTAGCCAGGCACGAGCAGGCATTACACTCCTAGGCCTCATGACCTCCCCCGCCAGAGAGCGAGAGAGCGAGAGAGCGAGAGAGCGAGAGAGAGAGAGAGAGAGATAGAGAGATAACGAGAAAGAGAATGGGAACACCAGGGCCTCCAGCCATTGCAAAAGAACTCCAGATGCGAGCCAGGTGTGGTGGCGCATGCCTTTAATCCCAGCACTTGGGAGGCAGAGGTAGGAGGATCACCATGAGTTCAAGGCCACCCTGAGACTACATAGTGAATTCCAGGTCAGCCTGGACCAGAGTGAGACCCTACCTCGAAAAAAAAAAAAAAAAAAGAACTCCAGATGCATGTGCCACCTTGTGCGTCTTGCTTATGTGGGTCTTGGGGAATCAAATTGGAGTCCTTTGGCTTTGCAGGCAAGCTCCTTAGCCACTAAGCCATCTCTCCAACCCAATAAATAAGTTAAAAAATTTACGCACCAACCTGTATAGGCCCTTTGTCAGAGAAGGCTCAGCCTGAACCCCTGGGTGAGGGGCCTGTCCCTGCCTCCTGGCCTTTTCCAGCCTTCCTGAAGAAGGTTAGGCCACTTGCCCCTGTCACTGTCCTTGGATGAAGCAAGCTCTCCAGACCAGAAGGAGCCTATTCTGGGGTGAGCTGCAGGACAGATGGGGCAGCCTTGACCCTCCATGCTCTTCAGGGGCTGGGGTGCCTGAGGCGGAGCCGTTTCCACAGGGCATGGGGTGTCTGATGCGTAGAGACATTCCCAGCAATGTCCTTCTGCTGTGAAACCTCTGGTGAGTTTCCAGACACTTCCAGATCTAAACCAGTGGTACCTTTGTCACCGCAAGTCTCCTGCTGCAGGGGTTGGCTGGCCTTGCAAGTTTGGGAGGCCTTGAGACAGCTGCCTTGCATTGGCACTGTTCCAGCAGATCCAAGATGTTCCAGAAACTGTGCTATAAATCCTGTTGAGTATTGGCCACCACAGCCAGGCAAGGCACAGAGCCAAAGCCTTGAACTCCGTTGGTAAAGTCATTGTCGGCACCTTCCAGAGCGGAGAGAAGGACTCAGAACCTCGCAAGGTTGGTGGGGACGCATTGGGCTGCTGAGGACATTGACATGGGTGGCATGCTTTACGGTTTGCCACGTGTTTTCCTGCATACTATTGGCAGTAGCTGTAGTCTTGGTCCCATTTTAAAACTGAGGAAATGAGGACACAGACAGGTGGGGTGACTTTGCCCAGCAGACTGTGCAGTCAGGCTTGATCCTCACCTGCCATGACTTGTGGGATCTTGAGCAAGTTCGGTCACTTTAGGGAGCTTTTTAAATTTTTTTTTTTTTTGAGGTAGGGTTTCACTGTAGCTCAGGCTGACCTGGAATTCACTCTGTAGTCTCAGGGTGGCCTCGAACTCACAGCGATCCCTACCTCTGCCTCCCGAGTGCTGGGATTAAAGGTGCGTACCACTTTGCCTGGCTTTCGTGAGCTTTGATTTCCGCCTGGGAAAGGGGCAGTGCTATTACTGGGCAGGTTGTCCTTCTGCTCCAAACCCAAGCCACACAGTCAGAAACAGAGGAGTTGGACTTGGAATTAACCTTCTAGTCCAGTTGATGTGTTTATTTTTAAGTTTTAAAAAATTTAATTTTAATTTTTTTTCAAGGTCGGATTTCACTCTAGCTCAGACTGACCTGGAATTCATTATGTAGTCTCACGGTGGCCTCAAACTCACAGCGATCCTCCTACCTCTGCCTCCCGAGTGCTGGGATTAAGGGCTTGCACCACCATTCCCTGCTATTTTTTGATTTTTTTAAACTATATTTTATTTATTTATTTATTTGGGAGAGAGAAAGAGGTGGGGGTGGGGGAGAGAATGGGTGTGCCAGGGCATCCAGCCACTACAAACGAACTCCAGATTCATGTGTTCCCTTGTGCATCTGGCTTACATGCAACCTGGAGAATCAAACCTGGGTCCTTAGGCTTCACAGGCAAGTGCCTTAACCACTAAGCCATCTCTCCAGCCCCGAACCCTTCTTTCTAACTAGTCCCTCTGCTATTTTGATGTCTTTATTATTTTTATTTATTTATTTGATAGAGAGAGGCAGATAGAGAGAAAATGGGCATGCCAGGGCCTCTAGCCACTGCAAACAAACTCCAGATGCATGCACCACCTTGTGCATCTGGCTTATGTGGGTCTGGGGAATCAAACCTGGATCCTTTGGCTTTGCAGGCAAGTGCCTTAACTGCTTAGCCATCTCTCCAGCCCCTTGATGTCTTTCTTAAAAATTTTTATTTATTTATTGATTGATTTACAAGCAGAGAAAGGTAGAAGAGAGACAGAAAGAACGGATACCCCAGAGCCTCCAGCTGTTGCAAATGTAATCCAGACACATGTGTCTCTTTGTGCATCTGGCTATGTGGGCATTGGGGAATCGAACCTGGTTTGTTATGCTTTGCAGGTAAGTGCTTTAACGGTTTAGCCATCTCTTCATGCCCCCCTTTTCTTTTCTTTTTAAAAATATATTTAATTAATTTATTTATTTGAGAGAAAGAGGGAGGGGGGAGAGAATGGGTGCTCCAGGGCCTCTAGCCACTGCAAACGAACTCCAGATGCATGCACTCCCTTGTGCATCTGGTTTATGTGGGTCCTGGAGAGTCAAACTGGGATCCTTTGGCTTTGCAGACAAATGCCTTAATCTCTAAGCCATCTCTCTAGCCCTGTTTTTTTTTTTTTTTTTTTTTTTTTTTGTGCCTCCTCCACTGTTTATGATGGAAAGTTGGTGAGCCCAAGTTGATATGCAAAGCAATGACGTTTGCTTTGAGATCATGAGTGAACAGCCACTTCTGTCTGGAAGTTGGCATTCCCAAGTACTCTACCTCTAACATTCTTTTTTTTTTTTTTTATATTTTTATTTTTATTTATTTATTTGAGAGATACAGAAACATGCAGGTAGAGAAAGAGAGAATGAGAATGGGCACACCAGGACCTCCAGCCACTGCAAATGAACTCCAGATGCATGTGCCCCCTTGTGCATCTGGCTTACCTGGGTCCTGGAGAATTGAACCTGGGTCCTTTGGCTTTGCAGTCAAGTGCCTCAACCGCTAAGCCATCCCTCCAGCCCACCTCTAACTGTCTTTCAGCCCCCTCTTCTATAGTGTTCCCTGAGCCTTGAAGGGTACGGCAAAGAGTCTCATTTAGCTCTGAGCGCTCAACAGTCTCTTGCTCTTTCTTCATCACTGTGATGGATTTTCAGTCCCCAGGTCGTTACCTCCCTCTGCACAGAGAAGTTTTTCTCTGACCCAAGGTCAGCAGCACTAATCTACGGGGATAAGCGTGACATAAACATTTACAGATAATTTGGCGGACTCAGTATATCCACTTAGCCGAACAACAGAAGCAAATTCCTTCCTAGGGCCTGTGACCTTCCCAGGCCAGAGGCTTTGGATTAGGTTTTCAGCACCAGGCAGGAATTCCCTCAATTCTAATCACAGAATAATTGGTTTCTTCCATAACAGACAAGCCACCCTTGCACCAGCAGGGGACCTCTTCCCTGGCGGCTCAGTTGTGTAGCTTGCAGGTCTCCCTGCTGGTGAGACAGACCACCCATGACTCCTCCTCCCCGCACCACCCCCACCACCCCCACAGGCTCCATCGCTCGTTCTGGCGGGCACTTTCTGGAAGAACAGTTCTGTTGAGAAGTAAAGGGGAGCCCACAGAATGGGCAGAGGCAGACAAGGTGTGCATGCCTCTGCCCAGCCCCCTTGGCCCCTTCGATACCCCACCAGACAGACTCTCCAGCTCTCCGCTCTGGGAGCGGCGGTTCTGAAATACGGGCTCACTGGAGAGTCTGTTCTCTGCATTCTGCCCGTTGTGTGTTTCCCCTTCATTTCCCAGGAGAACTGTCCTTCCCAAGTGTCAACCTTCTTCACATTTCCCAGTTAACAGGGCAGGAGTGACAAGCCCCAGTCGGCCTAGAGATGCCCCACTGTGCCCTCGCAGACCCTGGGGTCCAGGGAGGTTTCTCAACACAGCTTGGGACTCACTCCTTCCCACCAGGACACAGAGATCACCTGCTGCTTGTTTTTTTCCATGACCACAAAGGTGAATCTGACTGGCAGTGCAAGTCCCGAATAATCCAAGCCTTGGTCATGGCCTATTTCCTCCTGTCAATCATTCTTCATCTGATAGGACTGGATTGCACTTGCCCTGCTCAAAAATAATAGTCAATTACAGTCACCTTCCAGGATCCATTACTCATCAGCTCACATGAGACAGGATGTATAAGGTTGAACAAAATCCTGCTCTTGGCTGAGGGTGGTGGCACATGCCTTTCATCCCAGCACTTGGGAGGCAGAGGTAGGAGGATTGCTGTGAGTTCGAGGCCACTCTGAGACTACAGAGTGAATTCCAGGTCAGCCTGGGCTAGACCGAGATAGTACTTTGTAAACCAAAACAAACACCCCCTACACCAAACCAAACCAAAAACAAACAAACAAACAAATAAACCCAGCTCTTACTTCACAGATAAGTTGGGGAGACAGACAAGAAAACAGCATCACTACCACAACACGCGCTTCTGTTAATGTAAATGCACAGAATGCTTCGGGAGGGAGGGCTGGTGGTGGGCCTGCGCCACCATGCCGGCTCAGCTCTGTTCTCTCCTAGTCCTCCTGCCTCTGTGGAAGAAGGTCGGTCTGCCCTGGCTTTTTGTGTGTGTGTGTTTTTAAAATATTTTATTTATTTATTTATTTATTTATTTATTTATTTATTTATTTATTTATTTATTTGAGAGAGGGAAAGAGGCTGGGGAAGAGAGAGAGAGAGAGAGAGAAAGAGAGAGAGAGAGAGAGAGAGAGAGAGAGAGAATGGATGCGCCAGGGCTTCCAGCCACTGCAAAGGAGCTCCAGACGCATGCGCCTCCCTTGTGCATCTGGCTAACGTGGGTCCTGGGGAATCAAACCGAGGTTCTTTGGCTTTGCAGGCAAACCCCTTAACCGCTAAGCCATCTCTTGAGCCCCCCCTTTTCTTTTTTCCAAGGTAGGGTCTCACTCTGACCCAGGCTGACCTGGAATTCACTATGTAGTCTCAGGGCGATCGTCCCACCTCTGCTTCCCACGTGCTGGGATTAAGTAATCGGTGTGCACCACCACGCCCTGGCTATTTCTAAGGCTGAGTTCCCTGGTGTGCTGTGTTTCCAGTCTGACTCTACTTCCTCAGTCAGAGTCTGCTCTTGGTTTTCTGTTTTTCCATCTCCTCTGTCTCAAATCACATTTCCTTTTCAGACCTCATAACAGCTTTCTTCCCCTTCACTTTTTTTTTGGTTTTTTCAAGGTAGGGTCTGACTCTAGCCCAGGCTGACCTGGAATTCACTATGTAGCCTGAGGGTGGCCTCGAACTCATGGTGATCCTCCTACCTCTGCCTCCCGAGTGCTGGGATGTGCAACCACGATTGGCTTGGGTTGTTTTTTTTAGAGATGGGATCTCATGTTGCCCAGGCTGACCCCCAACTTGCTATATATCAAAGGCTGGTCTTGAACTCCTGACCCACCTGCCTTCACCTCCCAAGCACTGGGATTATAGGTGTGCACCGCCATGCCCAGCTGCTAGCTGCCATTTCCTCTTGAAAGCCTGATTCTACTCTTAGGTGTTCTAGTGCTCCCATGAACAGAGCCTTGGCTGAGGTGCTCCTCAGATTTTTGAAATTTTGATGAATTAAAACAGGAAAAAGAGCTAGGCGTGGTGGCACACTCTTTTAATCCCAGCACTGGGGAGGCAGAGTTAGGGGGATTGCCATGAGTTTGAGGCCAGCCTGAGACTACATAGTGAATTCCAGGTCAGCCACATGTGACCCTGGGTTAGAGTGAGGCTCTACCTTGAAAAATAACAATAAAACAAAACAAACAAGAAATACTGTCACTGAAAAGTCATAAAGAAGTTTTTTTCTACTTAGAAGTATTGACCTCATCAGGAGATCATGAGTTCAAGACCAGCCTGGGAGACCTGAGACCTTGTCTTAAAAAAAGAGAAAGATAGATGGGCTGAGGAGATGACTCAGTGGTTAAAGCCGCTTGCTTGCAAAGCCTGATGGTCCAGGTTTGATGCACAAAGTGGTGCATGTGTCTGGAGTTGGTTTGCAATGGTAGGAGGCCCTGGCACATTTATGATCTCTCTCTCTCTCTCTGCCTATCTGTCTTTTTCACAAACAAATAAATAAAAATATTAAGCAAGGTGTGGTGATGTACACCTTTAATCCCAGCACTTGGGAGGCAGAGGTAGGAGGATTGCTGTGAGTTCAAAGCCAGCCTGGAACTACAGAGTGAGAGTCAGACCCTACCTGGGGAGAAAAATACAACAAAGAAATAAAAAAGCAGGGGGCTGGGCTGGAGAAATGGCTCAGCAGTTAAGGCTCTTATCTGCGAGGCCTAATGAAATGGGTTCAATTTGCCAGTACCCATGTTAAGCCAGATGCACAAAGTGGCACATGCATCTAGAGTTTGTTTGCAGTGGCTAGAGGCTCTGGTGTGCCCATTCTCTCTTTCTCTGCTTGCAAATACATACATACATACATACATACATACATACATACATACATACATACATAAGTAAAAATGCAGGGGGACTATGGCTCAGTAAATAAAGTGTTTGTCATGCAAGCCTAAGTACCTGAGTTCACTTACAGCCTGTCACTTACAGCCTGATATTGTAGCATAAATCTGTAATCTCAGCGCGTTTATGGTGAGATCAGAGGCTGAGGCGGGACTATCAGGGACGTGTGAGGGACAGCTAGCACTGCCAATAGCAGAGGTCCTGCCTCCCACAAGGCGGAAGTGGACACCTGTCCCTTGAGGTTGCCCTCTGACCTCAGCATGTGAGTCACGCAGGGTCCACGCCTCTGCACTCTCCCCACATGAACACGCGCACCTCAGCTCCCCAAAACATACACGAAAACCCTCCAAAACTCTCTTTTGGATCAGACGTCTTGTTTCCAGAAAATTGTCCGCAGGGGCCCTGTCATGCGTCTGCCCACTCTGCTTGGGGAGAGGCAGTCCCGGTGACATCACTCCTGTGCATCCTGGAGCCAGAGCTCTGCCTCCTGAGGCTGGCTCACTTTGTTTTTGTTTTTGGTTTTTTTTTTGGTATTTCAAGGCAAGGTCTCACACTAGCCCAGGCTGGCCTGAAATTCACTATGTAGTCTCAGGCTGGCCTGGAACTCACAGAGATCCTCCTACCTCTGCCTCCCGAGTGCTGGGATGAAAGACGTGCGCCACCACGCCCTGCAGGCTCACTTTGAGAGAGTGACCGGAAGGAGAAATATTTCTAGCATCTGTGACTAGAGGATCAACTGCTGTTTGCACGTGTGGGCTGAGTCCTTAGTTTGTGAGGTGTCCAGAGCCAAGCTGACCACTGGCACGCCCATAGATGAACTCATGCGTCTCTCTGGGAGAGCCATCTGGCCCTGCACGATGGATGTGCTGTCGAGGGCCTTTCCATGCGCTCACACTGTCTCTCTGGACTGTTGGCTGCTCCAGGGGAGAGCTGTGCTCCTCCCGGGTCTGGTTCTCAGCGTGCCTGGCCACCGGCTGCCAGGAAGATGGAAGAGGTGACTGTGTGCTGGGCTCGAGGCCGTGGAGCAAGCGCGCCCTCTTTTGGTAGGGCTGGGTTTTTCCAGAAGCCCACCGTCCTGAGTCCCAAAGCAGCTTCTTTCCTGGGTGCGGGACCTTGCTGAGAGTTGGTGCTGGAGGAAGAAGTGCCCCGGCACTCTTCTCTGAGCCATTCCCCCCACGTTCCCCTTCGCGAAGTCCAAAGCTCCTGCTCCACAGATTGGAGGGGCTGCAGCCGAAGGCCTGTATATGCCAGACTTCTGCACATGCCAGAGTCGTAAATAAAACCACCAGGGGCTGGGGTCAAAGCCTGCCCGCCTGGGCTCAATTCCTTAGAACCCATGTAAAGCCAGATGCACAACGTGGCACATGTGTATGGAGTTCATTTACAGCAACAAGAGGTCCTAGTGTGCCCATACCCTCCTTTTCATAAATAAGTTAAAAAATTAACAAACGGTTAAACAAATCATGTACTTTTTCTTTTCTTTTCTTTTTCTTTCTTTTTCTTTTTCTTTCTTTCTTTCTTTTTTTTTTTTTTGAGAAAGGGTCTCGCTCTAGCCCAGGCTGACCTGGAATTCACTATGTAGTCTTAAACTCACAGCGATCCTCCTACCAGTGCCTCCCGAGTGCTGGGATTAAAGGCGTGCGCCATCACGCCCAGCCTTAGTGATTGATTTTTAATATCTTATTTTATTTATTTGAGCTAGCTAGATAGAGAAAGAGGTTCCAGGTTTGATTCCCCAGTGTCCACATAAAGCCAGATGCACAAGGTGGTGCATGCATCTAGAGTTCATTTGCAGTGGCTAAAGGTCCTGGCACACCTATTCTATCTCCCTCTTTCTCTGACTCTTAAATAAATAAATAAATAGACAGACTGAAACTATAGAGTAAATTCTAGGTTAGCCTGGGCTACAGTGAAATCTTACCTCAAAAAAAGGGGGGGAGGTGAAGCCGGGCGTGGTGGCGCACGCCTTTAATCCCAGCACTTGGGAGGCGGAGGGAGGCAGAGGTAGGAGGATCGCCGAGAGTTCGAGGCCACCCTGAGACTACATAGTCAATTCCAGGTCAGCCTGGACCAGAGTGAGACCCTACCTCGAGAAACCAAAAAAAAAAAAAAAAAAAAAAAAAAAAAAAAAAAAAAAAAAAAAGGGGTGTGTGTGTGGCTGGAGAGATGGTTTAGCAGTTAAGGTGTTTGCCTGCAAAGCCAAAGGATCCGGCCCTATTCTGGGCATTCCATACAAAAGGAATCATATAGTTTGTGGTCTTTTCCGGTTTATTTCTCCTTTATGGTTGAGTAAGATTCCACGAAGTAGGTATGTCACGCTTCATTTACCCCTTCTCCGGTTGTTGGACACTGTAATTGTTTCCACTGTGGTAATTAAGAACCATTTTGCTATGACTATCTGAGAAGGCGTGTTTGTGTGGCCATATGCTTCTGCTCTCTTTGGCACATGCCTTAGGGATAGAATTACTAGGTCTTGGCAGTGTGTGTGTGTGTGTATGCAACAACTGTGCATGCCGTGTGTAGGTCTCAGCGCAGGGCCCTTTGACTCTGGCTTATGGGTGACACTGGCAGATTGGTCTGTGCTACCCAGTGGGGAATGGAAAAAAGGACTTTGGCTATTCTAGGACCGAACAACCAGGAAGAGGTAAAGTGGGAGCTGTCACTGTTGGAAATGACCAATTGCGATGAGGGCATTGAAGTGAAATGTGGTGTAACTTTGTGCCCAGGGGCTCACATAGTGTTTACAGGGCCACTGTCCTCCTGCCCTCAGGCATACATTTCGTGGTGTAAATGTGTGAATTGTCACAGTGTCAACACCTCACCTGCCTCTTTCTCTACTTCTGTCACTGTCCTTGCTATGTCTATAGATGAAACATGGACAAAGTTCTTGTGGACTTAGACTGAGGTCCAATTTCTTGAGATGCCTCATCATGCATATGCAAATATTCCATAATCTAAAAAAAATCTAACTCCTAATCCCTTCTGGCCCCAAACATTTCTAATAAGGGTTATTCAATTTGTATTATTATTATTATTATTATCATCAATATTGTTTTTCTTTTCCTTTTTGGGTTTTTATTTATTTATTTGAGAGACAGAGAAAGAGGCAGAGAGAGGGAAAGAGAGGAAGAGAAAGAAAGAATGGCATACCAGGGCATCCAGCCACTGTAAATGAACTCCAGATGTATGTGCCACCTAATGCATCTGAATTATATGGGTCCTGGGGAATTGAACCTGGGTCCTTTGGCTTTGCAGGCAAGTGCCTTAACTACTAAGCCATCTCTCCAGCTCTTTGGGAGATTTTTTGAAGTAGGGTCTCACTCTAGGCCAGGCTGACCTGGAATTCACTCTGTAGTCTCAGGCTGACCTCGAACTCACAGTGATCCTCCTACCTCTGCCTCCGGAGTGCTGGGATTAAAGTTATGTACCACCACCCCTGGCTATTATTGTTTTTCGAGGTAGGGTCTCACTCTAGTTCAGGCTGACCTGGAATTCACTATGTAGTCTCAGGAGGGCCTTGAACTCTTGGCAATCCTTCTACCTCTGCCTCCTGAGTGCTGGAATTAAAGGTGTGCGCCACCATACCTGGCAGCAAGCTCTTTTGATACAATGACATAAGAATGTCCAAAGCACTTATTAATCCAGTTGACAAATAGTTATTACTGTAAGCTCTGCCTGGCATTGTCCTAAGCACAGAGACACTGACAAGAATTACAAATTCTTTACTATTATTGAGTTTGGGAGACAGACCATAACTAAATGAAGAGAGAAAGAAAGGAAGGAAGGAAGGAAGGAAGGAAGGAAGGAAGGAAGGAAGGAAGGAAGGAAGGAAGAAAGAAAGAAAAAACTGGGCTGGAGTAATGGCTCAGCAATTAAGGTGTTTGCCTGCAAAGCCAAAGGACCCAGGTTCAATTCCCCAGGACCCACGTTAAGCTAGATGCACAACGTGGCTCATGCTTCTGGAGTTTGTTTGCAAAGATTAGAAGCTCTGGAGCCTCTCTCTCTTTCTATCTGCCTCTTTCTCTCTCTCCAAATAAAGAAAATATTTTTGATGAGGGCTGGAGAGATGGCTTAACTGGCTCTCAGGGTGGCCTTGCCTCTCAGCCCCTCCTAGACCCAGGTTTAACTTTCCCAGGACCCACATAAGCCAAAAATGATGCTGGAGAGGTGGCGCATGTGTCTGGAGTTTGTTTGCAGTGGCTGGAGGACCTGGCGTATCCATTCTCTCTCTTTTTCTGCCTTTTTCTTTCTCTCTTTCTCAAATAACTAAATAAAAATAAGTAAAAAAAAATTAAAAATGATGAAACTATCATAAATGTTATCCTCAAAATTAATGTAGCATCATGGGATGGTTCCTGGGAGGCTACGTAAAAGAAAAACTTAGAGCCAGGCGTGGTGGCGCACGCTTTTAATCCCAGCACTCGGGAGGCAGAGGTAGGAGGATCGCTGTGAGTTCGAGGCCACCCTGAGACAACATAGTGAATTCCAGGTCAGCCTGGGCTAGAGCGAGACCCTATCTCGAAAAACCAAAAGAGGAAAGAAAAGAAAAGAAAGCCGGGCGTGGTGGCGCACGCCTTTAATCCCAGCACTCGGGAGGCAGAGGTAGGAGGATCTCCAAGAGTTCAAGGCCACCCTGAGACTACATAGTTAATTCCAGGTCAGCCTGGGCCAGAGTGAGACCCTACCTTGCAAAACCAAAAAAAAAAAAAAAAAAAAAAAAAAAAAAAAAAAAAAAGAAAAGAAAAGAAAATCCTCGTTGGAAACATTGAATCCTGAGAAGAGCTCGGCGTGATGAGGCATGGAAGTCAACGGGGGCGTGAATGTTCATGTGATGAAGCCCTTGAAGGATTGAGTCATGGGCTTGGCCTGCCTAGGCTGTTTTTAGGGTCACTGTCACTGGATGTGGAAGAATCCCTTGAAATCTAGCAAGAGAGGAAGCAGGGGGGCTCATTAGGAGAGACCATGATGGCTGGCCAGGGTGAAGCCGGTGCTGACACTGAGATGGGAACTCGTTTTGAGTGGAGTCCATATTTTATTTATTTATTTGAGAGCGACAGCCAGAGAAAGAGGCAGATAGATAGAGAACAGGCACACCAGGGCCTCCAGCCACTGCAAACGAACTCCAGATGCATGCACTACGTTGTGCATCTGGCTTGCGTGGGTCCTCAAACCGGGGTCCTTAGGCTTCACAGGCAAGCGCTTAACCACTAAGGCATCTCTCAAGGCCCTGGAGTCCCTATTTTGATAGAGTTATTATTTAATGCGACAAGGAAGACTGAGGGAGCTCAGGATTAGGAAATCCAGAGTTCTATTGTGCCCAAGGCACTGTTTGAGATGCTAATTACACAGTCACACACAGCTGGCAGCTGTCATGTGAGCATTCAGAGAGTAAGCCCGGGCTCCAGGGCACCCACAGTTCAATGCTCTTCAGGAGGATCCAGAGTCATCAGCTTGTGTATGGATTCAAAGTCTCTGCACAGAAGGTTGTCACCAGTGGGGAGCACAGTGACAGAGATTAAAAAAAAAAAAAAAAAAAGAGGACTAGAGAGATGCTTAGCAGTTAAGACGCTTTCTTGTGAAGCTTAAGAACCCAAGTTCAATTCCCCAGGACCCATGTAAGTCAGATGCACAAGGTGGCACATACCTCTGGAGTTCATTTGTAGTGGTTAAAGGCCCAGGGGCACCCATCCTCTCTGCCTCTTTTTCTTTCTCTCTCTATTCAATACATGAATGAATGAATGAATAAAATAAAAAAGAAACTTTAAGGGCTTGGCATGATGGCACACGCCTTTAATTCCAGCACTTGGGAGGCAGAGGTAGGAAGATTGCCCTGAGTTTGAGGCCACCATGAGTCTACAGAGTGAATTCCAGGTCAGCCTGGGCTAGAGCAAGGCCCTGTCTCTGAAGAAAAAAAAGAAAAGAAAATAATAATTAAAAAAAAAAAAGATCTCGGATTGAGCCCAAAGGTCCTCTAACCTTTCCAGATCAAATGAACAGGGATAGGGAGCTGGGGAGACGGCTCAGTGGAGAAAGATGCTTGCAAAGCCTGCCGGCCTGAGTTTGATTTCCCTAGAACCCATGTAAAGCTAGAAGCACAAAGTGGCAATGCGTCCAGAGTTTGTTGCAAGAGGACCTGGTGCATCCATTCTCTCTATCTCTCACTCAGGGAAACAAACAAACAAACAAACAAACAAACAAACAAACAAACATTAAAGAGTAGGGATGGGTGCATGCAAAATGTCATGGCTGTAGACTGAAACTGGGAAGGTCTTAGAATTCTGAGAAAAAGCAGCCAAGAGGTCAGAGGAATGCAAACCCAGGAAAACTAGGAAGTCCAGGAGGGAGCCTCCTTGGATTTATTTATTTATTTTAATTAAAAAAATATTTGAGAGAAAGAGAGAGAGAGAGAGAGAGAGAGAGAGAAAATTGGCGTGTTAGGGCCTCAGCCACTGCAAGCAAACCCCAGATGCTTGCACCACCTAGTGGGCATGTGTGACCTTATGCTTGCCTCACCTTTGTGTGTCTGGCTTACTTGGGATCTGGAGAGTCAAACATGGGTTCTTAGGCTTCACAGGCAAGTGCCTTAACTGTTAAGCCATCTCTCCAGCCTTTTTTTTTAAAAAAATTTGTTTTTATTTTTATTTATTTGAGAGCGACAGACAGAGAAAGAGGCAGAGAGAAAGAGAGAGAGATCGAGAGAATGGGCACACCAGGGCCTCCAGTCACTGTAAATGAACTCCAGATGCATGCGCCCCCGATGCATCTGGCTTATGTGGGTCCTGGAGAATTGAACCTGGATCTGTGGGCTTGGCAGGCAAACGCTTTCACCACTAAGCCATCGCTCCAGCCCCCAGTTTTGGAGGCAGTATCACTCTGTCACCTAAGCTGGCCTGGAACTCACTGTGCAGCCTGTGCCTCTGAAGTGCTGAGATTACAAGTGTGAACCACCGTGTCGGCTCCTGACCAGGTAGTCTTTTTATTTTTCCAGGGTCTCACCTGGAATTCACTCTGAAGCTCAGGTTGGTCTTGAATTCATGGTGATCCTCCTGCCTCACACTCCTGAGTGCTGGGATTAAAGGTGTGTGCCACCACGCCCTGCCTAACAAGGTGGTCTTGATGCAGGTTTCCTGTAGGTTTGGCAGAAAAGTGAGGGGGCTTTTGCCAAATTATGTGCTCCTCCCCCCCTGCACCCAGTAGTCACAAAGCAAGGTCACTGATGGTGGTGGGTGGTCTAAGGAGAAGGAATACACTTGTCACTTTGGGAACTGGGGAAACACCTATTCTAGGGAAGTGGGGTGGTGTCACTGGGGACACAATTAACAAAGACTTATCTGTGACTTTTTTCTCAGAGGGACAGCTTCTAGTTCCCAGCTCACTTCCTCACCCCAACCTCTTGTTCATTTCTGTTTTAAAAAATTTTTTTAAAACTATTTTTAGTTTTTTTTTTTTTTTTTTTTTTTTTTTTTTCGAGGTAGGGTCTCACTCTGGTCCAGGCTGACCTGGAATTAACTATGTAGTCTCAGGGTGGCCTCGAACTCCCGGCGATCCTCCTACCTCTGCCTCCCAAGTGCTGGGATTAAAGGCGTGCGCC
Organism: Orientallactaga sibirica; assembly: GCA_036365145.1. Lineage (NCBI taxonomy): Eukaryota > Metazoa > Chordata > Mammalia > Rodentia > Dipodidae > Orientallactaga > Orientallactaga sibirica. The sequence continues at coordinate 27,223,085 of JAEOAD010000025.1, read as the reverse complement.
ACCACGCCCGGCTTTTTTTTTTTTTTTTTTTTTTTTGAGGTAGGGTCTACCTCTAGCCCAGGCTGACCTGGCATTCACTATGTAATCTCAAGGTGGCCTCGAACTCATGGTGACCCTCCTACCTCTGCCTCCCGAGTGCTGGGATTAAAGGCCATGCCTGGCTAATTTATTATATATATGTATATATATATATGGAGAGAGAGAGAGAGCGAGCACGCCAGGGCCTTCAGCCACTACAAACAAACTCCCAGATGCACCGTCTTGTCATCTGGCATACGTGAGTCCTGGGGAATCAAACTTGGGTCCTTTGGCTTTGCAGGCGAATGCCTAAACTGCTAAGCCATCTCTCCAGCTGTTAATTGTTTTTTGAGGTTGGGTCTCACTCTAGCCTAGGCTGACCTGGAATTCACCATGTAGTCTCAGGGTGTCCTTGAACTCACGGCAATCCTCTTACCTCTGTGTCCTGAGTGCTGGGATTAAAGACAGCCCTTAAAATTTTAACAAATATTTTATTTATTTATTTGAGAGAGAGAGAGAGAGAATGAATGGGTGCATCAGGGCTTGTAGCCTTTGCAAACAAACTCCAGATGCATGCACCACCATGTGCATCTGGTTTATGCAGGTACTGGGGGATTGAACCTGGGTCCTTAGGCTTCACAGGCCTTCACAGTTCATTTCTTCCATGGGGTGGACACATGGAACCTGACCCAGAGGGTCAGATTCCCATGCCCACCTCAGGAAGTACCCTGGCAACCTTGGGCGGTAGCAGAAGGTCTAGCTGGATTTGCCCTGGCAAGGCAGGAGCCAGGCTAGCTAATTTTAGGAGGCTTCTTGGTTCCATTGTTCCAGTGAGGAGGCCGGGGGTAGTGGAGGCGGTGTCAGGTGGTGAGGCCAGTGTGGGAAAGGAAGTGTGTCTGTCCTGGGCCCGTGAGAAGATGGAAACTCTGAGTGGGCTACATGGCTTCAGGCCTGGGGAGGTTTGTGTGCTTCCCAGGGAGCAGGTAGGAAGCTGCCCTTCCCCTGAACTCTTTCTTTCCATGAGTGGTTTTTTTTTTTTTTTTTTTTTTTGGTTTTCCTTGGTAGAGTCTCACTCTAGCTCAGGCTGACCTGGAATTCACTCTGTCTTCTCAGGGTGGCCTCGAACTCTTGGCCATCCTCCTACCTCTGCTTCCCGAGTGCTGGGATTAAAGGCGTGCGCCACCACGCCCGGCTCCGTGAGTGGCTTTTTCATGGTCCTAGTTGAGCGTGGGGTTGGCTAGACACTTCAGCTCCCACACCTGCTCCAGCCCCGCCCCACCCAGCCTCAATCACGTGTGTGTGTGTGTGTGTGTGTGTGTGTGTGTGTGTGTGTGTTTTTCAGGCTGTTTCCCCCACCTGGCCGCCCGCTGGTGGAAGGGTGTCATTAGCCCATCAGAGGAACATACTGGTGTCTGTGCTTGATAGAGATTTGAGACCCACACATTCAATGGCTCTCCCAAGACCTAGATTTGATTTTTTTAAAAAAATATTTTGTTTATTTCTTTGAGAGAGGGAGGGAAGGAGGAAGGGAGAGAGGGAGAGAGTCAGAGGCAAATAGGGAGAGAGAATGGGCATGCCAGAGCCTCCAGCCACTGCAAAGGAATTCCAGATGCATGCCCTACCTTGTGTATCTGGCTTATGTGGGTACTGGGGAATCGAACCTGGGTCCTTTGGCTTTTCACGTAAGTGCCTTAACCACTAGACCATCTCTCCAGCCCTAGATTTGATTTTTATTTTTCAAGATAGGGTCTCACTGTAGCCCAGGCTGGCCTTGCGCTCACTGTGATCTTCCTGCCTCAGCCTCCTGAGGGCTGGGATTAAAGGCGTGGACTTGGTTTAAGACCTAATTTTGGAAGTAGAGAGTTATAGTTTCCTGAAGGACAGAATCCTTGGCTTTTCTGGAGATATTTTCTGCTGTTTTCATGGCAGGCTGGGAAGATGATTTTCTTTTCTTTTGTTAAAATTTTTGCTTTTTAAGGCTAGGTGTGGTGGTGCATGCCTTTCATCCCAGCACTCCGGAGCCAGAGGTAGGAGAATGGTTGTGAGTTTGAGGCCACCTTGAGACTACACAGTGAATTACAGGTCAGCCTGGGCTAGAGTGAGACCCTATGTCAAAAAACCAAACAACAACAACAACAACAACACAACCTTTTTGCTTTTTAAATTTTTATTTGTTTATTTGCAAGGAGAGAGAAAATGAGAATGGGTACTCCAGGGCTTCCAGCCACTGCAAACACACTCCAGATGCATGCGCCACTTTGTGCATCTGGCTTTGCATGGGTCCTGGGGAATCGAACCCAGGTTGTTAGGCTTTGCAGGCAAGAACCGTAGCCACTGAGCCATCTCTCCAACTCTGAAGGTGATTTTCTTAGGTTTTGTAGAAAAACGGAGGCAGCACAGGGGTCCAGAAACGGGCCTCAAAGGTCTGTGTTTGAGTCTTGGCTCCTAAGCATTAACCCGGCGACCGCAAGCAAGCCACTTAATCTCTTGGAGCCAGATCTGCTCAGCAGGGTGTGTGTAGCTAATCAGAGACATCAAAGTTAAGATGTCACATGAGCCCAGGGAAGAGGGGACGGCTGTCAGAGGGACAGAGGATTCATTGCTCAATTCAAGGATTTTTATTGTGAAAGTCTTGGGTCGGCACTCGGGGAGAGAGATGAAATGTTGTCTGGCCTGCTGATCTTGGTACGTTGGACAGCCCACACAGGCCGGAAGAGCAACTCTGAACGCAACGTGTGTGATTCAAATTCCAAGGGTGACCTGACAGCTAGGGATGCTTTTTGTCGCTTAATAGTTTTTCTTTTTCCAGTTAATTCTCCTGAATTCTTTCCATTTCCTGGAGTCATACTTAATATCTCCCCTGGCTAGCAATAAGCTGTACCAGGTAAATGGAGATAAGAAGATAAGGTGGATATGTGGGGAGGGAGGGCCAGGTGAAGGGATGTCATTTGAGCTGGATTCCCTCCAAACTGCCTCAAGGTCACTGTGGGGTCACGGAGGGTCTTGCCTGACAGGTTCAGTCCTCACCCTTTCCTCTCTTATTTTCTGGTGAACTCTTAGTAATCAAAGCTCAAGTAATTTTCTCTCTTTTCTTTTCTTTTCTTTTCTTTTCTTTTCTTTTCTTTTCTTTTTTTTTTTTTTTTTTTTTTGGTTTTGCAAGGTAGGGTTTCACTGGGTCCAGGCTGACCTGGAATTAACTATGTAGTCTCAGGGTAGCCTCGAACTCTCGGCGATCCTCCTACCTCTGCCTCCCAAGTCCTGGGATTAAAGGCATGCGCCACCACGCCCTGCTGGGAGACCTTTTCAATGTCACTAGGCAAAATTACCCAGTTCTACCTTGTGCTTCTACATGAATTGTATTTCATGTCTTGGAGCCGCACACGTAGAAAGAGCTGTGAAGGAGACTAGATCTGGTGCAGTCTCAGGTCAGAACAAAAGCTGAAATTAGGGCTGGAGAGATGGCTTAGTGGTTAAGGTGCTTGCCTGCGAAGCCTAAGGACCCATGTTTAACTCCTCAGATCCCTTGTAAGCCATATGCACAAGGTGACACAGGTGCAAGGTCCCTCATACCCACTAGGTGGTGCACATGTCTGGAGTTTGATTACAGTGGCTGAGGCCCTGACACACCAATTCACGTGCTCTCTCTCTAAAAAAAAAAAAAAAAAAAAAAAAAAAAAGGTCCGTCTGTTGGGTTTGCATCAAAATAAAGTAAAATAAATAAAATAAAAAGCTGAGATTATACTAGATATCTGTTGCAGGCAGCTTCTTGTTGCTAGATAATCACCCAATCAAGGAGCAGCTTATGGGAAGAAAGGGTTTTTATTTATTTATTTATTTTTATTGACAACTTCTTTAATTGTAGATAATATCCCATGTTATTTCCCTCCCTCCCCCCACTTTCCCCTTTGAAACTTCACTCTCCATCATATCCCCTCCCCCTCTCAATCAGTCTCTCTTTTCATTTTGATGTCATGATCTTTTCCTTCTATTATGATGATTTTGTGTAGGTAGTTTTAGGCACTGTGAAGTCATGGATATCCAGGCCATTTTGTGTCTGGAGGAGCATGTTGTAAGGAGTCCTACTCTTCCTTTGGCTCTTACATTCTTTCTGCTCCCTCTTCTGCAATGGACCCTGAGCCTTGGAAGGTAGGTTTGAGACAGTTCAGTGCTGAGCACTCCTCTGTCCCTTCTTCTCAACACCATGGTGCCTTCTGAATCATCCCAAGGTCACCGCCATCTGAAAAGAGAAGTTTCTCTAACCAAAAGTGAGAGTAGCATTAATATATGGGTGTGGACATTAAGAGAAGTGCTTACTGGGCAGTTTGGTGAGCATAGTATATACATTTAGTGAGTCACCGGAAAGGGTTTATTTTAGACTTACAGATTCCAGGGGAACAACCATCAATGGTGGGAGAAGCTGGCTTACTGTCATAGATCCAAGCAGAGAGAGACATCACCAACAGCCAGTACCACAAAACTGCCAGAGCTCCAGCTGCAGCTGCTGTCCACATACCACAGAGCTGGACTTAAGATCCACCCCGGTGTCATGTCTCTTCCCCAGTAGGGCTTCGCCCACTGGAGACTGCAGTTTCAGACGTGAGTCTACCTGGCCATACTTTCAAACCACCACAGGGTCATCGCACGTGGGGCTGAGGCGCATGTGCCTACTGCAATGCACAAGGTGGTTCTGAAAGAAAATTCTTTATTTTTAAATTTATTTATTTATTTATTTATTTTTGGTTTTTGACACAGTCTGGTGGTTCTGAAAGAAAATTCTTTATTTTTAAATTTATTTTTAATTAAAAATTGGGTGTGCCAGGGCCTCCAGCCGCTGCAAATGAACTCCAGATGCATGCACCACCTTGTGCATCTGGCTTTACATGGGTACTGGGGAATCAAACTTGTATCATTAGGTTTTGCAGGCAAATGCCTTAACCATTGAACCATCCCTCCAGCCTGGGAATTCTTTATTTTTTATTTTTATTATTTTTTGCATGTGCCTCAGCCTCCTGGAGATGACAGGCATGTGTCTCACCATTCCTGACTTGGTTAAGAATTAAAAAAATAGCCGGGTGTGGTGGTGCGCGCCTTTAATCCCAGCACTTGGGAGGCAGAGGTAGGAGGATCACCGAGAGTTCGAGGCCACCCTGAGACTATATAGTTAATTCCAGGTCAGCCTGGACCAGAGTGAGACCCTACCTCGAAAAAAAAAAAAATTTCATGTGAGAAACAGAGAGATTGAGAGAGAGAGAGAGAGATTAGGTATGCCAGGGCCTCCAGCCATTGCAAATGAACTCCAGATACATGCACCCTCTTGTGCATCTAGCTTAAGTGGGTCCTGGAGAGTTGAACTGGGATCCTCTGGCTTTGCAGGTAAGTGCCTTAACCGCTAAGCCATTTCTCCACCCCAAATGAATTTTTTTTTTTTTTTTGTTTTGTGAGGTAGGGTCTCACTCTAGCCCAGGCTGGTCTGGAATTCACTATGTAGTCTGAGGCTGGCCTCAAACTCACAATGATCCTCCTACCTTGGTCTCCCAAGTACTGGGATTAAAGACATGTGCCACTATACCCAGCCCTTTTTTTTTTTCATTTTTCTTTTCTTTTCTTTTCTTTTTTTCGAGGTAGGGTCTCACTCTAGCTCAGGCTGACCTGGAATTCACTATGTAGTCTCAGGGTGGCCTTGAACTCATGGTGATCCTCCTACCTCTGCCTCCTGAGTGCTGGGATTAAAGGCATGCACCACCACGCCTGGCTTTTCTTTTTTCTTTTCTTTTCTTTTTTTCACTTCTTTCTTTCTTTCTTTCTTTCTTTCTTTCTTTCTTTCTTTCTTTTTTCTTTCTTTCTTTCTTTTGAGGCAGGATCACGCTCTAGCCTAGCCTGGCCTTGAACTCATAGCAATTCTTTTACCTCAACCTCCTAGAGGTGGTACTTTTGTCCCAAGCACTTGCCCATCACGCACATAGCATTCTCAGATTCCCCCAAAGGTTTGGGGTTCTGTTTTGCAGCCAGGGAATTTAATACACAGAAGATGGAGGCTCCAATCACATTGCCGAGGTGTCAGAGCACAGTCAGTCTATCCATCCACCCACCCACTCACTGGTCACACACTAAGCCCTGTGCTGGCTCTGGGTGGAAAGAGTATCAGCCCCCTTGAGCTCACAAACTTCATGTGCATCAGATATGGTGCTGGCACTGTCACCAGAGCCACCTCTAGTATCATCTGGCAGGATCCGGAGCACGCCATCCCTGCCTCCACCTAAAACGGCTCAGCAATGGTGTTTCAGGATGACGCCGTTGTCACGTTCAATCTCTAATTTGCACAAACCTACCTGCTGGAAACTCAGAGCCGTGCTGCTTACAATGGCTCCAAACTGACACCCACCCAATTGCCCAAGAAGGATGAAGGCTGAGCAAAGTCAAGACTGGGAGGAGAGAAGAAGGTATAACATCCAGTAAAGACACTGGGTTCTACTTGGGCTCGGAGTCTTACGCCTATAATCCTAGCACTTTGGAGGTTAAGGTGGGACGTTTACCGTGAGTTCAAGGCCAGTCTGGATTACATAGCGAGTTCTAGGTCTGTCTGGTCTACTGTGAGACACTACCTCAAAAAACCAAAGACAGCCAGGCATGGTTGTGCACGCCTTTAATCCCAGCACTGGGGAGGCAGAGGTAGGAGGATCACCATGAGTTCAAGTCTGGGGGGCTGGAGAAATGGTTTAGTGGTTAAGGCATTTGCCTGCAAAACCGCAGGACCTAGGTTCGATTCTCCAGGACCCACATAAGCCAGATGCACAAGGGGGTGCATGCATCTGGAGTTCATCTGCAGCAGCTGGAAGCCCTGGTGTACCATTGTCTCCCTGCCTATTTCTCTCCCTCTCTCTCAAATAAATAAATAAATAAAAATAAAAAATATATTAAGAAAACAACAAGTTTTTTCTTTTCTTTTTCTTTTAAGACTAGTCTGGGACTACAGACTAAGTTCCAGGTCAGCCTGGGTTATAGTAAGACCCTACCTAGAAAAACAAACAAACAAACAATTGAATTCTTCCTTTCCCTCCCCTACCTCCTTTCCCTCCTTTCCCCTGTCCTCCCCTCCCCATGCTATAAAGAAGGTAGACTATGTGGATTATTAATAGACGGGTGTCCATAAGGAAGGTACACTGTGGATTATTAATAGACGGCTGTCTATGAGGAAGGTAGACTATGGGATTATTAATAGACGGCTGTCTATGAGGAAGGTAGACTATGTGGATTGTTAATAGACGGCTGTCTATGAGGAAGGTAGACTATGTGGATTATTAATAGACGGCTGTCCATGCGGAAGGTAGACTATGTGGATTGTTAATTAAAGGTAGACTATGTGGATTATTAATAGACGGCTATCTATGAGGAAGGTAGACTATGTGGATTATTAATAGACGGCTGTCTATGAGGAAGGTAGACTATGTGGATTGTTAATAGACGGGTGTCCATAAGGAAGGTACACTGTGGATTATTAATAGACGGCTGTCTATGAGGAAGGTAGACTATGTGGATTATTAATAGACGGCTGTCTATGAGGAAGGTAGACTATGTGGATTATTAATAGACGGCTGTCTATGCGGAAGGTACACTGTGGATTGTTAATAGACGGCTGTCTATGAGGAAGGTAGACTATGTGGATTATTAATAGACGGCTGTCTATGAGGAAGGTAGACTATGTGGATTGTTAATAGACGCTGTCTTCTTCCCCTGGGTATCGGGATGAGGTCCGCGCACAGAGCCCTGGTTCACACGTAAACTACGTCCTGTCCTCCGAGTCCTGGCTCCTTCCTTACCCGCACTCCTGTGTATTCAAGGCCTCCGAGCCGCGACCCTTTTCCCTAGCAGGGCCACCAGGTGCAGGAACTGGAAACATCTGGATCCTGTTGGGCTAGAAAAACACAAGTGCAAGTCCTGCAGAAAGCAAGGTCACTCAGGAGGGGACTTAGGGCTGGAGCCGCCAACTGGGATCTCACCAGTGAGGGCTGAGCTATGCAGGAGGGGTCGCTGAGCTCCGTCTGCCTCCTTTTCTGTTTCCTCTCCTTCTAGTTTCTTCCCTGTCTCCTTCCCTCTCTCTCTGTGTCCCTCTTTTCCTTCTCTCTAGTTCCTTGATGTCTGTGCTTGTGTCGTGCTTCTCCTTTTTCTCTTCTCTTCTCTTCTCTTCTCTTCTCTTCTTCTTCTTCTTCTTTTTTTTTTTTTTTTTTTTTGGTTTTCCTTCTTCTTCTTCTTTTTTTTTTTTTTTGGTTTTCCTAGGTAGGGTCTCACTCTAGCCCAGACTGACCTGGAATTCACTATGTAGTCTCAGGATGGTCTCGAACTCATAGCAATCCTCCTACCTCTGCCTCCCGGGTGCTGAGATGAAAGGTGTGTGCCACCACACCCGGCTCTCCTCTCTCCTTACCATGTCTCTTGCCCATCTCATTTGGCTCCCTCCATTTGTGGGAGCCTGCACTTAATTAAGGGCATTTGGAGAAGGCAGAGCTGGGGGCACTTTGAACATGAAGGCTCTCCCTCCTGAAGGACCCGTAGGGGTCTGGATTTATGATGTGAGAGCTCAGAGGGCTCCTTCGCCCTCCCACCAATGCCTCCTTGAGCTGAAACGTTTCCAGACAGATAGTCATCAGGCTTCCTACAGGATATTAAAGGCCCTGGCACTGCGCAGTTGTTCGCATCACTTGTGTGGCTCATAAATTTCATGAAAGGCTGTGCTTCCCTGGTAGGCAATAGAACAAATCTTTAATAAGATTTCTTCCCCAAATCTCTCTACTGAAGTCAGTCGTGTGTGTCTCCTCTAGATAAGCTCACAATAGGGCCAGCAGGTTCCAATCTGGGTGCAAGACACTGCCTCACCCCTTCCTGTCTGAGCCATAAGGACAAGGAGCTGGTGCCCATCTCCCCAGGTCCACACCGGAGCTGCTACGGGAGGGGGCGGGGCAGGAACCCTCACAGGGGTACACCCGGGTCTCCCCACGGCTGTCTGGATGACCCATTACTTGCCTGTCTAGGAGCCAGTAATACTGCCCACATCCTCCTGGGTCCCCACCAATAGCCAATCCCCCAGGCTGGTATCTGCTTCAGAGGAAAGCAGACTCCCACCCTTGGCCAGTGATCACTTCACATCTGTGTATGCGATGGGGTGTCTGCACATGCTGTGGCTGCCTGGGGACCAGCATGCTGAGGGTGGCAGTTCAGAAAGAGCCATGTTTATGGTGACATGTGGTGCCAAAATAATGAGACTCTCCTCCTCCTCCTCTTTCTTCTCCTTCTCCCTCTTCTTCTTTTTCTTACATACAGTTCCACTCTAGCGCCGGCTGATCTGGAATTCATTAAGTAGTCTCAGGGTGGTCTCAAACTCATGGGAATCTTCCTACCTCTGCCTCCTGAGTGCTGGGATTAACGATGTGTACCACCATGCCTGGCTATTTTTTTTTTTTTTTTGAGACTCCTAACTTTTCTAACTCTCTAGTTCTTATGGTAGGGGATAATAAATGTATTTGAATTGGGTTTTCCCATTAAAAAAAATTGAGCTGGACATGGTGGTGCACGCCTTTAATCCCAGAACTTGGGAGGCAGAGGTAGGAGGATTGCCATGAGTTCGAGGCCACCCTGAGACTACATAGTTAATTCCAGGTCAGCCTGGGCCAGAGTGAGACCCTACCTAAAAAAACCAAAAAAAAAAAAAAATTGTTTTGGGACTGGAGACATGGCTTAGCAGTTAAGATGCTTGCTGGCAAAAATCTCAGGACTCATGTTTGACTCTCCAGGTCCCATGTAAGCCAGATGCACAAGGTGATGCAAGCGCTCAAGGTTGTATATGCACACAAAGTGGCACACGCACCTGGAGCTCAATTACAGAAGCTGGAGGCCTTGGCATGCCAATTCTCTCTCTTTCTCATTAAAAAACAAAACAAAACAAAAAACACAGCCGGGTGTGGTGGCGCACACCTTTAATCCCAGCACTCGAGAGGCAAAGGTAGGAGGATTGCTGGTGAGTTCAAGGTCACTCTGAGACTACATAGTGAATTCCAGGTCAGCCTGGGCTAGAGCAAGACCCTACCTCGAAAAAAAAAAAAAAGAACCCCCAAAAACATATAGTCGAGAGCAGCAGATAGTTTGCAAACCTGCTTGGAGTCATGGGCTGCCACTACCTTGCTGGACGGCACTTTTGTGGTGCTGCTGGCACAACACCACCCAGGTGTAACGTTCTCCTTCCTCTCTTCCTGGGCACCAACCACTCAGTGGCTTCAAGATGGTCCCCAGCCTTGGCAACAGAGAGGAAGCTGGAGCTGCTCGGAAGGGTGACTGTGATTTCTCCAGGATCTACAGCGCCTCCCATGGGAAAATCAGGGACCCTCAGGTGGACACAACCAACTGTATAGGTTCTCTGAGGTCCCACCTCAGGCCACTCATTCCTTGGAAACACTTGTCACCCCCTGTCCCCACGTCTTTCCTATGCAGAGGCATGGCCTCGGATAACATACTCATTGGTGGTAGAATTTTTGGAGTTTTAACTCAAGTTCCTTATTTTTATTTTTTTTAAATTAATTAATTTATTTAATTTTTTATGAGAGAAAGTGAGGGAGAGTCAAAGAATACATGTCAGGGCCTCTAGCCACTGCAACCAAACTCCAGATGCATGTGCCACCTTGTGTGAAAGCATGAGCTTGTGTCACCTTGTGCATCTGGCTTACATGGACCCTGGGGAGTTGAACATGAGTCCTTAGGCTTTGTAGGCAAGTACCTTAACTGCTAAGCCATCTCTCCAGCCCAAATTTATTTATTTATTTATTTTTAAATATTTTATTTTTATTTATTTATTTGAGAGAGAGAGATACAGAAATAGGCAGGTAGAGAGAGAGAGAGAGAGACAGAGAGAGAATGGGTGTGCCAGGGCCTCCAGCCACTGCGAACAAACTCCAGATGCGTGTGCCCCCTTGTGCATCTGGCTTATGTGGGTCCTGGGGAGTCGAACCTGGTTCCTTTGGCTTTGCAGGCAAGCGCCTTAACCACTAAGCCACCTTTCCAGCCCCCAAATTAATTTAAAAAAATTTAACTTTTATTTATTTATTTGCAAACAGAGAGAGAGAGAGAGAAAAGAGAGAGAGAGAGAGAGAGAGAGAGAGAGAGACAGACAGAATAGGCACGCCAGGGCTCCAGCCACTGCAAATAAACTCCAGATGCATGTGTCACTTTGTGTATCTGGATTGACTTTGGGTACTGGAGAATCTAATGCCTGTAGGCTTTGCAAGCATGCCCCTTTAACTGCTGAGCCATCTTGCCAGCCTCAGGTTCCTTTTTGAATCAGTAAGACATCTTCAGACAAGAGGGGTGAAAAGTTGGGGGTGGGGACAAAGACTTGTAATCATGGCTACTCAGGAGGCTGAGGCAGGAGGATCTCAAGCTTGAGGACAGCCTGGGGAACTAAGTGAGACTCTGTCTCAAAATAAAATGAAAAATGGCTGAGGGAAGTAGCTCAGTGGTAGAACATTTGCCCCTATGCATCCAGCTCTGTGTTCATCCATGGTGAGAGGAATAGGACATAAGGTGAGGAAAGAAGGGAATAAACACTCACTGAGCACCATTGCAGAGTACTCGCTGGGTAGTACTGTGGAGTGCTCACTGAGTACCACTGTGGAGTGCTCGCTGAGTACACTGTGGAGTGCTCACTGGCACCACTGTGGAGTGCTCACTGGGTTACACTGTGGAGTGCTCACTGGGTACACTGTGGAGTGCTCACTGGGTACTACTGTGGAGTGCTCACTGGTACCACTGTGGAGTGCTCACTGGGTTACACTGTGGAGTGCTTGCTGAGTACCACTGTGGAGTGCTCACTGGTACCACTGTGGAGTGCTCACTGGGTTACACTGTGGAGTGCTCACTGGGTATACTGTGGAGTGCTCACTGAGTACACTGTGGAGTGCTCACTGGGTACACTGTGGAGTGCTCACTGGGTACCACTGCGGAGTGCTCACTGAGTACCACTGTGGAGTGCTCACTGGGTACCACTGCGGAGTGCTCACTGAGTGCCACTGCGGAGTGCTCACTGAGTACCACTGCGGAGTGCTAACTGGGTACCACTGTGGAGTGCTCACTGGTTACTACTGTGGAGTGCTCACTGGTACCACTGTGGAGTGCTCACTGGGTACTACTGTGGAGTGCTCACTGGTACCACTGTGGAGTGCTCACTGGTACCACTGTGGAGTGCTCACTGGGTTACACTGTGGAGTGCTTGCTGAGTACCACTGTGGAGTGCTCACTGGGTACCACTGTGGAGTGCTCACTGGTTACCACTGCAGAGTGTCTGGGGTACCACTGGGAGTGCTCACTGGGGTACCACTGCAGAGTGTTCGCTGGGCACACTGGAGTGCTCACTGGTACCACTGTGGAGTGCTCACTGGGTGCTCACTGGTACCACTGTGGAGTGCTCACTGGTACCACTGTGGAGTGCTCACTGGTACCACTGTGGAGTGCTCACTGGGTTACACTGTGGAGTGCTTGCTGAGTACCACTGTGGAGTGCTCACTGGGTACACTGTGGAGTGCTCACTGGGTACCACTGCAGAGTGCTCTGGGTACCACTGCGGAGTGTTCACTGGGTACCACTGCAGAGTGCTGTGGGTACCACTGCAGAGTGTTCGCTGGGCACACTGCAGAGTGCTCACTGGGTACCACTGCGGAGTGTTCACTGGGCACACTGCAGAGTGCTCACTGGTACCACTGCGGAGTGCTCACTGGGTACACTGTGGAGTGCTCACTGGGTACCACTGCAGAGTGCTCACTGAGTACACTGTGGAGTGCTCACTGGGTACACTGTGGAGTGCTCACTGGGTACCACTGTGGAGTGCTCACTGGGTACCACTGCGGAGTGCTCACTGAGTACCACTGGGTACACTGTGGAGTGTTCACTGGGTACCACTGTGCTCACTGGGTACACTGTGCTCACTGGGTACCACTGTGGAGTGCTCACTGGGTACCACTGTGGAGTGCTCACTGGGTACCACTGTGGAGTGCTCACTGGGTACCACTGTGGAGTGTTCACTGGAGTGCACTCCACTGTGGAGTGTTCACTGTGGAGTGCTCACTGGGTACACTGTGGAGTGCTCACTGGGTACACTGTGGAGTGCTCACTGGGTACCACTGCAGAGTGCTCTGGGTACCACTGCAGAGTGTTCACTGGGTACCACTGCGGAGTGCTCACTGGGTACACTGCGGAGTGCTCACTGGGTACACTGTGGAGTGCTCACTGGGTACACTGTGGAGTGTTCACTGGGTACCACTGTGGAGTGTTCACTGGGTACCACTGTGGAGTGTTCACTGGGTACCACTGCAGAGTGCTCACTGGGTACACTGTGGAGTGTTCACTGGGTACCACTGCGGAGTGTTCACTGGGTACCACTGTGGAGTGTTCACTGGTACAACTGCGGAGTGCTCACTGGGTACACTGTGGAGTGCTCACTGGTACCACTGCAGAGTGCTCACTAGTACCACTGCGGAGTGCTCACTGGATACACTGTGGAGTGTTCACTGGTACCACTGCAGAGTGCTCACTGGTACCACTGCAGAGTGCTCACTGGGTACCACTGCGGAGTGTTCACTGGGTACCACTGCGGAGTGTTCACTGGTACAACTGCGGAGTGCTCACTGGGTACCACTGTGGATGTGATCCTGGTAGCCACTCCACATCCATTCCTTCTGGGGAGCTGATCTGTCCATTTAGAACTGTCCACCTGGACGCTGGACACTGCTCATCTCTAGTTCCACGGCCACACACACAACTCCCCCATCCCAACCTGAAGCTTCAGAATTTCTTTTTCCTACAGTAGAGCTTCTGCCAGCTGAGCATCCAGGCACAGTGCTGGGTAGCCTGATCTTCTCCACTGGGCATAGGAAGGTGAGGCAGCCCTTACTGGGAGATGCTAAGGTATCTACTGGTCAACACTGATGCTGAGCCAGGCGTGGTGGCGCATGCCTTTAATCCCAGGGCTCGGGAGGCAGAGTTAGGAGGATCACCGTGAGTTCGAGGCCACCCTGAGACTACATGTCAGCCTGAGCTAGGGTGAGACCTTCCCTCAAAAAAAGAAAAACAAACAAAAAACCAAAACTAACAAACAACAACAACAAAAACAAACCAAGCATAGTGGCCCACCCCAGCACTGGGGAGGCTGAGGTAGGAGGATTGCCTTGAGTTTGAGGCCAGCCTGGGACCACATAGTGAGTTCCAGGTCAGCCTGGGCTAGCGCAAAACCCCACCTCTAAAAAAAAAACAACAAACTGCCAGGTGTGGTGGCACACGCCTTTAATCCCAGCACTTGGGAGGCAGAGGTAGGTGGATCGCCATGAGTTCAAGGCCACCCTGAGACTACAGAGTGAATTTCAGGTCAGCCTGGACTAGAGTGAGACCCTACCTTAAAAAAAGAAAAAAAAAAAAAAAAAAAAAGAAGAAAAGGAAAACTGATGCTGCTAGAAACAGGAAGGTATGGGGGGGCTGCTGAGCTGGCTCTCATGCCCCCTGGTTTTTCTTTTCTTATCCTTCTCCATCCCTCTTGGTTGGCTCAGAAAGCTTGCTAGGAAAAATAGGAAGAGACTGATTGAGAAGGGGAGGGGATATGATGGAGAGTGAGGTTTCAAAGGGGAAAGTGGGGGGTGGAGGGAGGGAAGTACCATGGGATATTGTCTACAATTAAAGAAGTTGTCAATAAAAAAAATTATCACGTTAAAAAAAAGAAAGAAAAAGAAAAACAGAAAGAAATAAGCCACTTGACCTTTCTCACCCTGGGTGTGTGGGGGACTCACACTTGCCAGTTCCTGGGGCCTCCAGGAGGCTTAATCACTGGCTTTGCAGGAGGAAAAAGGCATTGTACTAAGAAAAGAGGATTTAGCCTCCCAGGAGTTCCCAGGATAGACCACAGGAGTGTGAGCCGCAATTTGTGATAAAAACAGCGCTGGGAATACAATTTCAGATACAATCACAGGCAAGGTTTCCTAAATGGTAGGGACAAACTCTCCACTTAGAATAATGCCTCGCAGTTGGCACACATTCCTCCTGGGATGCACCAGCCTCACCCATCCCCGTTCTGAGGTAGGACGTTTCAGTGCCAGATGGCAAGGAGCCAAGATAAGAGTGCCCAAGTCTGAACTCCATCACTGAATGTGGGGCAGGTGCCTAGGCCTGCCCCATCCCAGTGTCTCTACAGTGGGGACAAATGGAAAAGCCTTTCACAGAGAGCTATAGTAGATGGTGAGTTAGAAAGGTATTAGCTTTTGGACTGGAGAAATGGTTTAGCGGTTAAGGTGCTTGCCTGAGAAGCCTAAGGACCTATGTTCGAACTCTCCAGATTCCATGTAAACCAGACACACAAGGTGACACAAGTGCAAAGTTGCACATGTGCAGAAGGTGGTGCATGCATCTGGAGCTCGATTGCAGTGGCTGGAGGCCCTAGCGTGCCATTTCTCTCTCTCTGTCATAAAAAAAGAAAGGTTAGGGCTGGAGAGATGGCTTAGTGGTTAAACTCTTGCCTGTGAAACCTAAGGACTCCGGTTCGAGGCTCGATTCCTCAGGACCCAAGTAAGCCAGATGCGCAAGGTGGCGCATGCATTTGAGTTTGTTTGCAGTGGCTGGTGCACCCATTCTCTTTCTCTCTGTCTCTCCCTCTTTCTTTCTGTCTGTCGCTCTCAAATAAATAAATAAAATAAACAAAAAAAAAATTAAAAGAAAGGTCAGCCAGGTGTGGTGGTGCACGCCTTTAATTCCAGCACTCGGGAGGCAGAGGTAGGAGGATTGCCATGAGTTTGAGTCCACCCTGAGACTGCACAGTGAGCTCCAGATCAGCCTGAGCTAGAGTGAGACTCTACCTCCAAAAACCAAAAAAAAAAAAAAAAGTCATAGCTTCCTTTCTCCATGTCTCCCTCAGTCTCTCTCTCTCTCTCTCTCTTTTGAGGTAAGGTCTCACTCTAGCCCAGGCTGACCTGGAATTCACTATGTAGTCTCAGGCTGGCCTTGAACTCATGGTGATCCTCCTACCTCTGCCTCCTGAGTGCTGGGATTAAAGGTGTGCACCACTATGCCTGGCTCCCTCAGTCTCTTTCTACACATAGATATTCATATGTACGTATACACACACATGTTCTCACAAATATCCAGCTTTGTGTTTTCCTTGTTCCTACCACCATTCTTGTCTCTTTCTTTCTTTCTCTCTTCTCTTTCTCTCTCTCTCTCTTTCTTTCTTTCTTTCTTTCTTTCTTTCTTTCTTTCTTTCTTTCTTTCTTTGTGTTTTGTTTGTTTGTTTCTCTCCTTCTTCCTTCCTTTTAAATATTTAATTTATTTAGTTGCAAGGGAAGAGAAAGAGAGAGAGGGAGAGAGAGAAGGAGGGAGGGAGAGAATGGATCTGCCAGGCTTCTAGCCACTGCAAACAACTCCAGATGCAGGAGGATGGCCAAGAGTTGGAGGCCACCCTGAGACTACATAGTGAATTCCAGGTCAGCCTGGGCTGGAGTGAGACCCTACCTTGAACAAAACAAAACAAAACAAACAAACCACCCAGGTATGATGGCAGGGGACAGGATAGCAGTGACAATGTCCTCAAGTTCCAAAGAAGATGCTCCTGACAGTGACGAGCTCTGGGCTTAGGGCAGGGCCTGGTTAAAGGTGATGTTCTTTGTCATATGGTCGGAGCCCGCCACAGGTGAGAACGCTCTGAGTTCACGGTGGGGTCCCGGGATGCTCGGAGTGGTAATGATGATCTGATTTCCTGGGGCTGGGTGGGTGGAACCTGAGCTGTTTCTGCCCACAGGGCAGCAGAGTGGCCAGGAGTCTGCCTGGGCTCATGGCTGTCCCATAAAAGCCAAAGGACCATGAAGGTCTGCTCACAGACCCCGCTCTGGACACAGCTGCTGGGCCACTCTGCCTCTCTCCTTCCTGGCATCCTGTTGAGAGACACTGGCCACGGCGATCAAGTGTCCGATCTGATGGGCAGCCTGGTGGGGCACTGTTGCTTTTCTAATTCTGGCTACATGGACATTGGTTTTGTCAGTCAGCCTACGAAGGTCAAGCCTGTTGCTTCCAATTCCAGATGATTTCCATCTTGTCACTGTCCTTCCTTTCGTAGCCCATCTAATCCCCGGGCTCTTGGCTGCCCGTCCCCTCCTGTGAAGCATCCGGGCTGCCTCCCAGGCTTGGCAATTAGAGGCCTGGTCTCCAGCAGGGAGGACAGCTTCTGATGATCACCGAGGAGGGAGAGCCCAGCGGCGTGTCCATAGCAACACTCCCACTTTGCTTTCACCTTTCCGGGGGAGCGAAGGGAGGCAGAAGCCGGGGAAGGCAAGCAAGGACCGCCTGGCCTTTCACGTCACTCAGTGAAGTGCTCAGTTCAGGGCCTTGGTCCTGGGCCCAGCGGATGGGTGCAGTGAGTAAGGGGAGACGGGGCTTCCGCCTCACTTGCCAGCTGTGACGCATGGAGCTGAGGTGGCAAGCTGGGGTTTGGGATGACGATGGGAGGAAGGAGCTGAAGTGGGTGGGGCTGCTGGATGTCCAAGGGAGGGTGGGGTTCAGGTGAAATGTCAAAAAGAAAGACTCTGGAGGCCGGGAGTGGTGGAGCACACCTTTAATTCCAGCACTGGGAAGGCAGAGGTAGTAGGATCGCCCTGAGTTCGAGGCCACCCTGAGATTACAGAGTGAATTGTGGGGGCTGGAGAGATGGCTTAGTGGTTAAGGTGTATACCTGTGAAGCCCAAGGACCCCGGTTCGATTCTCCAGGTCCCACTTAAGCCAGATGCACATGGTAGCGCATGCTTCTGGAGTTTATATGCGGTGGCTAGAGACCCTGGTGTGCCCATTCTCTCTCTCTTTCTCCCCTTCTCTCTGTCTCTAATAAATAAATAAAAAAATTTTTTTCTTTAAAAAAAAAAGTGTGTACCATCAAGCTGAGCATGGTGGCACGTTAAAAAAAAAAAAACACCAGAGTAAATTCTGGGTCAGCCTGGGCTAGAGTGAGACCCTACCTCGAAAAACAAAACAAAACAAAACAAAACAAAACAAAACAAAACAAAACAAAACAAGCAGGGATGGGGGCTGAAGAGATGGCTCAGTGATTAAGGTGCTTGCCTGTAAAGACTGATGACTCAGGTTCGATTCCCTAGTACCCACATAAAGCCAGATGCACAAAGTGGCACATGTGTTTGGTGTTCATTTGCAGTGGCTGGAGGCCCTGGAGTGCCCATTCTCTCTGTCTATCTCTCTTCTTTCTCTCTCTGCTTGTAAATAAATAAATACAAATATTAAAAAGGGGCTGGAGAGATGGCTTTAAAGTGCATGTCTGCGAAGCTTAAGGACCTGGATCTGATTCTCCAGGTCTCACGTAGTCCAGATGCACATGGTGGTGCATGCATCTGGAGTTCGTTTGCAGAGGCTAGAGGCCCTGGCGTGCCAATTCTCACTTTTTCTCCCTCCCTCCCTCTCTCTGTCTCTAATAAATAAATAAATAAAAATTAAAAAAAAAAAGACCCAGGACACCTGGCTTGTCCTTAAGACGTATGTGTTTTCGATAGTCAACTCCCAGCTAGAGAGGGGTTTTCTTGCATATAGAAGTAGGCCTGGAGGCACTCACTCCTGTGTTCCTGTACAGCCCGGTAATTGAAAGGCGTTGTGGTTGCCCTGGTGTCAGGAAAGCCCATAGAATCATCACAGATGGAAATTACAAAACACCGTCAAGGTTCATCCTGGTACTGGCTCTGCTTCCCCAGCTCTTGGAGGAGGATGAACTTTTGAGGGAGCAATGACTGTTCTGTTCCTCATGTGGGTCCCGGTCTCCCACCGTGCCTGGAGCATGAGGCTATGTGCATGTGACACCAGCAGGGGCCGCCACATCCCTCACAAACCTTCCACAGGTCCCTCTGTTCCAGGTGGGCGGGGAGAGCCCAGGACCAGCCACTGGGCACAATCTCAGAGCTGCAGTGGGGTGTGGGCCTCCGGGCCATTCAGTCTTTTTTTTAAATATAAAAAAACTATTATTTATCTATTTATTTATTTATTTATTTATTATGTATTTATTTAGGGACTTTTCCCCCTCTAAGCCTTTTTTTTTTTTTTTTTTTTAGGTAGGGTCTCACTATAGCTCAGGCTGACGTGGAATTCACTATGTAGTCTCAGGGTGACCTCGAACTCATGGTGATCCTCCTACCTCTGTCTCTTGAGGCTGGGACTAAAAGCATGTGCCACTACACCCGGCTTTCCTTCTAAGTCTTTTGGGACAAGGACCAAGAAGCCTTTTTGTTTTTCTTTTTTCTTCAGTATGTCTTTTTTTTTTTTTTAAATAGAATAAGCAGCTTTTATTTATTTATATTTAAAAAATTTTTAATTGTTTTTTATTGACTTTTATACTTACATACAAAAAAACCCACCTGATATTTCCCTCCCCTCCCCTCTTCAGTATGTCTTAATCAAGAGTGCGTTCTGTGGCTGGCACTGTTTTAGGGCTGGCCACATAGCAGTGGGCAGTGAAGGAAACAGACATCAACCCTGCCTGGGTGCTGCTAAGTCTCTGGGGAAGAGCTCCATTGTCCACGTGACTGCATGAGCTGGGAGGGGACACAACTGCCCATCCACCCTAGCGGGTTAGGGGCTCTCCACTGATTTGTCCCTAGGCAGACAACATTCTGGATAATTCCAAGCTCTGGGGACGAGGCCCTCACCAGTCAGGGGTTTACATGGGCCCTCAGCCATTGGCTCTTGTAGTTGCCCAGTCCGCATGGGCGGCATCTCACAGCTTGCCAAATATGTGTGCCTCCACTGAGAACCCAATGGAACATCATGGTGACAGAATGTTGGCACCCGGTGTCCATTTCCTATGTCTTTTCCCCCCTAGACACACCTCTCTACAGACATGATATCAAGGCCTTTCATTTGATCTTGACCTCTTGGATAAATAAACTTTCCTATCCGGACTGACTTATCTGGCCAGAACAGTAAGTTCCCACACCAAAACCACAGAGAAGGAGTCAGGAGTAGCACTTAAAGATGAATCTTGGGCTGGAGAGATGGCTTAGTGGTCAAGACGCTTACTACAAAGCTAAAGGACCCAGGTTCAATTCTCCAGAACCCATGTAAGCCAGATGGTGGCGCATGCATCTGGAGTTTCTTTGCAGTGGCTAGAGGCCCCGGCACACCCATTCTCTATCTGCTTCTCTCTCACAAATAAATAAATAAAAATGAAAATATTAAAAATATAAACATGAGGAGCTGGAGAGATGGCTTAGTGGTTAAGGCACTTGCCTGTGAAACCTAAAGACCCAGGTTCAATTCCCCAGGTCTCACATAAACCAGATGCACTTGGTGGTGCATGCTTCTGGAGTTCGTTTGCAGTGGCTAGAGGCCCTGGCCACACTTCTCTCTCTCAAATAAAAATAAAAAATATGTCTAAAAAAAAACCAAAACAATGAATCTTGGGGGCTGGAGTGATGGCTCAGCATGAGTTAAGGCTCTTGCTTGAAAAGCCTAAGGGCCCAAGTTTGACTCCACAGTACCCACATAAAGCCAGTTGCACAAGGTGGCGTATATGCCTGGAGTTCATTTGCAATGGCTGGAGGTCCTGGAGTGCCCATTCTCTTTCTGTCCAGCTGTCTCTTTCTCAAATAAATAAATAAAATTTTAAAAAGATGAATCTTGGCTTTCACAGCCATCTGTGGAAGGGGGCGTGAAGGATCCGCTTTTACAGGATCAGGTCAGGGCAACTCCCTCATGGTGGTCACTGGTAGGAAAATGGCAGCTGTAAGCCAGCGGGCCGGGTCTCTAGCCCAAGGCTCTTCCTAGTGCTGCTGGGCTGCTCCCACTCTGTCTTCTCTCCCGGGGGGAGCAACCTGCTTTCCACGCTCTCAGGAGCAGAATTACTGATTTCTCCCAGTGAGATCTCCCTCTATGAAACCTCTTCTGTTATCAGAGATGCTTCCATAGAGGACCTGGGACAGGAGTGGAGGGCGGGAGGGATACCTTGCCTGGAAGGGGACAAAGTCCAGTGGTAGAGGCTGAGTGGACGGGGGTGACCTGTGTGGCTCATAGCTTGGCCCCTTGCCTCTGTGAGCAAGAGGTAAGCTGTTCACCTTCACGGAACTCAACTCTATTTTTTCAACTGTTAGAATGAGGATATGTGGGACTGAATTACAAGAATGAACTATTAGAATAAACTATGAGAATTAAGCTAGGCGTGGTGGCGCACGTCTTTAATCCCAGCACTCGGGAGGCAGAGGTAGGAGGATCATTGAGTTCGAGGCCACCCTGAGACTACATAGTGAATTCCAGGTCAGCCTGGGCTAGAGCGAGACACTATCTTGGAAAAAAAAAAAAAAAAGAAAGAGAGAGAATTAACTATACAGGAACAAAGCTTGTTTACTTTGTTGTAACTAATACAGAACCAAGCTGTTCCAAAATCTTAATTTATAATCTTATAATCCGGAGGGCAACAAGTATACAGCACCACAGATGTGGTAAAAGAAAAGGGAGTGAGTCGGGCGGGTGTGGTGGTGCACACCTTTAATCCCAGCACTCAGGATGTAGGAGGATCGCTGTGAGTTCAAGTCCAGCCTGAGATTACATAGACAATTCCAGGTCAGTCTGGGCTAGAGCAAGACCCTACTTGGAAAAACTGGAAAAAAAAATGAAAAGAAAAGGAAGAAAAATGCAATATAAGAAAATGTTTATTGCACACAAAAATAATAATAAGAGACAGCTAGGGCAGGAAGAAGGAAGAAGGGATGAGACGCAGGTTCAAATCCATGGCTGACTGGTGACTTTGAGTGAGCCACTGGGACCTCTCTAACCTTTAGTTTACGGAGGTGGCATGCCTTCTGGGGGTTGCAGCGAGGAACCTTGTGTAATGAATGTGAAAGGACTTGGAAAACTATAAAATGCGTATGCAAACACATCATCAGCATCAGCTGATCCAGCAACAAAGCTCGGAGATGACAGCACGGCACTGCCTGACTCTCGTTAGACTAATGAACTGTTCAGTCCAGGACTCCCTCTAACGCAGCCCTCAGAAGAAGAGTGTCATGACCTTTCTGACAGTCCCCTTAGATGCTGAGACTATCTCTCAAACCACTGGCTTTTCTAGAACACTCACAATTATAGGCCATTTTCTGTAACATCCATGCATCCATCCATTCATCAATCCACCTATCCAATTAACTACTTATTTGTTTTTTAAAATATTTTATTTTTATTTATTTGAGAGAGAGAGAGAGAGAGAGAGAGAAAGGGCACGCCAGGGCCTCCAGTCACTGCAAATGAACTCCAGATGCGTGCACCCCTTGTGCATCTGGCTTACGTGAGTCCTGGAGAATTGAACCGGGATCCTTTGGCTTGGCAGGCAAATGCCTTAACTGCTAAGCCATCTCTCCAGCCCCTTTCTTTCTTTCTTTCTTTCTTTCTTTCTTTCTTTCTTTCTTTCTTTCTTTCTTTCTTTCTTTTTTTTATCTTTTTATTTATTTGTGTGTGTGTGTGAGAAGGGAGGGAGGGAGAGAGAGAGGCAGAGAGAGAGAATGAGCATGCCAGGGCCTTCACTGCAAATGAACTTTAGACGCATATGCCACCTTGTTATCTGGCTTATGTGGGTCCTAGGTAATCAAACCTGCCTTAACCATTAAGCCATCTCTCCAAACGGTCTCTCATTAAAAAAAAAAATTGGTTATTTTCAAGGAGAGAGAAAGTGAGAGTGGGTGCAACAGGGTCTTTAGCCATTACAAATGAACTCCAGATGCATGTGCCACTTTGTGCATCTGGCTTTACCTGGGCACTGGGGAATCAAACTGGGGTCACTAGGATTTGCAGACAAGTGCCTTGACAGCTGAGCCATCTCTCCAGCCCAAAGGTCTCTCGTCTGAATCCAGTGCTTGCTGATTCACCAGTCTAGGCAGCCAGCTTGCCCTCCAGGAATCCTCTGTCTCACTGCCCTGCATGCTGGGATTAGCAGTAGGTTGCCATACCCAGCTGGCATTTATGTGGGTTCTGGGGATCTGAACTCTGGTCCTCAAGTTTGTGCAACAAGTGCTTCATCTCCCCAGCCTCCAATTTAGCCTTTTTTTTTTTTTTTTTTTTTTTGGTTTTGCGAGGTAGGGTCTCACTCTGGTCCAGGCTGACTTGGAATTAACTATGTAGTCTCAGGGTGGCCTCGAACTCTTGGCGATCCTCCTACCTCTGCCTCCCGAGTGCTGGGATTAAAGGCGTGCGCCACCACGCCCGGCCCAATTTAGCTTTAATGAATGTACTCATGGCCAGGTCCCCTGCTCAATGCCAGCAATGCAGAAAAAATTACCCTTCTGCTATCTAGAAATACACTTGTGGGAAAGATATACATGTAGATATAAATATAAACCAGAAATTGTTACTTTCATTTTCTTTTTCTTTCTCTTTTCTTTTCTTTTTTTTTTTTTGAGGGAGAGTCTTGTTCTAGCCCAGGATAGAACTCATAGGGTGGCCTCCAACCCATTGTGATCCTCTTACTTTTGCCTCCCAAGTGCTGAGATTAAAGGCCTGCGCCACCATGCCTGGAAGAGAGAGAGAGACAGAGTGGGTGCACCAGGGCCGCTTGCTATGGCAAACAATTCCAGATGCATACGTCACTTTATGTATCTGGCTTTTCATGGGTACTGGGGCATCAAACTTGGGTTGTTAGGCTTTGCAGGCAAGTGCCTTAATGGCTCAGCCATCTCTCTAGCACAACTTTAAAAAAATTTTATTTTTATTTATTTATTTGCAAGCAGAGAGAGAGAGAGAGAGAGAGAGAGAGAGAGAGAGAGAAGAGAGACAGACACAGAGAGAATGGACACGCCAGGGCCTGTAGCCACTGCAAACGAACTCCAGATGCATGCTCCCCCTTATGCATCTGGCTTACGTGGGTCCTGGAGAATCGAACCAAGGTCCTTTGGCTTTGCAGGCAAGCGCCTTAACCACTAAGCCACCTCTCTCCAGCCCTAGTACAACTTTTCTATTTTTAGTAAGTCCTACCTTTTAGAGGTAGCAAGTTCTATAGGGTATACATTACAGAGTTTTAAACTGGGCAGCATTAGAAGTATCTTTCCCGTTGCACTCACTTTACTGATGGGGAAACTGCTTGTTGGCAGTTGTGAAAAGCGTTGTGTCTTTTTCCTGTTTGCTTCAAGTGCTCTCCCCGTGGCTTCACGGCAGTCAGTTCAGTCAATCTCCATCTCCGGCTCAGATACAGGGTCAAAGCAGGTCTCACTCCTGCCCTCAAGCAGGCTACAGTCTAGGAAAGAAGACATGTAAAGCGAGTATTTGCATTGCTTGATGGTGGCAGTGTTGGCACAGAGCCCCAAGATACAGGAGAAGGACCTTGATTTGCACTGGAATTCAGGGGGGACATTTCAGAATGAAGGCTTTAAAAATTAATTAATTAAAGCCGGGTGTGGTGGCGCACACCTTTAATCTCAGCCTTTGAGAGGCTGAGGTAGGGGGATTGCTGTGAGTTTGAGGGCAGCCTGGGACTACAGAGTGAATTTTCGGTCAGCCTGGGCTAGAGTGAGACCCTCCCTTGAAAAAAAAAACAACATAATTAGTTTGTTGTAAATGTGTGTATGTGTGTGCATACTTACAGAGGTCAGAGGACAATTTTTTTTTTTTTTTTTGTTTTTCGAGATATGGTCTGGCTCTAGCCCAGGCTGACCTGGAATTCACCATGTAGTCTCAGGGTGGCCTTGAACTCATGGCAATCCTCTTACCTCTGCCTCCCGGGTGCTGAGATTAAAGGCATGTGCCACCACACCTGGCTCCAGAGGACAACTTTTTTTTTTTTTTTTTTTTTTTTTTTTTCGAGGTAGGGTCTCACTCTGGTCCAGGCTGACCTGGAATTAACTATGTAGTCTCAGGGTAGCCTCTAACTCACAGTGATCCTCCTACCTCTGCCTCCCGACTGCTGGGATTAAAGGCGTGCGCCACCATGCCCGGCTCAGAGGACAACTTTTTAACACAAAATCTCTTGCTGACATTGGTGAATGTGGAGCTGTCACAATGGGCTGCTTTTTTTTTTTTTTTTTTTGTCATTTTTCGAGGTAGGAGTTTGCTCTTTCTCAGACTGACCTGGAATTCACTCTGTATTCTCAGGGTGGCCTTGAACTCACAGCGATCCTCCTACCTCTGCCTCCTGAGTACTGGAATTAATGGCATGTACCACTACATCTGGCTTCTCTCTCTCTCTTTCTTTTTTGAGTGCATGTGTATGTAGAGTACGCGTGGTGTGGTATGTGATGTGATGTGTGCATATGTATGTAGAGTACGTGTGGTGTGGTGTGGTATGTGATGTGATGCGTGTGTAGCATATGCATGTGTGTATGCAGATGTGTGCTCTCTTTGCACATGCATGTGGAGGCCAGAGGAGAACGTTGTGGGAAGGGGGGCTCTGCTGTTCACTCATTTCAGAGTCCACTTTCCCTAGCCCCCATAGGTGGGCTTTTAAGAGCCAAGTCCTGGCCAGCTCCAGTGCGCTGTGGAGAGGCGAGGCCGCCATGCATGGTGATGGCACGAGGATAGTTCCTTTATAATGACTCCTATCTAGTCTTTCCCCATGTCCCACGAGCTAGGGATCTTTATTTCTTCCACTTTACAGACTAGGAAGCCAGGGATCAGAAGATCTTTTTTTTTTTTTTTTTTGAGAGAGAGAGAGAGAGACGAGAGAAACAGAGAGAGAGGAAGAGGCAGAGAGAGAGAGAGAGAGAAACAGAGAGAGAGAGAGAGAGAGAGAGAGAGAGAGAGAGAGAGAGAGAGAGAATGGGTGTGCCAGGGCCATTTCAGCTGCTGTGAACAAACTCTAGATGTGTGCACCCCCTTGTGGGCAAAATGTGAGACCTGGAGAATTGAATGGGCGTTCTTAGGCTTGGCAGGCAGGCGCCTTAATCACTAAGCCATCTCTCCAGCCCAGAAGGTAATTTAAAAAAATTATTTATTTATTTATTTATAAATAAGAGAAAGAGAGAATGGGCACACCAGGGCCTTCAGCCACTGCAAATGGACTCCAGATGCATGCGCCCCCTTATGCATCTGGCTTACATGGGCCTGGAGAGTCAAACTGGGATCCTTTGGCTTTGCAGGCAAACACCTTCACCACTAAGTCATCTCTCCAGCCCCAGAAGATCATTTATCTGACCTGTGACCAAATGGCCATCAGTGGCAGAACAGGCTCTAACCAGAGGAGCTTGACTCTAGAGCCCCAGATCTAATCATGACCTTGTTCATTTCCTTTTAGGGCAGGGTCGCTTGACCCAGGGGTAGGAGCGACTTCTGTGGCATTAGTGTTAAGTTTAGGCTGTTCCCAGATGGGCCTCTGGGCTTTGGCTCGAGAACAGTTTGGGCCCCACCGACACTGACTGTGGCTCTGCCCTGTCTATGGTGGTGGCACATGGTCTGCCTAGCCCTGTTTGGATCCTGCTGGCATAGTCATGAGAACTTGCCCAGAGAGGTCAGCTGAGGCAGAAGGCAGTCCATGGAGTACAGTGGGCATAGACATACCCTCGTTAGAGTCTGTCCCCAGCTGATTTTCCGCAGCACAGATGCTGTATCGGGCACAAAACCAATACTCTCTGCTATTCACAACACGTCAGTGGTGACTTATTAGGAGATTGTTAAACCTGAATCTGTGATGTGGAGTTTGAACTGAACAAGTGGCCCTGTTTGGAGGTGATGGTGGGAGAGAAACCAAGAAGCCAGGTGAGACAAGGGGGGCAGGCTGGATGTGCTGGAGGGGTGAGGTAGAATCTTGGAGACCTGCATAGTTGCAGGAAGATACTTGAAGCTTTGTCTGTGCCCTGGTGTTGTGACTGTGTGTGTCTAGAAATCACCCCATCATTGTTGATAATAACAATCAGGATAATTGTGTGAGAGTAATTATAATGATTCTGGTGTCATGGTTTATATTACGAATAATATTAATGTTCATCTTTCAGTAAACATGGCAGACCGGAGCGTCAAGACTGTCTCACTTGGTGGGAGTTCTGCCCCTCTCTGACTTGGTCATTTTGCTCACTATTCTTTTTTATTTTTTTATTTTTATTTTTATTTATTTTTTTTTTTTGGTTTTTCGAGGTAGGGTTTCACTCTGGTCCAGGCTGACCTGGAATTAACTATGTAGTCTCAGGGTGGCCTCGAATTCTCAGCGATCCTCCTACTTCTGCCTCCCGAGTGCTGGGATTAAAGGCGTGCGCCACCACGCCCGGCTCTTTTTTTTTTAAAAAAATTATTGCATTTATTTATGTGAGAGAGAGAGAAAGGGAAAGAGAGAGAGGAAGATAGATAGATAGAGAGGTAGATAGAAAGAGAGAGAATGGCTGGGTGTGGTGGCATGCACCTTTAATCCCAGCACTCAGGAGGCAGAGGTAGGAGGATCGCTGTGAGTTCAATGCCATCCTAAGACAGTGAATTTCAGGTCAGCCTGGGTTAGAGCGAGACCCTACCTCGAAAAACCGAAAAGACAGAGAGAGAGAGAGAGAATGGATGTGTCAGGGCCTCTAGCCACTGCAGATGATCTCCAGGTGAGTGCACCACCTTGTGCATCTGGCGTTATGTGAGAACTGGGGAATTGAACTCGGGCTGTTAGGCTTTGCAAACAAGCTTCTTAACCCCTGTCACTCACTATTCTTTGAGAGTTACTGTTGAAGCTCCCTGGGAATGTGCATAAGTGTGCACAAAACTATGAGCACACATTCACATACGTGTGTTCCTGGCTCAGCTACCTTTCCTATACTCATGTACAGAAGGAACTGGACAGAGGTCAAAGGGCGATGCAGAATTGGGAAGCCTGCAGGAAGGTGCCTGTCTCTTGAAGCCTCAGGTGTGCCTGGAGGAGTTCTCCAACGGTCTCTTCTCTTATGATACCTAAGGCCGTTGCGGTTCGAAATGGAAATAAATTCAGCTCTGTCCCTGACCCTTTGAGCCCCCTGTGCACACAGTGAGGGCTTAATAAATACTTAATGATGAGGGTTCTGAACCTAGGAAGCCAGCAGCTGTTCCCAGCTCTGACTCTCAGAGTCCCATAGGGCAGATCAGGCAGGAAGTCTTCCTGCCAGACGATGTGGTGACTCCAGGACCAGGTGTTAGGGAGGAGGCTGGAACCCTGGTTGCTTCGTCACACATCCCACTTCACACATCGGCCATGCGAACAGTATTTGTTGAACAGCCACCACAGCACTGGGATCAGACTGACCTAAGTTCAAAGCCGGGCACCTTTAATTACGAGCTAACGACAAGTGGCAAAATTCTTAACTCTGTGCTTGGGTGGTTTTTTTTTCCTCTCTTTCCTTTTTCTTTTTCTCTTTCTTTCTTTCTTTCTTTCTTTTTTTTTTTTTTAAGAAGAATGACATCATTTCCTAGGGTTGCTTGTGAAGGTTGGAGATCACAGAGAAGTGCTTGCACCCACAATGCAGGTAGGTGCTCTGGCAGTGATAGGTGAATCTCCTCCCTGTCTGTGTGTGTGTGTGTGTGTGTGTGTGGGTGGGAGAAGATCTCCCCTCTGCTCCAGTGATCTTCAGATTGTTACTTAACATCTCTGAGCATCACTTTCCTTCTTTGGAAAATGGAGACACAGTACCCACCTTCCTGGGTGTTGGCAAGGGTGTACCTGGAATCGTGTGTGTGTGTGTGTGTGTGTGTGTGTGTGTCTGTGTAACAACCTGTCACAGACGTTTGCCATGAATATACACGCTTCTCTTCCATTCCCTGTCCCCTCATCACGATGACAGCTCTGTCCCTCCCTCCCCACCACCCTTCGCCAGCACAGAGTCGTTCCATGCCCCATGCGGTGGGGCTTGCAGGCTCCAACCATATACCTGCCAGAGGAAAAGACGGCAGAGCTGCTTGGCTGGGGAAAGAGGGGGAGCGGGAGAGGGTGGGGGTGGGTGGGTCTTGGAGACAAAAAAAAAAAAAAAAACCCCACAAAACAAAAAACTACAGCTCCCAGCTCTCGCTGCGCGGAGCCAGGCGGGCTCAGAGGGCCGCAAGCTCCTCCTCGGGGGCGGAGCATTGACAGGGGGCGGAGTCATAAGGAGGTGGGAGAGTTAAGCCCAGCCAATGAGATCGCAGGCGAACAAGTGGGCGTGGCTTCCCATATAACAGTGTCAGGAGCAGGAGGAGGAGGAGGAGGAGGAGGAGAGCGAAGCGATTGAGCCAGCGAGGAGTGCAACCGAGCCTAGCCTCACACGCTCCTAAGAGGACTGTCTACTGAGACAGAGTTCTCTTCGCCCCTTCCTCTTCCTCCAAGCTTCCCTCCTGGCCTCCCTACTCGCCCAATGCAATGCATTCTTGAGTGGCAACCCCA
Organism: Orientallactaga sibirica; assembly: GCA_036365145.1. NCBI lineage: Eukaryota > Metazoa > Chordata > Mammalia > Rodentia > Dipodidae > Orientallactaga > Orientallactaga sibirica. Next base: position 27,193,741 of record JAEOAD010000025.1, on the reverse strand, counting down.
GAGAATCCAAGCAAGCCAAAAGAGAGAGGGAGAGACAGAGAGAGGACTGGAGGGCGAAGACTCTCTGGTGGGGGAGCTTGGATGCCTGGCTTTCTTTGAGGACATCTTTGGAGAGAGGGTGGCTTTGGGGTTGGGCGGTGGGGGGGAGGAGGAGGAGGAGGAGTGTGCTGAAGGGATTCCAGCCAGGCCCCACGATGGACACTTCTGGGCACTTCCATGACTCGGGGGTGGGGGACCTGGATGAAGACCCCAAGTGTCCCTGTGCATCCTCTGGGGATGAGCAGCAGCAGCAGCAGCAGCAGCAGCAGCCGGCACCACCGCAGCCAGCTCCACCAGCAGCCCCCCAGCAGCCTCCGGGACCTTTCCTGCAGCCTCAGCCGCCGCAGCTCCAGCAGCAGCAGCAGCAGCAGCAGCAGCAGCAGCAGCAGCAGCAGCAGCAGCAGCAGCAGCCGCCGCCACCACATCCCCTGTCTCAGCTCGCCCAACTCCAGAGCCAGCTTGCTCACCCTGGCCTGCTCCACTCCTCTCCCACAGCCTTCAGGGCTCCCCTTTCCGCCAACTCCACCGCCATCCTCCACCCTTCCTCCAGGCAAGGCAGCCAGCTCAATCTCAATGACCACTTGCTGGGACACTCTCCAAGTTCCACAGCCACAAGTGGGGCTGGTGGAGGGAGCAGGCACCGGCAGGCCAGCCCCCTGGTGCACCGTCGGGACAGCAATCCCTTCACGGAGATCGCTATGAGCTCCTGCAAGTACAGCGGTGGGGTCATGAAACCCCTGAGCCGGCTCAGCGCCTCCCGGAGGAACCTCATTGAGGCCGAGCCCGAGGGCCAACCCCTCCAACTCTTCAGCCCCGGCAACCCCCCTGAGATCATCATCTCCTCCCGGGAGGATAACCATACCCACCAGACCCTGCTCCATCACCCCAGCGCCACCCACAACCACCAGCACGCTGGCACCACGACCAGCAGTACCACCTTCCCCAAAGTCAACAAGCGGAAAAACCAAAACATTGGCTATAAGCTGGGACACAGGAGGGCCCTGTTTGAAAAGAGAAAGCGACTGAGCGACTATGCTCTGATTTTTGGGATGTTTGGAATTGTTGTTATGGTGATAGAGGCCGAGCTGTCTTGGGGTTTGTACTCAAAGGTAGGGACCATGGTTTCTCTTTATACCTTGAACAAAAGGAATATGTAAGGAGAGAGAGAGAGAGAGATTGGGAGAGATAGAGCTGGTGGTGGGAGAAGTGTTTGCTCATCTGCTTAGTTATGGGGAACACTCTTAACTTCCCGTGGTTTTCTTTCTTGATCCTGGGAGAATTCATCCCCTGCTTTCCTGTGGGGAGGGAGGGACACCCCTATCTACTGCCTAGTTTGCAGACTGTGTATTCAGGAGGATTAAAGAACACTTCTGCCCTTCTCAGAACCCATCTTTTTTCCTCCTGGCTCTCTTGGACTAAAAATAGCCCAGCAGCTTAACGCACCAAATTAATTAGACTCTGCCTTGATGTGTCTGCCAGTTCCCCTCCCCATTCCACTCCATTTTCCCCAGGATAAAAAAAGAAATAAATGTCTGGTTGGGTGGGTGGGTGGGTGTGGGGGGGAGAGGTGTGGGGATTCAATACCATTTTCCCCAAGCTCGCTTTCTCTCTCTCTTCTCCCTCTCTTCCCAAGTTTCTATTTCACTGCTCTTCCCAGAAATACTCAGGGCAAAATAGAGAAACACCAAGAGTCTGCCAAAGGGCAACAGGGTAAAAATATGGGTGGAGGAAATCAGTGGTTCTATCCCTCGGGGAACAGGACTCGGAATGAACCTGTTTCTGCTTCGTAAACATGCTTTGATAAAAATGGCTACAGGTGTCACCCAGGCAGACCAGATGGGTGCTGCCTTGGTATGGTGTGTGTGTGTGTGTGTGTGTGTGTGCCTCTTCTCAGGATGGCATGACAGGGCTTCCCCAGAGGGCCCCCGGGAACCCTCGCCCCCAGCTCATCTCTGGTTTTCCCCTCCCACCCCAACTCCTTCTCCTCTGGATGAATAAATGATGTGCCCCTTGCCTGATGGAGAATGACAGTCACTGGCTTTGGGCTGGGGTGGGCACTGGCCCCATTGCTGCAGCCTTTCAGTCCACCCCTAAGTCAGAGGAGGGGGGCTTCCCTCCCAGAGAAGATGGAGATTGAGGAAGGTGGGTTTTTGTCAATACTCTGCTTGCCGGGGGCGAGTCACCCGGCTGAGGGCTGGAAAGCTGGGGGACCTGGGGACTCTGTGGATGGGTGGTTTTTCCTACTTTCCCCTTTGCTCTCAGTTTGTGGTGTGTGTGTGTGTGTGTGTATGGGTGTGAATCTATGTGTGTGTGTGTGCCTGCTTGTTGCTTGGATTTCTCTATTTATTTGTCATTTTGGGCAGGGGGTGGCTGGGCTGGCTGGCGGGTAGCTGGGAAGGGTTCAGCTGTTGGAGGATTCAAATAGAGCTTGTCTCAGGCAGGGCGCAGCTGCTGCGAGACTGTCACATTCCTTGTTGAAATCCAGCCCCCCAAACCTGCGGAGGTACTGATCAGATTTCTTCCATCCCCAGCATCGAAGCTTTAACCCAGGGCTGGCTAGTGTTGCCTGCCCTGGAATGGGTGGGGCAGATCTATCAGACAACCCGCATCTCCAGAGCCCAGATTTTCAGGCAGAGTCCTCCCCGCGGTGCGGTGTGGTGTGGTGTGTGCGGGACTGCCTCAGCCGGAGCTCTTGGAAGCCGCCTTAGTGGAAATAGCTCATGGCTGGGCCCCTCCGTGAGCACCAGTGAGTGGGGTTCCCCCTGGAAGCGCAGCTCACTTAGTCATTCTGTAACAAGAGCCTTGGCAGGCAGCAGGTCCCTCTGCTCATTTGCCTTCTCAGAATGCTCCACTGGGGGAGGGGGGAGATGGGCATCCCCCCTCCCCGCCCCGGGGGATCAGAAGCCCCTTCTTTGGGGTAAACCCATGGAGGTCCAAGAGCTAGGGGAGGGGTTACACCAGCATCTCCCTTCTCCAGTGACCCAACCTTGTGGTTGGGAGGGGGGGGCTCTTAAAGGAAGGGCTTTTCCAGGAGTAAGTAGCTGTGTCCAGTTGTCAGGGAAGGATCCATGGTCATTTGTCTGAATTTGTCTGAATTGTGCTGGGAGGGTAGGCACTGAGCAGAAATAAAGTATCCTCTTTGTCTGGGCCAGATGGCACCCCTCGATGGAGTACTCGGGCAAAGGGGCTTTTCCAGGGCTCGGAAGGCAGGCTGGAAGTGGAGGAAGTGTAAGACAGCCTGCGGTGTTTGGGTTCTCCCATCCCGCCTACCCTCTGGCTGGTAGTGGCACAGAGGGCAGCAGCTGAGCAAACTCCTGGGGAGGCAGCTACTTCCTTTGTACTTTGGGGCTGGAAGTGCCCAGCGCGAGTTACTGTAACCCGCCTCTAGCTATCCATCCTGTGCTTTGAGTCATGTATGGAACAAGTATTTCCTTGGTGTTTCTGATGTGCCAGGCCCTGTGGGCATGAGGACGAAGCAAATCACCCCTGTCTTTCTTGGAGGCAGGTGGGACAGTGTCAAAGAATGGGACCAGAGTGGAATCCCAGCTCCTCCGCTTCCAGTTCTGTGCTCTTGCCTAAGTCATGCCACTCTGCGCGTCTGCCAGGTGGGATATTAAATTTAGATGGGTGGAAGGCCCTCCGTGTGGCGCTTACTCACTAAACAGGATCTGCCTTCGTTGACTGATTGCGAGAGGAGGAAGAGAGGTGCCGATGCCCTTTCAGTGGAGGGATGACGTTCTGAAATGGGTCTGGCTGGAGACCATCTTTAAACATGGTGCTCCTGTGCAAGGGAGGTGGGTGTCAGCTCTCCAGCTTTGAAGAGGAAATGGCTCTGCGGCAGGGCAGCTCAGAGATATTCAGCAGGCTCTGGGGACAGATGAATAACACTCTTGCTGGAGAGTTTGTATGTCTGACTTTGATGACAAGTCTGGAGGCAAGAGGATGGACAGGGTGACCACAGATGACCCGGTCAGCATGGCGAATGCCAAACCTATGATGGCAGCTGTCACTCAAAGGCCCATGGGAGGGACATCCCCTCCAAGTGGTTAATGGTGTTCAGCCCTCATGCCCGAACCGCCTCTTTCTGAAGTTATCGACTTAGATCTTATGGGACTGTGGCCTATCCGTTCACTTATCCCTGGCTAGTTATCTGTTGCTGGGGGAAGGAATTCACCACGGACACCTGGATCTCTGGAAGAAAGAAACATGGCAGGTACCCTGAGGATGCTCAGCCTTGATGCAAAAGGAAGCTGGTGTGAGGAGGTTGAGAAGTGGGGATAGAGCGCTCCTCAGCTCCTACTCTCCCAGGCTGTAGGCGATGATGCTGGGAGTTGTCAGCATGAGCCAGGAGCGGGCCTTGGCTCTGGGGCTCTGGGGATCCGATGAGAGGTGAAGCTGAGCTGGTCCTGACAAGCCCATAAGGGCATTGGGCTGCCCCTGAGCTGAACGGGGCGGGGGGGGGAGTCTAGCTTCTCTCCCCTCCCCACCTCTTCTTCTTTCTATAGGTGGATTTCTTCTATGGAGGCCTCGACCCTAGGGCAGGGCCAGGTCTAGAGATCTTGTTGAGGAAGCTCAGTGACACTGTCTTTATTAATCAGTGCCCCTCCATCCGCGTTAAAGCAAGGAGGGTTTTTTTTTTTTTTTTAAGATTTTATTTTTATTATTTATTTATTAGAGACAGAGAGAGAGAGAGTGAGAATGGGCACACCACGACCTCTAGCCACTGCAAATGAACTGCAGACACATGCGTCACCATGAGCATCTGGCTCACGTGGGACCTGGAGAATAGAACGAGGTCCTTAGGCTTCATGGGCAAATGCCTCAACCGCTAAGCCATCTCTTCAGCCCAGATCCCGCCCCCCCCCCGCCTTGTTTTCTTTTATTTTCTTCTGGAACTGGTTTGGACCATACAAGCCCATTACCTTAAGTAAGTGGTTGTCTCCACTGGATCCAGAGAAAGCTAGGGGTGGGCCCAATTTGTCCTCCTCATCTTTCACACCCTGCCCTCTCACTTTATTGGTGGCTGAACTGAGTGTGTCTATCCGGCCCTGGTGGGCCTTGTTTCTCAGGGACCCCAGGCCTCAGGCTATGGTGGGTTTTACAGGAGGCTGGTGGCTCTCAATTTCCAAGAATTGTTTTTTTATATTTTATTTTTATATATTTATTTGACAGAGAAAGAGGGGGAGAGAGAGAATGGGTGTGCCAGGGCCTCCACTCACTGCAAAGGAACTCCAGACGCGTGCACCCCCTTGTGCATCTGGCTAACGTGGGTCCTGGGGAAGCGAACCTTGGTCCTTTGGCTTTGCAGACAAATGCCTTAACTGTTAAGCCATCCCTCCAGCCTAATTTCCAAGAAAATTTGTATAATGTTAAACCCCTTCTCTACCCTTGGTATCCTCCTGGCCCTTCTGCTTGTCCCACCAGACTTCCTGCCCCTCTGTTCGTCTATGGTACCTGCCTGCTGTTGGGGTGACCTGGCCGCAGACACAGGAGTCCCTGTCTGTTCCTTTGAATGGCTTCTTCTCCTCTCTCTGTCTTTCCCTCTCCCCTTCCCTCCCTACCTCTCTCCTCCTCTCTCTTTGTTTTTTTGAGGTAGGGTCTCACTGTAGCCCAGTCTGATCTGGAATTCACTCTGTAGTCTCAGGGTGGCCTCAAACTCACGGTGCTGGGATTAAAGGTGTGCGCCACCATTCCTGTCTCTTTATTTTATTTTGTTTTTTGGTTTTTCGAGGTAGGGTCTTGCTCTAACCCAGACTGACCTGGAATTCACTATGTAGTCTCAGGGTGGCCTCAAACTCACGGCAATCCTCCTACCTCTGCCTCCTAAGAGCTGGGATTTAAGGTGTGGCACCACCATGTCCGGTTTGTCTTACACTCTTGCCTTAGCCTCCCGAGTGCTACAATTACAAGCATGAGCCATTTATTGGTTAAAATTTCTTTCTTTCTTTTTTGAGGTATGATCTTACTCTAGCTCAGGCTGACCTGGAATTCACTATGTAGTCTCAGGATGGCCTCGAATTCATGGCAATCCTCCTACTTCTGCTTCCCAAGTGCTGGGATTAAAGGCGTGCGCCACCATGCCCGGCTTCACCCCTGTCTCTTGTTACCTTTCCTCCTACAGACCACCCAGTGGGTCTCCACTCTGAAGGAACAGGCTTCAGTGTATGTCCAGAGGAGTGTGGCCTGTGCCGCGCATTCTTCAGAGAATGCTGTCTGTTAGGCCAGGGCCCCCCTCTTTGCTGGCCTCACTGAGGTTTGCGAAAGTTCGCTCCCACCTTCAGCTGGAACGACTGATGGTTTTCCAGGCTTGATTTTTGGTCCTGGGCCCCCGAAAGCCAGAGCCGCGCGCTCTCTGAGCTACGCCTCCATCCCAGAAGTACCGCAGGCATGGGCTGGGAAGGTGGCTGAGTCAATAAAGTGCTTCTGTGCATGCACAAGGACCTGAGTTCAATGCCTAGAAAAACAAAGCCAAGTGTGGTGGTGAGAAAAACAAAGCCAAGTGTGGTGGTGAGCACTTGAGTCTCTGTAAGTCACTTCCTAGGGAGGCAGAGACGGAGGCTCACTGGGGCTCACTGCGCAGACAGTCTAGCCTGCTTGATGACGCACACCCACATCCATGCACACTTACACAGAGGAGTGTCCCGTTCTTTTGATCACCTACTGTTCTGGACAGGGAGGTGCCAGGTGCAGCGTGGTAGCCAGGCTTGGCTGGGTGAGTGGCTCTGCCCTTCCTTGGGCTCAGGTGCTACTTGGGGTGGATGCGCCGGTGGCTTTACGTGGGTGCTGGGGAATCGAACCCAGGCCACCAGCCTTTGCAAGCAAGCACCTGTAAACTGCTGAGCCATCCCTCCAGCGCCTATGTCTGTGGTTTCATACACGCTGGGGTGGTAGGGATGGGGCAAACCCTTTCCATAGGCTTTTTTTTTTTTTAAACATTTTATTTTTTTATTAATTTATTTGACAGAGAAAGAGAGAGAGAGAGAGAGAGAGAATGGGGACGCCAGGGCCTCCAGCCACTGCAAACAAACTCCAGACGCATGTGCCCCCTTGTGCATCTGGCTAACGTGGGTCCTGGGGAATTGAACCGGGGTCCTTTGCCTTTGCAGGCAGACGCCTTAACCGCTAAGCCATTCCTCCAGTCCATCCATAGGCTTTTCCACAGGATGACCTGCTGAGCTGCAGAGATGGAAGCCTGTTTGATAACGAAGCACTTCGGGCTGTAGGCGGGAGCCCCACAGTCAGCTGCCAAGGTCCCCAGGCTCACATTTTGTTGACACAGGCACACTGAGTGTGTTGGCTGAGGGGAGGGCAAGTCGATCTGGCAGTGTGAAACAGGTCTGTTGCCACACCCTCAGGAAGGTGGCCCCTTTCTTTATAATCTTAAAAAAATTAATTAATTAATTAATTTGTTTGAGAGAGAGAGAGAGAATGAAGGAGAATGGGCAGGTCAGGGCCTCTAGCCACTGCAAATGAACCCCAGACATATGAGCCATGTTGTGCATCTGGCATCTGGCTTATGTGGGTCCTGGGGAATCAAACCTGGGTACTTAGGCTTTGCAGCCAAGCATCTATCTTAAGCCTTAAGCCATCTCTCCATCCTGTTCTTTATAATCTTTGTGGACCGTGAGCACATGAGTCAGCCCTCGGGGTTGTAGACTTTACACATTTGCTTCCCCTTGCATGTTTCACTCTATTTATAACGGTCCCTGGAGACAGACTTTATCATACGTCAGGACTTCTCCTCCCCAAGGTGACGTTACTGGTACTGGGCACTGGGACAATGGCCTCGCATTTGTCTCCTGAGCAGGCTAATTAGAAAGCTGGCCTTGTATTCCTCTTATTTCACTTCCAGGAAGGAGAATTTGTGAGGCCATCATCCAAAGATCTTAAAAAACAACACCAGCAACAACACATAGGGCAAAGGGAAATAGAACAGAAAGGAGTTTGAATAACCTGTATAGTGAGCCTGACGGCTGGGTGGAAATGCAAACTGGGAAGAGAGAGCTTTGGCTCCGTGGTGGTCGTTCCCTGTGAAGCACAGAGAGGGAGAGCACACGCTTGTGGGTGAGGTGTGTGTGGTTGTGAGGGGCAGCTAGCTGTACATTGACGCAGCGCCCTTTTCCTCGTCTCAGAGACAGGAACACCAACATACTCATTGGTAGCTATTTTTCTTCTTTCTTTTAAAACTGCAAAGGGAGAGAAAGAGAGAGAGAGGGAAAAAAAGCGACCTAGTCTTTAAATTATGAGGGTGGGGAATTCTAAGGCTGTGCTTGTTCTCAGGAGTTGTGGGGAAGAAAATTCGAGAGCCTTTTCTTGTGAGGAAAGTCCGGAGGAGGCTAATGGGTTTTCAGCTCCCCCCTCCCTGTCATTCCACCCCCAGGTGCTCGGCAAGGCGGAGGGCTGCGAGGCTGGGGAGGGGCAGGGACGACAGCACCTCAGCTTTGCATCGTGTGCGTGCGAATGCTGCTGCGTGACAGGAGAGAGGAGGGAGGGCCTTTTGTTGAACACTGGATGACTTTACACCTGGGAGTCCTAGAAGTAGGTGGCATTCAAAGCCCCTGTGCAGGTGAAGTCAGTGCGGGGCTGACACTGCTGCTGGGCTTGGTGCCGAGATCAGAACCCCAGCCCTCCTGACTCAAGTTCATGGCCTTTCCCTTCCTTGCTGCTATTGGAGACATGGCTTATCATGTGTGCATGTTTCCATGCTGGGGTTTCAATGCAGATAGAGCTTTGTACAGATGAGGCAAACGCTCTACCATTAAGCTACATGCTCAGCCCAGATTGCTGTTTTCTTTTGGGGGGGGTTTTGGGAGATCTTATTTAAAATTGCTTATATTCTTCTTCTTCTTCTTTTTTTTTTTTCCATTTTAAAGTTCTTTGCTTATAATTTCTTTCTTTCTTTCTTTCTTTTTTTTTTTTTTGGTTTTTCGAGGTAGGGTCTCACTCTGGCTCAGGCTGACCTGGGATTCACAATGTAGTCTCAGGGTGGCCTTGAACTCACTGGGATCCTCCTACTTCTGCCTCCCTAGTGCTGGGATTAAAGGCGTGCGCCACCACGCCCGGCTTATAATTTAAAAAAAAAATATTTTATTTATTATTTATTTGCAAGGAGAAAGAGAAAATATGAATGGGGCACCAGGGCCTCCTGCAAACAGAACTCCACATGCATGTGTCACTTTCTGTATCTGGCTTTAAGTGGGTACTGGGAATTGAACCCAGACTATCAGGCTTTGCAAGCAACCATGAGCAATTTCTCCATTCCTAAAAATATATTTTTAGTTGTTTTTTTTTTTTTTTTGGAGGTAGGATCTCACTTTACCCCAGGCTGACTTGCAATTCTCTGTGTAGTCTCAGCCTGGCCTCGAACTCATGGTGATCCTCCTACCTCTGCCTAAATTATTTTATTTTATTTATTTGTAAGGAGAGAGAGAGAGAGAAAGAGAGAGAAAGAGAGAGAAGTTGGCATGCCAGGACCTCTTGCCATTGCATATAAATGCTAGATTCATTGAACTGCTTTGTGCCTCTGGCTTTATGTGTGTCCTGGGGAACTGAACTCAGGCTGGCAAGCAAGCAGCTTTAACCCCCAAGCCATCTCCCCACCCTTGCTTATATCTTTAAAAGACAAATTGAAATTTATGGGCCTGAGACCAGTGATACAAAATTTTGGGGTGGAGACAGTTGTACTAATAAATGGGCAGTAAAGGGCTTGATGGGGGAAGATGCCAGTACAGTCACCCAGAGAAAGCAGGCTCTGCCAGGCAGCCAGGGCTTGAGGGTAGGTAGCTGGGGTTCAGGGTGAGACTGTGGATGCCTCCCTGGGGTGTGTGATTGCACGGGTGACACTGACAGCTGTCTAAACGCACGTGGGGAAATTGTGAGGATGTAGTTCTGGAGATTACAGAGAACATGAGGCCTGCTGGGCTGCTATGGGCTCCCACTACTGTACCACTGCAACCCCCCCACCCCCTGAGCCAGCGGGGCCCCCAAACCTGGCCGTGCACATCTGTATCTAGCTCTCTTACCTCCCTGCACCCCATCCAGCTCCCCAGGCCTCTGGCATCTTTTCCAGTCCTGACTGTGTGGGCACCTTGCCTCTGCCATCCCCTCATGATCCCACAGTGGCCCCTGAGCCGCCGTGCCTTATGACAGTGTAGGTTATCACAGGGTTGAGCGGTTGACTCATTCTTAGGACTGATGGTTCTAGAACAAAGCCCAGGTCTCCAGTGCACTGCTAGTTTTCCTGTTCCAAACCCCACCACAAAGCTGGGAATTTGAGTAAGGAGATCAGTGAGGGCTTCTCTCTTGCTGGTTCTAGAATCTTCATACTTTCAGGCATTTATTTATTTATGAAAGAGGGAGAGAGAGAGGAAGAGAGGGAGAGAGAGAGGGAGAGAGAGAACAGGCACACCAGGGCCTGCAGCCGTTGCAAACGAACTCCAGACACACGCGCCACCATGTGCATCTGGCCCACGTGGGTTCTGGGGAATCGAACCTGGCTGCCAGGGCTCTGCAGGCAAGTGCCTCAACCGCTAGGCCATCGCTCTAGCCCAGTAGAATTTTCTTCATCCTTTTTATTTAAGATTTTATTTTTATTTATTTAGTAGAGATGGGGAGGGGGGAGAGAGAGTGAGAATGGGCATACCAGGGCCTCTAGCCACTGCAAACGAACTCCAGACATATGCTCTACCTTGTGCATCTGGCTTATGTGGGACCTGGAGAATTGAACTGGGGTCCTTAAGCTTCACAGGCAAATGCCTTAACCACTAAGCCATCTCTCCAGCCCCTGAATTTTCTTCATTCTTAAGTCCTCTTTTTTTTTTTCAAACTTAAAAAAATTATTTGCAAGAGAGATAAGCAGAAAGAGAGAATATGGGTGCATCAGGGCCTCTAGCCCTGATGCAAATGAACTCCAGACACATGCACTACTTTGTGCATCTGGCTTTACATGGGTACTGGGGAATTGAACCAGGGTCATCAGGCTTTGCAAACAAGTACTTTAACTGCTGAGCCATCTCCCCAGCCCTTAAGTCCTCTTTTCTTTCCCTTGCCTGTTCCTTTGTTTGCCTTTATCAGCCTCTGCCTTGAAGGAACCCCCAGGAGGTACTTTTCTGCTTGGTGCTTCCTGCTTGCTGTGTGATCTTTGTCAACATCCTTTCTCCCGGCTCTGCTCCTTCTTAGGAGCTGGTGCCCTCTCCTGGCTCTGGGGAATTGTCATCTGATGCCACACCATGCTCCCTCTCAGAGACTGGTCAAGCAAGGTGTCCTCAAAGCCATGGCCTTTCTCTAGGGGCTTCCTGCAGGCGGCCAGACGACGCTGACCCAGGCTGCCCGGTTTATGGTATCGTGTCGGTGTTTGGGAACAGGAGCTGGAAACAGGCTGGCGTGTTGGGAGGCTCCCTGCCAGAGCTGGGGTGGTCCTTGAAGGATCAGATAGCTAGGGTCGTGAGGAGGGGCATGGGCAGGGTCAATTTTTTTTCCTATTTTCTTTTTTTTTTTTGAGAGAAACAGAGAAAGACACACACACACACACACACACACACGGGGGGGGGGAAGAATGGGCGCGCCAGCAGCCTCTCAGCGGTTGTGAATGAACTCCAGACGCGTGTGCCCCCTTGTGGGCAAGTGCGGCATTGTGTGCTTGCGTCACTTTTGCATCTGGCTAAACGTGGGACCTGGAGTTTCAAACAGGCATTCTTAGGCTTTGCAGGCAGGCGCCTTAACCCCTAAACCGTTTCTCCAGCCCTCTTTTTGTTATTTTAAGGTAGGGTCTCACTCTAGCCCAGGCCAACATGGAACTCACTATGTAGTCTCAGCGTGGCCTCGAACTCACGGTAATCCTCTTACTTCTGCCTCCTGAGTACTGGTATTTAAGGCGTGCGCCACCATACCTGGCCAATTTTTTTTTTCAAGGTAGAATTTCACTCTAGCTCAGGCTACCTGGAATTCACTATGTAGTAACAGCATTCCTCCTACCTCTGCCTCCCGAGTGCTGGGATTAAAGGCATGTGCCACCACGCCTGGCTGGGCCAATTTTTTTAAAATAAATATTTTTATTTATTAATTTGCAAGCAGAGAGAAGTAGAAGAGAGACAGAGAGAATGGGCATACCAGGTCCTTCAGCCCCTGAAAACAAACTGTAGATACATGTGGCACTTGGTGCATCTGGCTTTACACGGGTACTGGGGAATTGAACCTGGGTCATTAGGCTTTGCAGGCAAGCGCCTTAACTGCTAAGCCATCTTCCCAGCCCAGGGCTTCATTTTTGAGTGTGAGAACTTTGGCAGCTGGAGGAGAGAGGGAGGAAGATGAAGAGAACAAAGCTGGCTGTGTGATTAACACCACATGTGGTGGAAGCAGGGAGGGGCAGGTGGAGGAGAGAAGACTGTGCAAGCTCGGGCCCTGCGCTTGGTGCAGAGAGCTTCTGGGCAGGGAGGAGACCCCCCGCCCGGGCACGGTGATAGACTTAGTATTTAGTGAATTGCCAGGAGCCCGGAGCCCTGCAGATTCAGTGTTCCTCTCTTCTCAGAGGTGACCTTACCTGCCACTGGTGGTCTGGCATGGGTGTTAAGGAGTTGGCATCTTTGTTCTGATCTTGACTCTGTGGCATACCAGTTGTGGGAAATTTACTGAACCCCAACCCTGTTTCCTCAGATAGTAACAGGGAATCCCCATTCTCTTTCTCTCTATCTGCCTCTTTCTTTCTCTCTCAAATAAATACATAAATTTTTTTTTTAAAAAAAAAAAAAGAATTTTAGGGCTGGGGAAATGGCTTAGCAGTTAAGGCACATGCCTGGGAAGCCTAAGGACCATGGTTCGATTCCCCAGGACCCACGTAAGCCAGAGGTGCAAGGGGGTGCATGCATCTGGAGTTTGTTTGCAGTGGGTAGAGGCCCTGGCATGCCCATTCTCTCTTTCTCTCTATGTGCCTCTTTCTCTCTGTCTAAAATAAATAAAAAAATACATTTTCTTAAAGAGGGAATCCCAAGTCCTTCCTACAGAATAGCACCCAGCACCCATTCCTGTGGTGTAGTACCTACTATCCCTTCCTATAAAACAGCACCCACCACCCCTCCCTGTGGTATAATAGCTAACACCCCTCCCTGCAGTGTACCTCCCAGAAGGCTTGCCTGTAACATTGTACCCAGTACCCAAAAATCTTTCTTTTTTTTTTTTTTATTTATTTATTTATTTATTTATTTATTTATTTATTTATTTAAGAGAGAAAGAGAGAGAGAGAGAGAGAAGAGATAGTGAGAAAGAAAGAATGGGTGCGCCAGGGCCTCCAGCCACTGCAAACGAACTCCAGACACATGTGTCCCCTTGTGCATCTGGCTTACATGGGTCCTGGGGAATCAAACCGGGGTATGTAGGCTTCTCAGGCCAACACCTTAACCACTAAGCCATTTCCCCAGCCCTCCAAACTCTTTCTGATCGTGTAGTACCTAGCACCCTTTTCTGTAACAGCACCCAGTACCCTGCTCTGTAATATAGTACCTAGCACCCCTCCCTGTAGTATAGCACCCAGCACCTGGTATCCTCCCCACCTTCCCCCATAGCATACCACCCAGCACACAGCCACATGCTACCTGGAGGATTAAGACACGAGTGCCCAGGTCATGGGAGCATGCTGTTCAGGAAGGCTGTAGGAGAGAAGGGTCTATGTAAGAGTTCAGCACATGAGCACCTTGGCCTGGTTCTCATATAATGGCCTTACTCTAGGATCCACACTTTTCATCCTTGCTCCTGGACGGGTCGTGATGTGTACATAAGAGGGAGGTGGGCCATTCCCCGGAAGGTGAGGCTGTAGTGGTGGTCTGGACTGGACTTCTAGAGTTTTCTTACCCATGGGCCGTTATTCTACACTCAGAGTTGGCAGTCTGTGGCCTGGGCATAGTCAATTGGGTGTGGACATTCAAATTGGACAGGTGGAGACAGAACAAAAATAAACCCATGGGGCCAAGCCAGAGGCTGAGAGGACTGGAGGAAGGTCAGGGGGACACATGATGACCAGGCAGAAAGAGGCTGAATGTGTGAGGCTCTGGGGAATGCGACATGCAGGAGGCTGGTGTGGGACAGACGGACACTGCAATGTGTCCGATGTGTGGACAGGAGAACCCAGGTTTCCCTTTAAGACTTGAGACTGGGGTGCTTTCTAGCATTTAAAAGGTCCTTCATAGCTGGATGTGGTGGCGCACACCTTTAATCCCAGCACTTGGGAGGCAGAGGTAGGAGGATCGCCATGTGATCGAGGCCATCCTGAGATTAGAGTGAATTCCAGGTCAGCCTGAGCTCGAGTGAGACCCTACTTTGAAAAACCAAACATAAATAAATTAATTAATAAATTAAAACAAAAGGTTCTTCATGTTTCTTTCACCCTGTTGGGAGCACCATGCTCCAAGCTAGGCATCAGGGGGGTACGAGGAATAGCTGGGTGAGGGTGTGCCAGGACCCCCGGGTTTGCTTGAATAGACCATTTTCTTTCCCCATAAGGCCTGATCTCAAGGTAATGAGAGTTGTGTTCTGAGCAGAGCCTGGGTGATATTAAATGAACAGTATGCAAATGATATGCGAAATAATATACAAATTGGCACCTGCTATTTTGGAGTCAGCTGGTCGGGCCATTTTTGTGTATTTTTTTTTTTCTTTTAAGGACAAGAGTGGTGCTCAGAGTCAAATGAAACAGAAGTTGGCTTAAAGAAGGCTCGTGCAAGGGTTGCACTGGCTGGCACCCACCCGTTGGAACTTACGGGTTATGGGCCTGCCAGCTAGCACGTGTGAGGCCAGTTGTTTGGTGTTTAGTTTGGGGAAGTCCATAAGGATGGGTGGCAGGGAGGAGGCAGCAAGATCAGCTGGTCTGCAGAGCTACCTGTCCTTGCTGACCTGTGGGTAGCTCAGAGCTAAAGTGGAAGGTCCATGGCGAGGGAGTAGAGGCTGCCCTGGTGCTAATTCTGTCCCATCCCTTAGTGGTGGTGAGTGACCTTAAGGACTGTGACTCAACCTCTCTGAGCTCAGCTTCTCCGTTTGCAAATGGGGACGACTGACATCCGCTAGTACGGTGAGACTTACGCTCGACGATGGTGGGTAAGCGGCCAGCGCGGTGGCTGCTGTGTTCCAGGCACCTGCCTGCCCCCTTCACAAGACTCCGCAGACATGAAGCTTATGTCTGTGTCACCTTGGTGAGGTTTATTTTTTATTTATTTTATTTATTTATTTTACAATTTTTTTTGGACACAGAGAGAGAGAGAGAGAGAGAGAGAGAGGAAGACAGAGATGGGCGCACGAGCAGTGTCTCAGCAGCTGCGAACGAAATCCAGATGTGTGCGCTCCCTTGTGGTCAAGTGCGGCATTGAGCTCTTACGTCACTTTGCATCTGGCTAAACGTGGGACCTGGAGATTGGAACCGCTGGAGATTGGAACCAGCGTTCTTAGGCTTAGGAGGCAGGCGCCTTAACCCCTAAGCCATCTCTCCAGCCCTATTTTATTTTATTTTTTAACAAATCGGGGCTTAACCATTTTCTTCCTTTTCTGACTTCACTGGGTAAGACATTAGCTCTCCAAATAGCTGCTGCGCTTGAGGACGAAGGGTGATGTTCCCTTCCGCAAGGTGATGCCTCAGGCCAAGCGTGTTGCCGCATGTTGAGCCCCTGCCTCCAGAGGGGATCAGAGTTGACGCCATTAGTGAGAGGGAAGCTGGGGGCGCTTCTGCTTCGGATGGTGTTAATACCTGCCTCGAATGACCAAGCTCGACCAACATGGGTGGTCATGGTTCCTGCATAGGACCATTCCAGTGAGGATGGCAGGGCAGGGCCTCCAAGGTCCAGAGGAGTTATTAAGTTGTGATGTTCTGAGGACATTCAGCGTCCTAAGTAGCAAAGGCGCAACAGGAATCGTGTTTTGTTTTAAATTTATTTTTAATGGACAACATCTTTTATTGTAGACAATATCCCATGATACTTCCCTCCCCCCCCCACTTTCCCCTTTGAAATTTCACTCTCCATCATATCCCCTCTCCCTATCAGTCTCTCTTTTCAGTTTGATGTCATGATCTTTTCCTTCTATTATGATGGTCTTATGTAGGTAGTGTCAGGCACTGTGAGGTCATGGATATCCAGGCCATTTTGTGTCTGAATGAGCATGTTGTAAGGAGTCCTACCCTTCCTTTGGCTCTTACATTCTTTCTGCCCCCTCTTCCGCAATGGACCCTGAGCCCTGGAAGGTGGGTTTGAGATGTTTCAGTGCTGAGTACTCCTCTGTCCCTTCTTCTCTCTCTCTCTTTTTTTTTTTTTTTTTTTTTTTTCCAAGATAGGGTCTTGCTCTAGTCTAGGCTGACCTGGAATTTACTATATAGTCTCAGGGTGGCCTCGAACTCATGGCCATCCTCTTAACTCTGCCACCCAAATGCTGGGACTTCAAGCATGCACCACCCCTTCTGGCTACGCATTCCAAATTCTAAGAGTGCCAAGGCACTGAGCCCTCAAGGCAGCAGCTCCTGCGACTTCTCCTCACCCATGTGCTGTCTTCTGCCTGGAAGTGTTCAGGGTTTCAGTGCACACGGGAACAGATCCTGTCTTGGGAGCTGGGTGGCTTTGGGTAGTAGCTTCCTTTTGCTGAGGGTGGAGGTGGGAGATTAAAGGTGCTTTTCTAGCCTACTCAAGGCCCTGAGTGCCATCCCAGGATGGCAAGGAAAAAAAAAAAGGGTAAAGAAAATGGGGCGGGCTTGGTGAACAAGGGGGCTTTTGTTCTGGTCATGCTGGTCGGTGGACTCTGGATCACGGAAGCCCCTTCACAGTTGGGCCATGGCTTTGGTGGGGTGTCTTCTCTAGTGCCAGACCTGGCATTCAGTGCAACCAAGATGTTTTCCCTGCTCCGGGGAAGCCATGGTATTGGGCGGGTGGGAGGGCATTGTTAGCCCGAGGCGCCAGGCTGGGTCCATGCTGTCTGCCAGGGACCTTGGGATCCCTCAAGAGTGAAATGAAGCTGATACCAGCCGAGAGCCTGTCTCTGGTGCCGGCTGAATCCTGAGGTTTCCCTGGCTGGTGATGTTGTCATAGGCAATGCTTCTATCCTCTCCCAGAAAAATGATGACTGCAAATGGACATGGGAGTCTGACTCAGGAGTGACAAGAGGTGGCAGATAGAGGAGAACAAAATGCTTTTTTTTTGTTTTTGTTTTTTCAAGGCAGGGTCTAACTCTGTCCCAGGCTGACCTGGAATTCACTCTATATTCTCAGGGTTGCCTCAAACTCATGGCAATCCTCCTACCTCTGCCTCCCAAGTGCTGGGATTAAAGGTGTGCGCCACCACGCCTGGCAATTTTTTTTTTTTTTTTTTTTTTTTTTTTTGTGAAAGTGGTAGTGTATGTGATCATGCCCGTGTGTATGTGTGATGCCTGTGTGTGTATGTGTGATGCCTGTGTGTGTGTGTGTGATGTATGTGTGTATATGTGTGATGTACGTGTGTGTGTGATGCCCGTGTGTGTGTGTGTGATGTATGTGTGTGTGTGTGTGTGTGTGTGTGTGTGATGTATGCACAGGGATGTGGCTTTGCAGGGCCCAGTGTACTCGCCTGCAGTAGCTGGAGCAGAATGTGGGGTGTCCTGCTCCATCCCATTGCTCCTCCATCTGGTCTTATTCTGAGCTGCAGTGTCTTGGTGACACCGGCGTTTATTGTGTTTTCCTGAGCCTGGGTGATTCCCTGGTTTCTCTTCTCTTGGCGGGGACTGTGGGGACAGGCTCAGGTGGCCAAGTCCAGCTGTTTACATGGATTCTGGAGATTTGGATTTAGGTGCTTTCAGGTCCCTTCAGGCCCTCATGTTTGCTCTGCGCAGTTAACCCCGAGCTATCGCTCCAGCCCAGACAATGAAAGGGCCTACTATGTGTCTCCACACACCTCATTTATGCTTCCCAACACCTTGTGAAGTGACTATCACTGTCCCCATCTTATAAATGACACTCAGAGAGGTCAAACAGTATGCCCAGGGTCTGACAGCTAGGAAGTGTTGGGATTTGAACCCAGAATGATGTCTCTGAAACTCATCCAGATAGAGACAGTTTTGTGGCAGATCAGCTCTCAGGCGCGCTCCTTTAAGCAGCTGGTTTGGTCTTTCAGAGCTCCACCCCTGTTCCTTCCCCTCATTTTCCTGTCTGGATGGGAGAAGGTAGAGAGTTACCAGTTTATTAATATTTTTAAACGTTTTATTATATTTATTTATTTATTTGAGAGAAGGAAAGAGGCAGAGTGAGAGAGAGAAATGGGTGCTCTGGTGCCTCCAGCCGCTGCAAATGAACTCCAGATGCATGCGCCACCTTGTGCATCTGGCTCATGTGGGTCCTGGGGAATCGAAAAGAGGTCCTTTGGCTTTGCAGGCAAGCGCCTTAATTGCTAAGCCATCTCTCCAGCCCTTATTAATATTTTAAAAAATTTTATTTCTTTGAGAGAAAAAAGAGAATATGGGCATGCCAGGGCCTCCATCCCCTGCAAACAAATTCTAGACACATGCAGGATCCTGGGGAACTTGAGCCTCCCAGGTGCTAGTATTAAATGGGGCCTCCATCCACTGCAAACCATGCCTGGGAGATGGGGGAGCCTCCCAGGTGCTAGTATTAAAGGCATGCGCCACCATGCCTGGGAGATGGGGGGAGGGAGGAGAGAGAGCGAGAGAGAGAATGAGCACACCAGGGCCTCTAGCCCCTGCAAACAGACTCCATTTTGTGCATCTGGCTTTACGTGGGCACTGGGGGACTCGAACTTGGGTCGTTAGGCTTTACGGGCAAGTACTTTAACCGCTGAGCCATCTCTCCAGTTCCTCCTTCCTCTCTCTTTGTTGGCCCTTTCTCCATGTCTGTCCTAAGACCCTGTGTCTGGAGTTGATAAGAACTCACGAGGCCCTGCTTCATGCCAGCTGTGGAATAGACATGCAGGAGGCAGGCTGACCACAATACCAGACATGATGAAGCTTTACAGGGGACAAAGCGAAACCCACGAGCCCTTGCTCTGGTCCACAGTGCTGAGACCAAGGCTCCCTTCCTCCCATCTACCTTTCTGCTTTCTGTTTCTGGAAGGCCCATCTTGCCTTCCTTCCTTCCATCTCAGCCCCATGTCTCCTACTGTCCCCAGCTGCTGCTTTCCCGCTGGCCCCAGGAGACCAGCTGTGACACTGGGCGGGTCTGTCTCAGTCTCGTTCTGTCATGTGCTGGCTTTGGGACATTGGTCCAACATGTGGGGGTGATGGTAACGGGGGTGCTCAGGCCGTTGTGGGATTGGGTGACAGGCCGCTGTCAGAGAACATGTGGCATGGCTTTTGGTCTTTGCGGAGCTTTCTGTAAAGGTCAGTTGAGCTTATGGGTGGGGTGGTGAGAAGTGCTCTTGGCAGGACTGGCGAAGGTCGGCTTCTGGACCTGTGTTTTGTCATCTGGAGAATGGAGCAGTGAGGTAGAGGAGGACGAGGAGGAGGGGTCTCCTTCCCACCAGCCATCTTGGGAGGGTTGCATAGATCAGATGGAACCGGGGAGTGAACGGAAGAAATGGTGGAACTCCAGCCACAAGGCCTGTCCATCATTACTTGCAGTGCCTGCTGGAAGGGTGGGCTGGGTGGGGAAGGGGCTGCTTATCTTCCTGGCCCACGTGAAAACCCGCGAAGGCAATGTGTCTAAGTGGCTTTCCTCACTATCAGAAGACAGCTGAAAGACAGGCCCTCTGGCCAGCTGCCCTCCCTGCCGCCTCCTCCCTGCAGGCCAGCCCTTGGCGTGAGGCCCGTTTGTCTCCCGAACCCTCCGAGCAGCAGGGATTTAATTACTATAATGTACGGAGCCGTGGCTCAAGGCCTTCTGGCGGAGGGGAGGCAGATTTGTCTTCTCACTGGGAGAACAAAAATTGATGGAGAGGAGAGGAAATGTCCCTTTCCCTGAGGTCCCTGAGGCTGTTGGGCCCATGGGGGGCCTTCCTGGGGGTGGGGAGAGAGGAGCAGCGCAGTGGGGACACGGTCCTTTGCCTTTGACGTCTCTGGAAGACTTAGCTACGCTGCCTCTGCTTTCCCAACGACCCCGGCCACAGATCAACACAACACCGTGTGTCAAGCACCTACTGTGTGCTCAGTGCTGCGTTGAGTAGGAAGCCCAGGCAGGAAAGCAAACACCTATGATGCGCCCACATATGGTTCTGGGCACCACAGACAGTAGGAAAAAAAAAAATCACAGCGGACAACAATCCTTGCCCTCAAGAAGTCACATTTCAGTGGCTGAACCTGAGACCAGAGGATATCGGTTAATTATGTGTCATGTTTCAAGTGCTAGGAAGGAAAAGAAAGCTGGGACGGCAGGGCAGGGAGCTCTGACGGGGTGCCTGGTAATCTTAAAAAGTGCTCAGAGGAGGCCTTGCTGAGGACGTGACATTTGGTGGGAGATCTGAGATTGGTGAGGGAGCCAGGCATCTGGCAGAGGAAGAAATAGCAACAGGAAGGCCTGGGTGAGGGTTACCGTGCCATGGTCTGGGCAACCCTGCCCGATAGAAACAGAACACACGCCACATCTCTCCTTTGAAGTTGCTTACTAGTAGCCATATTGTAGGTTTTTTAAAAAAAATATTTTTATTTATTTACTTATGAGAGAATAAGAGAGAGAACACGCCTAGGCCTCTTACTGCTGCAAACGAACTCCAAACACACGTACCACTTTGTGCATCTGGCTTTCGGTGGGTACAGGGGACTCAAACCCCTAGCTGGCAGGCTTTGCATTAAAGCACCTTTAACTGCTGAGCCATCTGCCTAGCCCCTTAGTAGCTACTTTTTTTTTTTTTTAATAAAAAAAGAAGTATGAAATGTTACTATTTTTTTTTTAAATTTTACCTGATAGAATCAAAATCTGATATTTTCAATGTTTAAGCAATGTAAAAAATATTGAGATATTTTGTATTCTCTTGTTCACGTCAAGTTGGAGGTGTCACAGCCCATCCCCATCAGACACTAAATCTTCATTGGAAACACCTGTTTGAGTTCATACACTTTATTGTTCCGTAACACCCAAGGTGTTGCAAGCCTGCCTATAAATAAGAACGATGCATCAGCTTTAAATTTATATTTATTAATTATTTATTTTGGTGCCAGGAGTTAAATCCAGGGCTTCACATGTGCTAGGGACATGATGTACCATAGAATTACACCTCCAGCCCCTGGCGTGTTAGTTTTTTTTTTTTTTTTTTTTTTTTTTGGTTTTTCGAGGTAGGGTTTCACTCTGGTCCAGGCTGACCTGGAATTAGCTATGTAGTCTCAGGGTGGCCTCGAACTCACGGCGATACTCCTACCTCTGCCTCCCGAGTGCTGGGATGCATGTTAGTTTTTAAATTAAAAAATTACAACAGGGCTTGAGAGATAGCTTAGCAGTTAAGGTGCTTGTCTTTAAAGCCTAAGAAGTCAGGTTTAATTCTCCAGTACCCATGCGTCGAGTTTCTTTGCAGTGGCTAGGGGCCCTAGCACACCCATTCTCTCTCTCTCTCTCTCTCTGCCTCTTTCTCTCTCTTTTAAATAAATAAATAAATAAAGCTGGAGAGATTGCTTAGCGGATAAGGTGATTGCCTGCAAAGCCAAAGGACCCAGGTTCGATTCCCCATGACCCACATAAGCCAGATGCACAAGGTGGCACATGCGTCTGGAGTTTGCAGGGGCCCTGACATCCATTCTCTCTTTCTTTATCTGCCTCTTTCCCCCCGCCCCGCTCTCCCAAATAAATAAATAATACTAACTTTTAAATAAATAAATAACAAAATATTTTTAAAAATTATGACAAAAGGCATGTACAAATCCCTTATGCTAGCCAATGCTACAGGAGCTCTGTAGACGTTGGTGAGTGTCTCTGCACCAAATAGACAATTCCCAGCAGTGAGGAGGCCTGTGAGGCTGCGTGGGTGCGCAGTAGGGAGCATGGGTTATGGGAGAGAGGTGAGACCGGACAGGAGGCTGGGCAGACTCAGCAGGGCTTCATACACATTGTGAGAAGCTTGTTTTTTGTTTTTAAATATTTATTTGCAAGCAGAGGAAGACAGAGAGAAGAGAGACAGACAGAATAGGCATGCCAGGGCCTCCAGCCACTGCAAACAAACTTCAGGCGCATGTGCCACTTTGTGCATCTGACTTTACATGGGTACTGGAAATCCAACCTAAGTTATTAGGCTTTGCAGGTAAGCGCCTTGACTGCTGAGCCATCTCTTCAGCACAGAGCTTGGTTTTTGCCCCGGTGAGTTGGCATCATGTGAGGGCTCTGAGCAGGGAAATGACAAGATGGCTTTGGCTTCAGAGTTAGGAACAGGTGGGAGTAAGTGGGCAGGAGCCCTGTGAAAGGTGTGGTGACAATTAGGTGGGGCAGATGTGATCTAGGCCTGGGAGTCCATGGTGAAATGGTAAGTGGGTGGCCTGGTGAGTCCCATGAATTGGGAGGGATGGTGGGAAGGAAAGACAAGTTAAGGCCAGGGGTTAGGGTTCAAGTAGCAGGAATGAGGGAGTTTCTACTAAGTAAATGGAGACTATGGGAGAAGCAATTTTGGGGGGAAGACAGGGAGCTCAAGTTAGACTTGTTAGGGTTGAGGCATGTCCATTTCTTTTTTTCAAATTTCTTATTTTATTGACAACTTCTATACTTACAGACAATAAGCCATGATAATTCCCCTTCCCAACTTTCCCCTTCACAAATCCATACTCCATCATATCCCCTCCCTCTCTCCATTAGTTTCCTTTTATTTTGATGTCATCATCTTTTCCTCCTGTTATGAAGGTCTTGTGAAGGTATTGCTAGGCACTGTGAGGTCATGGATATTGAGGCCAATTTCTGTCTGGAAGAGTGCATTCTAAGGATCCCTCCCTTCCTTTGGTTCTTACATTCTTCTCACTACCTCTTCTGCAATGGACCCTGAGCCTTGTAGGGTGTGATAGAGATGTTTCAGTGCTGAGCACTCCTCAGCACTACGTTGACTTTTGGGTCATCCCAGTGGTCATCGCCATCTGAAAAGAGAAGCTTCTCTAACCAAAAGTGAGAGTAGCATTAATATATGAGTATGAACATTAAGTAAAGTTCCTAGAGGGCAGTTTGGTGAGCATGATATATGCATTTAGGCAGACAAGTGCAGGCGTTATACTCCTAAGGCTCATGACCTCCCCCACCATAGGTTTTTGATTAGGTTTTCAGTACCAGGCATGTGTTCCCTCCCAAGGAGCGGGGCCTGCAGCCCAATTAGAGAGCAGTTGGTTTCCCCCATCACAGACAAGAGGCGTGTCCATTTCCATAGAATGAGTGTTGTGGCATGTCCCTCGGAAGTTGGGTGAGTTGAGGGGACCATACCTGGTCTATGGAAGGCTCCTGGGGCCAGCCCCTGCCATGCAGAGGTCAGTTTGTGGTAAGGCTGACCTCCCTTCAATAACTGCTGGCATTTATTCCCCAAAGGTCATAGGAAGTTGCTAGGGTCTCTCTGAGTCAGTCCACATTTGAAGGTCATGTATGCCCACTCTGGAGTATTTTGATGGATAGACTCAGATGTAATCAGAAGCTCACCCAGCATGGCCAGGAGCCTGGGTTTATGGAAAGTTACTGAAATGATACAGGACACCAAATTAAATTTTTTTTTTTTTGAGAGCAACAGACAGAGAAAAGAGGGAGAGAGAGAGAGAGAGAGAGAGAGAGAGGGAGAGAATGGGCGCACCAGGGCCTCTAGCCACTGCAAATGAACTCCAGATGCATGTGCCACCTTGTGCATCTGGCTTATGTGGGTCCTGGGGAATCGAGCCTTGAACTGGGGCCTTTAGGCTTCACAGGCAAGTGCTTAACTACTAAGCCATCTCTCCAGCCCACCCCATTCCTAATTTTTTAAAATTTATTTTTATTTTTGTTTATTTATTTGAGAGAGAGAAGGAGGATGGGTGCACCAGGGCTTCCCGCCCTTGCAAACAAACTCCAGAGGCATGCACCCCCTTGTTTATCTGGCTTATGTGGGTCCTGGGGAATTGAACTGAGGTCCTTTGGCTTTGCAGGCAAGTGCCTTAATCGCTAAGCCATCCCTCCAGCCCTATTTTTTTTTTTTTTTATGGTTTTTCAAGTGCTGGGATTAAAGGCATGCGCCACCACGTTGGGGCCATTCCTATGAATTACCTTGACCTCCACAGGCAGGGAGACAAAGGATCAGTGAGTCTGGAAAGGTGGAATAACCACCCCAAAGGCCTCACAGGAGGAAGGCGGTGAGTCCTAGAAGCTTGCAGTCCTATGCGCATCAGCCATGTCATTGTGTCCAAAGTCTGTCCATATTCTGTTCCCAGAATTCTCCGGGACCACTCAGGAGTACCACCATACGTGTTTCCTTTGAGAGCGGGAGGAGAGTGGGCAAAGGGAGCAGGGGAGGACTTTAAGTTCTCTCTCGTTGGGCATGGTGGCACACGCCTTTAATCCCAGCACTCAGGAGGCAGAGGAAGGAGGATTGCTATGAGTTTGAGGCCAGTCTGGGACTACAGAGTAAGACCTTACTTCAAAAAACTGAAAAAAAAACAAAGTTCTCTCTCAACTTTCCTGGTGTCTGATGATGGGCCCTGGGCCTCAAGGGTGTGGATCTTAGGATCTATATCCCACCCTAGTAGGGCAGCCTGGGCTTGCTAGAAGTGGGCCTTCTGAGCTGGATTTAAAACTAGACCCTAAACCGGGCGTGGTGGCGCACGCCTTTAATCCCAGCACTCAGAAGGCAGAGGTAGGAGGATTGCTGTGAGGTTGAGGCCAGCCTGAGACTACAGAGTGAATTCCAGGTCAGCCTGGGCTAGAGCGAGACCCTACCTCAAAAACCAAAACAAAGAAACAAACAAAAAATTCCATAAATCCAGGCTTCCCAAGTGGGTGCTTTTGTGTCTCAGCAGGACATTTAGCAAAGCCTGGAGACATTTTTTTGGTTGTCACAACCGATGTTGCAGATACACAGAATGTGACGTGTTCCTATAGGCTTGTCGTGAGGACAGAAGAGAGGTTGCTTTGACTTCTATTTATTTATTTATTTGCAAGGAAAAGTGGGGGTAGTGCTAGGGCCTCTAGCCACTGTAAACGAACTCCAGTCGCATGTGCCACTTTGTGCACCTGGCTTTATGTGGGTACTGGGGGAACCGAACC
Source organism: Orientallactaga sibirica (assembly GCA_036365145.1). Lineage (NCBI taxonomy): Eukaryota > Metazoa > Chordata > Mammalia > Rodentia > Dipodidae > Orientallactaga > Orientallactaga sibirica. The sequence continues at coordinate 27,168,579 of JAEOAD010000025.1, read as the reverse complement.
TGTGTTGTTAGGCTTTGCAGGCAAACACCTTAACCACTGAACCATCTCTCCAGCACTGAGATTGCCTTTTTTTTTTTTTTTTTTTTTTTGTTTTGCAAGGTAGGGTCTCACTCTGGTCCAGGCTGACCTGGAATTCATTATGTAGTCTCAGGGTGGCCTCGAACTCTCGGCGATCCTCCTACCTCTGCCTCCCGAGTGCTGGGATTAAAGGCGTGCGCCACCACACCCGGCTTGAGATTGCCTTTTTTAAAAAATAAAATATTTTGTTTTTATTTATTTGAGAGAGAGAGAGAGAAAGAGGTGGGGTGGGGGTGGGGAGAATGGCTATGCCAGGGTCTCCAGCCACTCAAACTCCAGATGCATGTGCCACCTTGTGCATCTAGTTCATGTGGGTTCTGGGGAACTGAACCTGGGTCCTTTGGCTTTGCAGGCAAGTGCCTTAACCATTAAGCCATCTTTCCAGCCCGAGATTGCCTTTTTTTTTTTTTTTTTTTTTTCCGAGGTAGGGTTTCACTCTGGCTCAGGCTGACCTGTCCACTATGAGCTCATTGGCAGTCCTCCTTTCTCCTTCCAGTGCTGGGATTAAAGGCGTGCGCCACCACGCCCGGCCGAGATTGCCTTTTTAACTACAGTGAGCCATTCAGTTCTTTCCCCTTCCAGCTTCTCGAGAGACTGCTGAGTGGACTCTGGACTCAAGTCAGCCTTAAGTCCTCATTCCAGTTCAGGCCACAGTGGAGCTCTTTCTAATCTTTTGTTTCTAGTCTCCATGTCTTTTCATCCTTAGAGGGGTCATCAGCAAATAGGTCTGAGGTGTGACCCACGGGCAGGTGTGGAGAAAAGACTTGGTCCACTGTGATGTACTGAGTGTGGGGCCCATGAACTTCCTAGCCCCAAACCACATGAACACTTCAGGCGGGAGATCTTCTGAGAATCCCTCTTGGCCCCAGGAGGCCTCCTGGTTGTCTTTGACCTGCTTCATCTAGCTTCTTGTTTTGTGTTTCCTTGAACAGGTGGAGCTAACGGCTCCATTTAGGGAAGATGGAATTCACAGGAAAACGCAGGGCTGTTATTTCTGTGTGTGTGAGAGTGGGAGACAGAGCTGGTTGACTGGCAGGTTTCCTGGCAGGGTGAGAAATAGCCAAATGTGCCAGGCTGGAAGCTTTCTCAGGTGTGTGGGATCAGGGTTCCCCGGGCCACCGTGGGAAGCAAGTGCTTGTGCTGAATCAGTTCTAGCAAAGGTCTGGGCCAGTGCTTTGAAGCAGTGAGGACATTCTTCTGGGAGGACTCTCACTGGTGCTTGTTCGGTGTCAGATACTGGCCCTGGAGATGCAGGGGATGCCCAGATGGACGGTGTATGATGGAGGGGCCGTGCAGGCTGCCATAACTCAGAGGCATGGCAGACTGGGAGGCAGTCAGCACAGGGGAACAGCACTGTGTTAAGGGCATGCTTCCCAGAGGTAGTGGCTTGAGGAGGCAAAAAAATCAAACAAACAAACAAACAAACAAACAAACAAACAAAAAAACTGAAAGAGCTCTGAGCTTGAAGGAGGAACGGTGGTGGTAAAGGAGAATGCAGGTTGTTCTTAGGGAGGCACAGAGAAGACGCATTTCCCTGGAAGTGTTTGGGAGAGCAGACGGGGGGGACAGGAGTTTCATGAGGAAGGGGGCGGAGGAATATGCTTGTGTTGAAAGGCACAGGGAAGAATAGGTGGCATCGTGGCATGACCAAGCCACGGCGGACTGGAGGTTGATGGGATGATGACAAAGCTGGCAGCTGGGTGGACAAGTAAAGCCCATGAACCTGGCTGGGCAAGTGGGACTAGAAAAAGGGCTGGACTGGCAACAGGCAGGCAGCATGGTGGTCTTCACCCTCCTGGCTCCTGGGTCGTTGGGCTATGTGTGAGGGCTGATGGGAGTGCCATGGCTTGATCACCTCTTTGTTCTTCTTTTTTTTTTTAAATTTTATTTGTTTGAGAGAGAGGCAGACAGACAGAGAGAGAGAGAGAATGGGTGCACCAGGGCCTCCAGCTACTGGCAAACAATCTCCAGACGCATGCACCACCTTGTGCATCTGGCTTTAAGTGAATACTGGGGAATTGAACTTGGGTCCTTTGGCTTTGCAGGCAAGCACCTTAATCGCTAAGCCATCTCTCCAGTCCTACCTCATCGATCTGTTCAAAATCCATCCCCTCCTGGGAGGATGGGCAGCAGCGAGCACTCAGGCAGTCTGCTTGTCCTAGAGAGTAGGGTGGCAGAGTGCCCATGCCAGCCGGCACCAGCACGCTTGGCTGGGGGCTCTCCTTCTGGAACCCATAAGCATTGACTTCCAGCCAAGTCTGAGGGAGATGGATACACCCTCTTCCTGCCTGTTTTCAAAGATATGGGTTGAATAGCAACAATGCATGGAGCCGGTCCCTCTTGGCTTCATGTAGTAGCCTGGGCAGTGTCTGGCTATGCAGAGGGGCAAGTGCCTGGTCTCCCAGAGCCTCATTTCTGTAAGTGGGTGTCCTGATTAGCTCATATAGAGGTTGTGAGAAAGAGTTCAAGAACACAGGTAGAATGTTCTTGATTCATGATTTGATGGTGACTATTTTTAAAAAATATATTAATTTTTTAAGATTTATTTTTATTTATGTGAGAGAGAGAGAGAGGAGAGAGAGAGAGAGAGAGAGAATGGGCACACCAGGGCCTTTAGCCACTGCAAACAAATTCCAGGTACACGTGCATCTGGCTTATGCGGGACCTGGAGAATCGAACCTGGATCTTAGGCTTCACAGGCATGTGCCTTAACTGGTAAGCCATCTCTTCAGCCCTATTTATATATTTTTAGAGAGAGAGCAAGCAAGACAGAGAGACAAACAGACAGAGGGAGAGAGAGAGAATTGGTGTGCCAGGGCCTCAGCCACTGCAATTGAACTCCAGACACTTATGCCACCTAGTGGGCACATGAGACCTTGCACTTGCCTCATCTTTGTGCATCTGGCTTATGTGGGATCTGGAGAGTTGAACATGGGTCCTTAGGCTTCACAGGCAAGTGCCCTAACTGCTAAGCCATCTCTCCAGCCCAATGGTGACTATAATTTTTCATTTTTAAAAAAATAAATATTTATTTATTTGAGAGAGAGAAAGAGGTAGAGAGAGAGAGCGAGAGAGAGCGAGAGAGAGAGAGAGAGAGAGAGAGAGGAGAGAATGAGTGTGGCAGGCCAGCCACTGCAAACGAACTCCAGATGCATGTGCCTCCTTGTGCATCTGGCTTACATGGGTCCTAGAGAATCGAACTGAGATCCTTTGGCTTTGCAGGCAAATGCCTTAACTGCTAAGCCATCTCTCCAGCCCTTTTTATTTTATTTTTTTAATTGACAACTTCTATACTTGCAGACAATAAACCATGACATTTCCTTCCCCTCCCCCTTTTCCCTTTCACAACTCCACTTTCCATCATAACCCCTCCCTCTCTCCGTTAGTCTCTCTTTTAATGTGATGTCATCGTCTTTTTCTCCTATTATGAGGGTCTTGTGAAGGTATTGCTAGGCACTGTGAGGTCATGGGCATCGAGGCCAATTTCTGTCTGGGCAGTTG